>JAFKAC010000014.1:1200000-1518531 GCA_025766275.1 Lactarius indigo | reverse complement strand
CTGCCTCAGATATTTCCCACTACCAGTCTCTGATTGGGAGTCTGCTTTATGTGCAGATTGGCACTAGGCCAGATATCTCCTTCGCTGTGTCACGTTTGGCGCAGTACGCAGCGAATCCCTCACCACAACATCTGCGACTTGCACAGTATGTCCTGTCCTACTTAGTAGGAACTATGGATATGCGTGTTGTCTATGATGGTGCCAATGGCGATGGCCTTCACGGCTACACTGATTCCAGTCTGGCTGATCAGACTGATGACCGCCACTCCACCTCTGGTTATGTGTTCCTACTAGCTAACGGTGCAATAAGCTGGTCTTCAGTGCAAGCAAAAGACTGTTGCCCAAAACACAACGGAAGCGGAATACATGGCCATGACCGACGCGGCTAACCAGGCTGCGTGGTATCAGAGCTTCCTCACGGAACTCGGGTATGAGGTCGACGACCCCATCCCACTGCATGGTGACAATAAGGGTGCCATTGACTTGGCCTTGAACCCTGTCACTGGGAGACGGTCTAAGCACATTGCCATATGGCATCATGTCATTCGGGAGTACATCGAAAAGGGGACCATCACCCTCATTAGAACTCCAACTGTGGATATGGTTGCGGACGGCTTTACAAAGTCACTACCGCGTGCCCTGCTACAGAAGCACAATGATGACATGGGACTTGTGTGTACTTAGATTGTAGATCACGGGGAGATGTTGATAAGTGACCCTTGCGCACTTAGCGGCTCATACGGACCGGACTCACAGCACAGACTGCTGTAGATTAGATATACAGGACTTGTAGATTAGATATCTTTTGATCTGTACAATCTATTACTTATCATTGCGTCACCTATGACATCATGCGGACTCCTCTGGACTTGTCATTGTACTACGTCTTTGTTCTTTCTTTAGATATATCTTTATTGTGATGTCATTATGATATCATCTTGGTCTGGACACTTCTTGTTCTATACGCCTTGTTCTCCATATGCACACTCCTTTGTCCTGTTGTAGAACAATGCGGTCCTTGTATTCTGTGACCTATAGTTACTTTCCTTGTATTAGTGTCACGGCTCTGTACAGTATAAGTAGACTGCTTGTACGCCCTGGTCCACATCAGTTCTCTCACTGCTGTGTGCCAGGTATGTCTCCTCCTCTGTAATACCATCATCAGTTCTCTCACTGCTGTGTGCCAGACACTTTGCTTTACCTTGCTTGACCTCCCTGTTGCTGCTTCCAGCCATCCAGCTTATCTCACCACAGAACACTTTGTCCCTCTGTGAGTAAGCTATCTATGTGTGCTGTTCATCAGGGGACGGTTCTATCCCAATAGGGATAGTGGGGCTGGCTTGTGACGAAGCTTGTGTGGGTACTGTGATGTCTAAGCGATGTTCTGAGGAGTGGGATCGTTCTGAATGTGATTCCGCTTTGTCTGAGCTGAGTTCTTCTTCTGACGAGTCTTGTTGTAGTCCGTATGTTCCCCTAGTGTTTCTTGGTGCTGAGGATGATTGTTGTGTGGGTGTTTCTGGGTTCTGTTTGCCTTCTTCGTTCCACCAGCCTAGTCCTTCAGCAAATCTGTGTGGTGTGATGTTTATGGCTCTGGTATGGTATGTGTTCTGAAAGTATCGGAGGATGTACCAGTTGTTGTTGATGAATTCTACTGGTCTGAGTTCGCCTTTGATGAGGCACTTGTAACAAGGTGGTCTGCTTGGTGTTGTGGCCCAGCGAGCTCCTCTTCCTAGTTGACTGCTTTTAATGTGGTGTGGGAGGTCGTCTTGTGTTCTGGTTGTGACTGGGGTCCAATCGTTGTCTGATTCGAAGGTGACACTGATGCTAGCCACGATTGTGGTCTGTCTTGGGTGCTGGTTTGTGTAAGGGGATGGCTGAAGCGGCCTCTTGTGTCAGGGAGGATCCGTCGCCTGGCTATGCCGTCGTTTCTGGTTCTGTGGAGTGTCTGGTTGTTGGCTGATGTGTCCTCTTGGATCGTCGCTCACTCTGCTGTGTGGCAGTAGTGTCTTGGGTGTGTTGGGAGTTGTAGACTTGGCTTATGTTACGCCCTAGCAGGGGCGTGGGTTCTAAAGGTTTCAAATCACACAAGTATTAAGCGAAGACTTCTGTTGTCTTATTGCTATGAAATACAAGTAGTGAAAGTGTGGCACAGGGTGCAGCACTACTCTGTAATGTAGGACTCCTCGTCTGAAGTGTCTGACACTTCTCTACACTCGATCTTGCTAGTGCACAGAGTATAACAGGTGTGACGTGTTGATATAGTTCAACTGCAAAGACTTCGAAGTGTCCTGGTTAGGGACTGAGGTAGGGGATGCACAAGAAGAGGGGAATAAGGTGAGGTCACACCAAAGTATGGAGGCAAGGTTGCTAGATTGCAAACGAAGCCAAGTCTGGCTTCCTACGGTCTATGGTACAGGTTTATATGGGACAGGGTTCCAAACAACATGAACACAAGTCCACACAATATCAAAGAGACTAAACAGAGTAAGCAGAAGTTCGGATCAAGAGAAACAATGCCACTGGTAAAAGTAGCTCCTTTGGTAACAATGTATAGTACAGAAGGGGAAAGGCAGGGTGGAGACATACTGTGGCTGAGGTCCGAAGCGTCGGATCATAACACTCCCAAAGGATATCCTCCACTACCTAAAGGATTCACTGACAAGGCCCCTGTGGGTTGGGAGCTTCCCGAGAGTTGGGCAGAGGTGAGGGTGGTGGAGAGTTGGGTGGCAGACATGTTGGCATACAATGCAAAGTCGACTGGTCTTTGGATGGTAGGGGTAAGGGTAGGGTTGTTTTCTGATCTGGAGTCTGGTTCTGATGCAGGTTCTTTGATGTCTGAATCGGCGTCGATAGCTTGGATATGGCCTTTTCCAGGTCCAAGCCCTAGATGTGCGGGGACCAGTTTATACGAGTACCAAGAGTGTTTGGAGTCTGAGTAGGCAACATAGGCCCAGATGTGTTGATCTTCAATGTATTCGATGGGTTTGTAGGTGAGTTTGTCTGGATCATAAACGTAGTACCCTTCGTTGTGTGGGGTATTCCTCCAGAGAGTGGTTCCTTTGATAGAGGGTTGAAGATCGTTGCTTGGGTGCCGTTCCAGGTATTCCTGGACAAACTGGGTTCAGCTTTGGCTAGTGAGAGCCACAGTGTGCAGCTGGGAGACTAGACTTAATGTAACACCACTACAGGGGCATTAGGTATGACCTGTACAAAGTCAGTCGAGAACACAGGAGTACAAACTCAAAGGTTCGACTTGATGAACAGCAAAGACATAACTAGTACTCACAGAGGCAAAGAGTCTGTGGTGAGATACTAGTGGCAAGCTGGTTAGCAGCAGAGGGGAATGTCAAGTAGTGAAGCAGAGGGTGTCTGGCACACAAGCAGTGAGAACTGATGATGTTACATTGGAGGGAAGGAAGCTTACCTGGCACACAAGCAGTGAGAACTGATGTGGACCAGGAGCGTACATGGTACTCTACTTATACTCCTACAGAGGGTGACAGTAGTACAACGCAAGTAACACTAGTCACAGAATACAAAGGTGCTATTGTTCTACAAAGGGACAAAAGAGTGGACGCTTTGAGAACAAGGGAGAGGAGAACAAGAAGAGTCCAGAACTAGATGATATCATACTGACATCATAATAAAGATAATACCAAGTAAAGAACTGTGATGAACTCACTGTCACTCGACAGCGAGGGATACGGTTGAAGACGACGGCGGGCGAGGTGGAGACGGAGAGAGCGTCGAAGGGGGCGAAGAGGAGGCGTTCTTGGCTCAACAAAGATAGTGGCGCACACAAGGTGGGGCACTCGAAGGAGCTGAGAGGCAAGAGAGGAAGATGTCACAAGTGGACAGTCTGAGGGACTGTCCGTAGAATTGCACCAGCTTATATACTACAGGGGGTGGTCTGTGCGTAGCTTTAGGGCAGGCTTAGGGCCTATCCACGGGTGCTGTGCAGTACTGCGCAAAGGAACATTCTAGAGATGTCTAACAATAGAGTCCAATCAGAAGAGGTTTAAACATAGAACGACTGCGCCGCAGTCGATGACACAATCTTGCGTCAGGATGGCGTGATTCCGCAGTCAATGCGGGATTTCCCGAGGAGTGGTGACTTGGTTGATTATCTTTGTTGATTGATCAACAATCAACTGTTGATAAGTACACGTGTACACAACACGTGGCTTGAGATCACGTGACCGATCACGTGATCGTTTGAGAACAGAATTCAAACTCCGATTCGGAATTCCCCTTTAGGAAGGTGATTACATAAGACCGGACCGACGCGGACCGGTCCTAGGCGCCCTTGAGTCACGACCGGTTTATAGGTTCGTGACAGTATCCCCTTTTTAGCACTGTGCTATTCCACGAGCACTAATGGTCTTTGGTTGAGGGGCGGAGGGGTTGTCCTCGTGGAAACGTTGGACAAGATCTCGGGCGTGGGTCATTTGGGAGGCAGGAAGCCAGGAATTTTCGGAGTCGGGATACCCCTTCCATTTGATCAAGTACAGTACGCCTTTCTTGTTAGGCGATACCTTTGACTGCAGGACCCTTTCGACTTCATAGTGTTCGTCTTCCCCTTGGACAATTTCGGGGGGTGGTCGGGTGAAGTTAGGGCCATGCGTGGTGTTTTCTTTGTACGGAGAGATCAAGGAATTATGGAAGACTGGGTGAATTCGCCATGTCTTTGGAAGTTGGAGTTTGCAGTTAACTCCCCAGGAAGATAGGACTTTAAAGGGACCATGGTGTCGGGGGGCGAGTTTGGCTTTGGGGTGGGTAGTGTGGATATTAGTCCCTTCTAGCCAGACTAGATCGCCTTCGTTGAACTTGTGAGTGGTTGGAATTGACTTGGAATTTCTCATTACTTCTGCAGCGACTTTGAGGGCTGCAGTAACTTCAGAGCGGATTCGGTTCAACGCGTCTAGTCTCTCTTCGGCTGCAGGTATCTTGCTATTGAAGTGGATGGGGGGAATGAACTCTGGATTGTACCCATACCACACTTCAAATGGTGACTTGTGGGTTGCACTATGCTGACGTGCATTGTGCGCGAATTCCATGAACGGAATTAGGTCTACCCAGTTGTCTTGTTGGAAATTGCAGAAGACTCGGAGGTACTGTTCAAGTTCTTGGTTTACACGTTCGGTTTCTCCATCTGTTTGCGGATGGAAAGCCGTGGACAGGGTAGATTTGACTCCTAATTTATTCCAGATTTCTTGCATTACTTTTGATGCGAATTGAGGGCCTCTGTCAGAAATAACTTGTCGGGGTAGGCCGGTACGTCTCCAGACGTTTTCCAGGTAAAGTCGAGCAGTTTCGTCTGCTGTGATGGTTTTGTTACACGGGGAAATGACTACTGCTTTACTGAGTCGGTCAACGACTACGAACAACGAGTCGTAGTTGTGGGAGGAGGGGAGGTCGGTGATGAAGTCCATTGTAATGGTTCCCCAGATTTCTTCAGGAATAGCGTTGGGTTGCAGAGGTACTTGGGTTCGTGGTTTGATTTTCGTGGATTGGCAGGTGGCACATCCATCGACGTATGTTTTGATAAACGTCGACATCCCTGGCCACCAAAAGTCTCGGGAGAGGAGTTCGTAAGTCTTCCATCGCCCTGGATGCCCTGTGGCGATGTGGTCGTGATACTGAGTTACGATGTCTCTTCGTAAGTTGTCGTCTTTGGGTACGTAGATTTGTCCTCGGAATAAGATGACTCCATCTTCTAAGTTCCACTCTTCTAGCCCCTTGGTTAAGGAACGGGGGCCATTCTTCAAGAGGGTTTCTAGGGCTGAGCTGACTTCTTTGTCGTAGGTCTGGGTATTTTTGATTCGTTGCCGAAGGGTGGTGTCTCCTTGAATGGTTACTGCAGTTCGTTGTACTGCGTTGATGGAAAAATACTTGGTGTCCAGGAGCACTCGTTTTTCATCTTCATCTGCTATCCCCTTCTTATGATCTGGACGCCGGGACAGTGCATCAGACTTATTCTGTGCACCGGGTTTGTGGATGATGATGAACTGGAAGCGAGAGAGGAACAAGGCCCAACGGGCCTGTCGGCGGGAAAGCTTCTGCTTCGTGGTAAAATAGACAAGGTTGCCGTGGTCAGACCAGATCTCAGTAACGTCATCCCGCCCTTCCAGGTAGTGGCGGAAAGCATGCAAGGCATGGATGATGGCAAGAAGTTCCTTGTCGCAGATTTCGTAGTGTCGTTCAGCAGGAAGGAGGGATTTGGAAAGGAAAGCGACGGGGTGCCATCGTTGCAAGGCATCCGGTTGCTCAAGAATGGCACCGGTAGCGAAATCACTTGCATCAGTGATGAGGCGGAAAGGTTTAGAATGGTCAGGCAAGGCAAGGACGGGGGCTGTGGTGAAACACTCGATCAAGGTGCGGAAAGCGGTTTCCGCTGCAGTACCCCAAGAAAAGGGGACATCTTTCTTGGTTAGGTCAAACAAGGGACGGGCGATATTGGAGTAGTCTTTGATGAAGCGTCGATAGAAATTGCAAAAGCCCAGGAAGGCTTGCACTTGTTTGACAGTGCGTGGGGTGGGCCATTGAGTAATGCCCGCAACCTTTGCAGGGTCCATAGAAACTTGGCCATCGGAAATAACGATTCCGAGGTATTCAACGGAGGTTTGTGCAAATGTACATTTTTCAGGTTTCAGGTAGAGGTCGTGGCGTTCCAGTCGTTGAAGCACGTCGTGCGTCAACGCTGTGAGTGAGGAGAGATCTTCGGTGAAGATCAAGATGTCATCGAGGTAGACTACTACATGTCCGCCGTCGATCAAGGATTCGAAGATTTGGTTCATGAATGTCTGGAAGGTGGCAGGGGCGTTGCAGAGGCCAAAGGTCATTGCTGTGGGTTCAAAGAGTCCTAAAGATGTTTTGAAGGCTGCCTTGTATTCATCGCCTTCGCGGATGCGGATATTGTTGTAACCCCAACGAATATCTAGCTTGGTAAAGTAACGAGCACCATGAAGTTTGTCAATGAGTTCGGGGATAAGGGGAAGGGGTGCTGCGTTTTTAATGGTTATATCATTGAGGGCACGGTAGTCTTGTACAGGTCGGAGTTTGCCATCTTTTTTGTCGACAAAGAAAAAGGGGGAGGCCATGGGTGACTTAGATGGTCGGATGTAACCTTTCTTTAGGTGTTCAGAAATGTACTCCTTGAGGGCATCGGATTCTTTTGGCATAAGTCGATAAATGCCACAATTCTTTATAGTGGCTCCTGGTTTGAGGTCAATTGCATGATCCCAGGGCTGGTGTCGGGGTAGTCGGTGAGACGCGGTTTCGCTGAATACTTTAGTATATCGTTGGAAGTGGCTCGGAATGTGGTCGGTGGAAGGCTTAGGTGCAGTGCGTGCTGCTATCTTAGTGCTTGTAGTTATCTTTGCTCGGATGGCAAGGTGGTCATACTTGCTAAAGCTGTGGATCCACAGCCAGGGTTCGCAGGCATCTTGGATAAAGGTGGGTTCCAGGGGTTCAATTTCGTTCCCCACGGGGAGACAGGTTTCTTGGTCAAGTTCCAGGACATTAATAGTCGTGTGTCGTGTTTGTGGTGTCTTTGAAGAAATGACGACCGCTGAGGAGGACAGGGTACAGGTTTTTGGGCATCGTGTGAAGGCTATTTTTGGTTGGTGCCAGTCGATTTCAGGGTTATGTGCTTGGAGCCAATCTGTTCCTAAGATTATATCGTGCTCCCCTAGGGTAGTTGCATAGAGCTCCACGGTTTCGTCGTGGTAGTCGTTATCAGAAGTTCTGATCCGTAGCTTCTGGATCGTAGTATACCTAACAGATCCCGTCTTGTTGGGAGACCCATCCACGTTTCTAACTGGTAAGGGTTTAATTAGTGTCCTCATTGTTAGGTTGTTTGCACGCGCAAACCCATCATCCACGATGATGCCCTCCGCACCACTGTCCAACAGGGCGCGGGCACTGATTTCTTTGCCAGACTTCTTTCCTACTAGTGTAACTCTGAGAACAATTGAAGGAGCTCTCCTATTCCGAATTGTTTCTGCAGGTACATGCTCGGCTCCGAGCGTCTCTAGTAGGGAAAGGCCGTGTACAACGCTACTGGCACTAATACTTCCAATCGACAGTGCTACGATGGAAGAGCCTAAAAATCCTCATTAATAGGCACCGAACGCGGACGTGCGTCCGGGTCAAAAGGGAGTATCTCTCGATATACCGCTCCAATGTTTGCTGGGTGGTCAGCAGGTGCTTCCTCCTGACTTGATTCATCAACAAAGGCGCCGCGCGCCCTAGCGTTGTTGTTGGATTGGCCTCCTTTGGCCTTCATGGCTGCCGTCTTGGCATGACATTCTTTAAGTACGTGGCCAGGTTTGCCACAGTACAGACAGAGTTTGTTTTTGAAACGATACTCTCAGCTCTTCCTTGGTAAGTTTGGCTCTTGGTTTGGTAGTACGAGATGAGGAGGCGTTGACATTTACGCTATCGTCCTCTGCTAGGACGGCTCGTCCTGTGGTGGGCTTGTGGGTTTTGTTGAACTGGTTAATGGCGTGACCCGCATAAATTCGATAGGCGCGATCGAACTCTCTTGCTTTCTCGACAAGGGTGTCGAAGGTGGTAGGGATGGGGGATATGCCAAGCAGCTTCATGTTTAGAGCCGTTGGGATAGCTTGTCGGAAGGCATACATCTTGGTCTGCTCGTTTGCACCACTTCGTGTAGCATGGGTTGACCATTCTTGGAACCATTCGTTGAAAGGTCGGGTCCCCATCTTTAGAGAATACATTTTATTGGTGGATTCCATGGCAGTGTGACCAGGAACGAAGTGTGCATTAAAGTCAGTTTTGAACTGCGCCCAGGTGCCAAAAGATATTGCCGCTCCTCCGGTTGGGTTCAAGGCTTTCTTTTGTCTATCTTGAGCCCATTCTCCGGCTGAGGTCCCAACCTTGAAGTAGGTGAGAGCGGTGGATATCTTTTTATCTTCAGTGTTAAAGATATCCTGGTTTAGATGGAAGTAGTTGGCTAGGTTGTTCCAAAAGGCCTCGGCATTGTTGGGTTTGCCATCAAAGGGCTCAGGTGCTGCGCCTAAAATTTTTGCAGGTGCAGGGGCTGCCATTGCAGTGGGTACAGGGGGAACGGGTAAAGGGGGTGCTGAGGAAGAGGCTTGAACGGTTAGGGGTGGCGACGGGAGTCGATGTGGGGGAACTGTTGCAGGGAAACGGCTAGGGCCGGAGGTACTAGGGGAAATCTGGGGTGTCGAGGGTCGGGAGGTTACTTGGGATAGTAGACCAGAGAGTTTTTTGGCAGTAGTGTCTAGGATTTGTGATACTTCCTCTGTGTCGCTGTCGGAATCTTCGGATTGACTAGGTGTGTTAAAATGGACTGGTTTGTTGTTTAGGTAGATCCACTGTTCAGTTTACGAAGTTCCAGCGGACGTTCTTTCCTTTGAAAGTGGCGTGTAGGGAGTTGTAACTTAGGTCCTTGACTTTGTCGATACCAGGAAAGGCTTCCTTTAGGTCCTGAAAAACGATTTGGTGCTGGGTAGCGACTATTGTCCACGGGTGTTCTCCTGTGGGGCTGGAGATATCCTCTTCTTTCCACTTAGCGTAGTAAAGGTTGTCGGTAAGGGAAAAATAGGGGTCGAAGAAGTATACTGGGATGTGGGCTTTTTCTTCGTCTGTGAGGGGCCGTTGCGTGTTCATTCACCTCTTCCGGTGAGGCGGGTGACAGTCCAACTGTCCAGGTTCCAGGGGTAGTAGACTTTGTATGCAGGGAGGAGGATAGCTCTATCCGGTCGATGGGGTCTTTGTGAACGACGGATCCAATGGTATTCTTCCCAAATACCAAAATGGGTCAAGGTTGTCTTACTTCTCCACAAGAAGTCTTGGAAATACAAGGGGTTTGTCGAGACTTCGCTTATGCGCGTAAGCGGCTGGGAAAAGTACAGGGTTTCAAGATTGTGCCGGTTTTGGTACAGCAGAGAACAGTGCCTTCTGAACACGTCGAGTTCTCGGGGGGTTCGGGTTGGTAGGCTCTTGGTTACTAGGATAGCCTCGGGGAGGTGACAATGGATTTCTCGGGGTTGGGTCTCGAGATACTGAGCTTCGTCACTGCTCGTGGAATGCTGTCTTGCAGTCGGAGTTGCTTGGATACTGGGGTACACTGGTTCACTTGGACCAGCTTGGTTAATACTTGGAAGGGGAATCTGGGTGTTGGTAGCTCGACGAGCTCTGGGGGCCCTTCTTGGGGTAACAGGGGTACTAGGGGTAGAGGCTATGGGTCGATCGTCCACTTGGAAGCGGCGATGAGTTCTTCTTTGGGCGACGTGTGAGGATGCCAGGTTAATTGCCCAATGAATTGGATCCAGGGTTTGACTCGGAAATTTGTCAAATTTTACACTCGTAAAATTTATCTTCGACAATCTATACTATCTAGTCCTTTTCTCTATAAGGTAGATAGTTAACTCCAGGAGACCACAATACTACGTTGGGGGGTGTTGGGGGGGTGTTGGGACGATAACCGCAGGTGCAGACTTCTTGGGAGCACCAACAGGGGCCGGAGGTTAGAGTAGGTCCCCAACCGTCGTTGGGACTAGGCGGCTGGTTGGTATCTCCGTTATGTAGGGAGATGTCGGAGTCTGAAGATTCGTCTTCAGTTTCAGGGGAACTAGGGGGAAGCCGATCTGTGATTCGGCGGAGCAAGGGTGGAGTCCGGAAGGTCTCTCTAGCGTTGAGAATCGAAACTAACTCTGGGTCGTCAGAGGTGGAAGGGGGGTAGTGCCAGTTACTCGGGTTGACAAGGTTCCGATCTGGATTGGACAGGGTAGTTTCCCACACAGAGGTGGTGAAGGAATAAGTGAACTCCGAACTGTCGGAGATGACTAGACGGGGGGCGGAGTTGGGGTGGATGATCACTCGGAGTTCTTGAAAGGAAATCTGTATTTCCTGGTACGTGAGGCGAAGTCGGTCAACGTAATGAAGGGAGAAACCGTCTTCTAGTTGCCGAGTGTAGTGGTCTCGGCGAGGGGGAATGTGGACAAACCAAAGATAGTCACTTTTGGCCCACACTAGGAGTTGGTCTGTTGGATGGTTGGTGGCAGAGACGGAGTTTGAAAGGTGCCAATAGAGGAGTTGCTCGTCGGCAGCCTTGACGACTTCAGAAAGGTCGTTAATAAACTCGTGGTAAACCCTTTCGGGGATGACTTCTCCAAAGTCAAAGAGGTCGATAAGGGTACGTAAGGCGGTGGGGGGTTCTGTCCAACAGTCAAGGCGGGGGTTGTCGATGAGGTCGTAAGTGGAGGTAACGGGGTAATAGCGGTCAAGTTGCCGCTGTCTGTGGGACTCGAAGTTAACTCGGGCTCGTGCAAGCCTTTGTTCTTCAGATAAGTTGAAGGTAAATGGAGTAGAAGGCGGCACTTAAATCACTCGATTTAAGTCCAAAACCCAAATAAGTAACACTTACTTACTTGCGTTGCACTTAAAACACTCGTTTCAAGACAAGGCAAAAATATATATGACCACCTTATCTAAAGTGGCTGGTCGTCGGGGAAAGTGGAAATGAAACTAAAAGGGTCGGCAGGAATACTGAGGCGAAAGACAATAAGCGAGGAGGTGGGGGGCAGAGCGAACCAAGTCCTCAAAAAAGTAAGCCTGCTGGTGAGCGTAAATAAGTCCGTTAAAAGAGAAACGCAAGTGTCCGTAGGTGGTGACGATTCTCCCGTCCAAAAAGTCCTGGATCTCTAGCGTCACTAGAGAATCAATATATCCGGCCCTGTGTACGTTAGCGAGGGGGGCGAAGGCACGTCTCAGTCCTTCCCTGAAATCGTATCGGATAGTTCCGAGGGGGGTGTCAGGGGAGGGAAGGTCGTAGATGGCCTTGGAACAGATGTACAAGGGAGGAAAGTCGGGGTGTTGAGCGGGGTCAACAATGCGCGGGAAAAGGGTGTAGACGTGAGGGGGAAGAAGACGGAAAGGGGTAACAGAAGGGAAGACCGGAGGGAAGTTAGCGAGTGAGGTGGCAAGGGGAACTTTACTAATCAGTTCCCGGAGGGTCGTGGAAGCGGGCCGCCAAGATTCTCCTTGGGGGGTGACGACGGAGATGTACTGGTGGGGGTGTTCTCCTTGAGAAAGGAGGCAAGGGGGGGCTTGGTAGGCGGTGGGGCCGAGGGGAGGGAGGTTCTCTTGTTCGGGGTGGGGGGCCGGAGGGAAGACAGGGCCTTGGTCAGCTACTCGCTCAGTAGTTAATCGGCGAGTCGGGGGTTGCAAGGCGGGAGGGGACCGGAACAGGAGACGGAGAGCGACGAGGAGTCGGAGGGAGAACAGGAGGTGGCGAAGGAGAGCCACGAAGGGAAACAGGGGGGCGGGGGGTCGGAACTCGGAGGGGAGGCGCAGACTCGGCGTGGGGTTCAGGGGACAAGGGGACAAGGTTCCCGTTGAGGTCGAATATCTCGAGGACCTCTTCGTAGAACTGGGCGACACTGGGGGACAGAGGACGAGGGGAAGGACGAGGGGTGGCTTCTTCAGCCGGAGCGTAGGGGTAAACTAGTTCGGGGGTTGCGTCCCGAACAAGGGCAACAGGGGCAGGGGGTTCGTCACCACCGAAGGTGGCGGGGGTGTAGGGGGCGGTGAAGCGGAGGCTGTCAAGACGGACAGCAGAGGAGGAGGGGACAGGGGAGGCGTGAGAAAAGTCAAGGGGGCTACCTTGGTTGTCGAACTCTGACTGGTAGCTGGCAGAATCTCCGTCCCACTGACCGTACTGTGAGAAGTCGTACTCGTAGTTGTAGTCAGTCACTGGAACAGCCCGGGGTCAGTCTGTTGGAGAGACTGTCCAAGTGTGATGAACTCACTGTCACTCGACAGCGAGGGATACGGTTGAAGACGACGGCGGGCGAGGTGGAGACGGAGAGAGCGTCGAAGGGGGCGAAGAGGAGGCGTTCTTGGCTCAACAAAGATAGTGGCGCACACAAGGTGGGGCACTCGAAGGAGCTGAGAGGCAAGAGAGGAAGATGTCACAAGTGGACAGTCTGAGGGACTGTCCGTAGAATTGCACCAGCTTATATACTACAGGGGGTGGTCTGTGCGTAGCTTTAGGGCAGGCTTAGGGCCTATCCACGGGTGCTGCGCAGTACTGCGCAAAGGAACATTCTAGAGACGTCTAACAATAGAGTCCAATCAGAAGAGGTTTAAACATAGAACGACTGCGCCGCAGTCGATGACACAATCTTGCGTCAGGATGGCGTGATTCCGCAGTCAATGCGGGATTTCCCGAGGAGTGGTGACTTGGTTGATTATCTTCGTTGATTGATCAACAATCAACTGTTGATAAGTACACGTGTACACAACACGTGGCTTGAGATCACGTGACCGATCACGTGATCGTTTGAGAACAGAATTCAAACTCCGATTCGGAATTCCCCTTTAGGAAGGTGATTACATAAGACCGGACCGACGCGGACCGGTCCTAGGCGCCCTTGAGTCACGACCGGTTTATAGGTTCGTGACAAGAACAAAGGAAAGTACAAAGGCGTTATACAACGCAGAGTCCGGATGTATGATGTCATTAGAAGTACAGTGATGTCATATGTGACGCAATGATAAGTCCAGATTGTACAGATCAAAATAGTATCTAATCTACAAGTCCTGTATATCTAATCTAAAGCAGTCCGTGCTGCAAGTCCGGTCCATACAAGCCGCTAAGTGCGCAAGGGTCACTTATCAACACGACTTCAGTAGGATGATGCACAAGAGTCACAAGGACGCAAGTCACTTGGACTGTAGAGGAGAGGCTAAGACACGAAGGCCTAGCAAAGATGGAGATCAGGAGACAGGAAAAGCACAAAGGTGTTCTGCGTGTAGACGAGTGTAGTATTACACAAGAAGTCTAGTCTACCATACAAGCTAGATATGACTAGGTTTAAATAGAGGTTGGGTTGTATGGCCGTTACAAACAGATGGCGCCATCGCCAGATCAAGGGATAAAGGGGCATAACAGGAACAAGGCATGGACATATCAGGGATAAGGGATGAGTCACACAGGATCGCACGTGAATGGGAACAAGTTGGAAACTAACACATGTCGAGCTTTATCAGAAGGGAACATTGATAAGCAGGGCACACGATAGGAACCAGGTAATCGTAAAGTCCATGTAATTGTACAGGGCTCATATAGTACAGGGGATGGAATAGTAACAAAGGAAGGAACAAGTCCGGAAGGGAGAATTCGTAACAATTTGTGCAAAAGTGATGAGTAAAGGTGTCCACAATATTGCATTTTTACACATACCTGATGTGTTTGCTCTTCTGAGACAGTCATGAGACTTCTCCTCATCACCAGACATGATACACCCACCACCACATGTATCCTGACTTGCCTAATATGGTAAACATGGTACTGTAATGTTTTAACTGCTATAGATAAAGTTCTTATGTACTTATCATGTTCCAACACTCCCCCTTGCTTAGTGCAGCTAGTAAAGTGCATCTAAGCAATGACCTTACTCTATAGACATAAGGATTGGTAATAACATCAACTGGAAAGGTCTTGATCCTTTAGTGTCATAGGGATGTATAGGGGATCTGGTTGTGGGGTTATTGCAACATCCCTTCATCAGGTTGTGAATTGTAGTAAAGACACTACACCCCAACAATGGTCATCTATCCTCGGTTTCTTATGAGTGATTTGACTTCTTGTACTATGCCTTGATTAGAACAGGATGTGTGAACTTCCTTCTGATAGAGATACCAGGGTTGTTTGATGCAAAACAATGAGAGGCTTAGAGTCATCAGACTCAATAAATTTCTATGGTTCTGAAGAGAACAAGTCTTTTGTGACACACTTCACAAAGAAGAAACGATGTACATGAAAGAGTGACGAAAAACCCTTCTTATCTACTTCACTTCAAGCATAGTGGTCAAGCTGCTTAAGCTTGCCATGGGCAAGGGAAACTTGAGCCCAAGCTGTTCCCTGAATTTAAGGAACTTGATGTGACCCAGGTTCTTAGTAAAAAGATCTGTGGGGTTCTCAGCTCCTTCTATAAAGAATAGCTCTATCTTCTTATCATGGATTACTTCATGTATGTAGTGGTGATGCAAATCAATGTGTTTAATCCATTTCTCTTGAACTGGATGAGAAGATAGGAATATGGAGCCTTGATTATCTCTGCACAATGGAATTGGTTCTAGATTTATTCCAAGCTCATGAAAGAGTGATTGTATCCAGACCGATTGTCTGCTTATATCACACAGTGACATATATTCTGCTTCAGTGGATGAAAGTGTGATTGACTTTTGTGCTCTTGAATTTCAGCAAAATATTCCATTTGCCAGTTTTACTAAGCAGCCTGTAGTGGACTTCCTAGTAACTGGGTCTGAAGCTCAGTTGGAATCTGCATATGCTATTATACCAGCATCACTCTTGCTGTCATATACTAAGGCATAGTTTGAGGTACCAAGTAAATAACAGCATATATAAAGTGCACACTTTAAATGGTCCTCTGATGGGTTGGCAGCAAACTGTGCCATCTTGGTAACAGCATAGGCAATATCTGGTCACATACCAATCATAATGTATAGGAGCAATCCTATCACTTGTTGGTATGAAGTGCAGAGATCTGGAGATGCAATTCCCTTAATTAGGGGGTAGGATGATACCCTTCTGGTAGTGGAGTGGGTACTGATTTGGCATTAATCAGTTTTGTTATGATCCAACACTTTGGACCTCAGTTACAGTATGTTCTCAACATGTTCTTTCTCCTTTTGTCCCATACTTTGTTACCAAAGGAGCTACTATTGCTAGTGGCACTGTTTCTTTTGATCCGAGTATCCCCTTGTTCCATTTAGTCTCTTTGCTACTGTGTGGGCCTGTGTTCATGTTGTTTGGAACCTCACCCTATATAAACTTGTACCATAGACTGTAGAAAGCCAGACTTGGCTTCATTTGCAATCTAGCAACCTTGCCATTGTACTTTGGTGTGACCTCACTCCATCCCCTCTTCATGTGCACCCCCCACTTCAGTCCTTAACCAGGGCACCTCAAAGTCTTTGCAGTTGAACTATATCAATGCATCACACCTGTTAGACTCTGTGCACTAGCAAGATCGAGTGTAGAGAAGTGTTAGACACTTTGGACAAGGAGTCCTACATCACAGAGTAGTGCTGCACCCTGGGCACTTGAAGGAGCTGAGAGGCAAGAGGGAGGATGTCACAAGTGGACAGTCTGAGGGACTGTCTGTAGAATTGCACCCAGCTTATAATACTACAAGGGGTGGTCTGTGTGTAGGTTTAGGGCAGGCTTAGGGTCTGTCCATGGGTGCTGTGCAAAGGAACATTCTAGAGACATCTAACAATAGAGTCCAATCAGAAAGAGTTTAAACATAGAACGACTGCACCACAGTTGATGACACCATATTGCACCATAGTGGTGTGATCCTGGTGGAAAGTTCCCAAAAGGGGTGGTAACTTGGGTTGATTATCTTCATTGATTTGATACATGTGCACACAAGATAGAGCAAACACATGACACGAGTGAAATTCAAACTCCGATTTCGGATTTCCCCTTTAGGAAGTTGATGACATAAGCCTGGTCTGGTCTGGTCTTAAGTGCCTTGAGTCACGACCAGGTTTATAGGTTCATGATAGGGGTAACTTTCTGCTGAACTGTCGAACCTCTTGAACCCCTGAACTGTCATACTCTGAGATCCTTTTTAACCACTTAAACCTTGCCACTACTGGCTAAACCCTTGCTCATTGACATAGAAAGACCAGATGTTATGGTACAGACTGGTTGACTCATTACATATGACTCATGACCAGTTATGACTACGGTCCAACATCAGTATTAGTCATGGACACTTACATTGCATCAGTCAGCATAGTAGTTTGCATGTGATTGTGACTAATGTATGACTCATTCCTAGGATCGCTGTACTAGGGTTCAAGCTAGCTAGTTATGCGATTGGTTACTTACTATTCTAGTGGTGCTTTAAAGCCCATGTGCTGCCTTACTTAGTCTTCAACTAAGAGTACTTCCACTTCTATCCATTGAAGGATAGTAGCTCTTCACCTTTGCTGCAGCATGTGTCAAGTAGTGCCCCCTGTTTTCAGCTTGCGTTGGGTTGACATTGTGATCCCCCCATTTGCTCAATATTCACTAAGTTGATTATGCCTATTCGCAGTCCAAAGTCAGACTAACGCCGGTGGAGCATAACACCAGACTTGCTCACACCAAGCTAAATGTTTCTACTGTATGGTTACATATTTTCTGAGGAAGAGGACATCATCAAAGTAGACAATTACAACAATTGTTTTATCCTCATTTACAAAACAGACCTGAGTCTGATTGTAGATGCATACAACTTAGAGTGCCCATAGACTTATCCAGCACTCTCCACCAAGCAAGAGAGCAGCTTGTTTGATGGCTTTTTTCTAAGGTGCATCAGTTTGTTTTGTTGGCCAGGGATTTTAAATGATGAACGACACATAGGACTAGGGGGGACTGTGGGTGTGATATAGAGGGTTGACGACCAGGCTTATGTCATCAACTATCGGAGTTTGAAATTTGGGTGTGGCCAACCGTCCAGAGTTGGCATATATACACGGTTATTATTTCGAGAGAAAATCAGGAGTCCTTGACCACCCAGATATATTTTTTTACGGGAGGTACATTGATGACTGCCTTGCAATCGTTTACGCGGACACTAACCAGGACGCAATCGACTTGCTGGAGTCACTTATTCAATTTGACAATTGTGTCATAGAGTGGGCAAACCCGGGGCCATCGCAGCCTTTCCTAGACATGCTGTTGTACCAAGACGGTAACAACACACTACAGTATAAGCCTTACCGCAAGGCCGGGAACCACCAAGAAAGAATTCCATGGATATCAGCTCATCCCCTCGACGTAAAAAGAGGGACCTTTTTGGGCGAGATGTCACGGTTGGCGGTGCTTAGTAGTACACACGAAAACTACCATGAAGCATTGAGGGGCCTTGTCAGCCTCTACATCCATAGAGGATACCCAGCCGAGCTAGTACATAAATGGCTTTCAACTAATATATCAGTGAGATGGGAAAAGAAACTGCTTAACCCGCAGCCATCTACAGACGCGGACACGCTGGTATTGAAAACCGAGTACAACTTAGCCTGGAACTATTTCAACGCGCATGAATTTGGACAGTCTATATTTGACTATTGGAGAACGTGGCTTGAACACCACCATTCTGGGAACCACGACAGTGACTACCCGCCGCCACCAGTTGACGAAAGCCCTTCGGCCGACGAATACGACCTGTCGGAAACCAATATGTTCAACTCACGAGTAATTCTTAGCCGAAAAAGGACGCGGAATATGCTCGACTTAACAAATCTCTGGAAAAAAACTGTCCTAGAGAATCTAGACGAATCAGTAGTGGACCTCGACCATGTAACCGAGAACGCCTTATCAGCGTTTATACCCCCCCCTACTAATCTGGTTAGCGATATCAATGCTATGGTCACTGGGCCGGCTGGGGTAACAACCAGCATGGAAGCCGACGAGTATGTACATAGCCACTTGGATCCGGATTCGTCAGTGCAACGCACCAGTAACGCATGGGCCTCTGGCTCTAGCGGGACCTGGGGACGAGGAGCGAGGCGCCTTTAAGGGCCACTCCTCTAGGATTTGCACTCATCTTAAAGTTAGATCTCACATTCTGGCGTACTGCTATTAGGCAGCGTGATTTCCCCTATAAGTAGACATTTAGCAAATGTTCTGCTTGGGGGGCCAAAAATTGCGTTTGCTGAACGCGTGCATCAGTCTAAGTGACGATCGCACAAGCTTTATTACTAAGGATAACTCCTTTTGACTGGGAAGTCTACATGGGTTACTTGGCGAGCGTAGCTGCGCAAACCGGGCCATGGTGATTACAAACTCTCTAAGAGAACCCAGCTTGTCCCGTTGGGGACAGCGAAAAGTATGCGCAGGTACAGGCAACACCAATAAGTCCTGGGCGCACTGAACTTAGTAGCAAAGGTCATTCCCCTAGTTCTAGCTCCCTTCCTCGAGAGCGTGCGTAGCAATACGGGCGATGCTGAACACCTGGCGAACAGGTCATGAACAGGCAACCCACGCGTGCTCCGGCACAAGCGGGTGACTTAGTAGTGGCGCTAGTAGTCAGGCTACTGTGCGAGCAGTGATAGTAGGCAGGGCATATGAACAGTAATTCGATCGGGACCTTAGGCCTCTAGTGGGGGGGTCACCGACGGAGATAGTGTCAGATTCTGGAGTGACGCCTTGGCGTAACCAGCTCATGGCCAGCACAGCGCTTGAATTCTCTCCTCCAGTTGTGGAGAGCGCTATATCAAATCATCAAAGTAACCGATAATCCAATCTAGTGTTGGTAGGTAACTCCAGGTCTCGGGAATGCCAGACATATTAACCGAGTAAGCTAGGGAGGCGAACCATCAACCCCTAAGCCCTAAACCCTGTGAGTTTGCTAGTACTGTTAATCCAGGAACGCACAGGTCATATTCTAACCTGCAACTGTGTTTAGAAACCCTAAACCCTAAACCTAACCCTAAACCCTAAACCCTAAAGAAGTCTCTCGTAGGTCAAGGACCGGCGCTTAGCATGTCGACGGACGAAACGAGTACGTGACCGGCGCTAGTCCGGCCCGGAAAGAAGTAGTTCCTAGCAGTGGGCGCTAATCTGAGATCTGATCTCACGGAGACCTCCGACGGAAATACGGGTGCCAGGGGGCTGGCGCAGGCACTTAGGCACAGGGGCGCAAGGTACAGGCCCGAGATGCATCTCATGGGAATAAACCCCAGGGGATAATTCAAGGGATTCCCCTTTACCGCACACGCAAGGTACGTCCGTTCCCGAGTCACCGCATTGACTCACTTACTTTTGGGGATGTCCGGACCTTGTCCACGGAGTTTCTTATCAGTTGTATGTACAGTTTACCACTAGTCAATCCATGGGGATCTGACGGTCTTGCGAAACTAGTGACATGTACATTTGGGGTGCGTCATAATTCCCGTTACTGACTTTGTCAGCTTTCAGGGTAGGCTGTAGTACACCACCGAAGGTCGACCTGACCCCCACAGATTATCCGCTGAATTCCCCTCACGGGGCAGTCGGTCCGGTTTACTTACCATTTTTAGACGATCGTATCCTGAAGAGCATAAAAGCGAAAGGATTGCGTTGTTGGGATCCCCCAGCAGTACCTTGGTACGTCGTCCTCTCCGCCACTTCAGTTTAACACACCACCTTCGGTGGTGTAGTACAGCCTCACCCTAAGGGGGATTTCGACGGTTGGATGTACTTCTTGTCCAGATGTTCAGTTATAAACTCCGTCAATTTCTCAGTTTCAGGGATTGTGAGCAGGTATACTTTACAATCCATCGTTTCTGGGGCATTTGGGATTAGGTCTATGGCGTGATCCCATGGGCGTGAAGGGGGAAAGCATTGGGACGCTTCTTCGCTGAAGACCTTGTGATGTCTCCGGTATTCTTCCGGGACCATCTCTTTGAAGGTCTTCTGGGGCTTCTTCGCTGCTTCTTGCTGTGCTAACTCGGATGCTGTTGTTGTTTTTCACAGTCAGATATGGGGATCGTCCTTGTTTTCTAGTTGTTCCCAGGCTGATTCGTCCAGTTGATACATCTCCAATGCCTTGATAGTGGCTTCTAAAGGCATGGCTTCGTCAGACAAATTCAGACTGGTGATGACCACTGGTTGGAATTCTTCGTCGATTGTAGCATCCCACCAGTGGAATTTGGGTTCGAAAGCTGTAAACCAGGGGTAACCCAGTATAACTTTGTTGTTTCCTAGATCGGTGATGAGAAATTGAAGGTTCTAGGTTCTTCCTCCGGTTTTGACGGTGAGGTCAGTGAAGGACGTGATTTCTCCTCCTTGATTATGGGTTCCATCCACATTCCATATCTTAATGGGGTGTTCAGTGGCTAGCCAGGCGATTTTGAGTCGTTTTAAGAGATTTGTGCTTATGAAATTGTTGGTTGCGCCAGAATCTATGAGAATGTTTCGTTTGGCCGTCGCGTGAGCAGATTTGAAAAGTACTGGAATTTGCATGGATCGGAATCTGCTATTGTACACGCTAAGTCTTAATGCTCTAGCCCAGGCCACCAGGTTCAAGCGTTCAGAAAATCCTTCTTCTGCCCGAAGAGTTTGTCCACCATTAGTTCTCATACTTCGGGAGTTTGGGCAAATAATGCCACTACTTGAGCATCGGCTTGTTCTTTGTTCGAAAGGGGCCGTGACGCCGTCATAGAGATGGTGGCCGTTGTAGGGGTTGGGTCATTCGTGTTGGCAACCTTGGCCGTTGTTGCTGGCTTCTGAGGGCAGAACCGGGAGATATGTCCTTGGCCTCGGCATCGGAAACATCTTCCTTCTTTTTGAAGTTGTTTCTTTTCTTTGTCCATCATGGCTGCTCGAGCACGGGTACATCCAATGTCCATCATGTTCGGATCCTTGGTTTTATTTAGGGTGGACAGCCACTGGTCGCGGGATGCTCCTCCCTTTTTGTCAGTCCTCCCTTTGGTGAGTCTATCTTTGAGTAGGAGATACTCCACTTGCTGGAGGGTGACCACTGTTTTCCAGTCATCCCAATCCATGGGATGGTGAAATTTGATTGCGTTTATGACCAATGCATTCGGGAGGCCCTTTTGGAAGATCTCCAGTGTCGTGGCTTCGTCCTTGTTATACCCAGCTTTGTTGGCCAAGTTGGAGAACTTGGCGATATACGTGTTGATATCTTCTTTGTCCATTCGTAGACTTTGAATGGTGTGGCGGGCTTTCTGTTGCTGGGTGGTGTTGGTGTACACCTGAATGAAGCGAGTTTCTATGGTGTTCCACAGATTTTCTGCGTTCATGGCTACTCCTCTGGCCAGTTGATCGCCCAGCCATTGTATTTGCTCTTTGACCCAGTCGTCCACCAATGGCCCTCAAATGTAGGATAAAAGGGTCATCGCTCTGGAGTAGGGGAGGGTTAATTGCTGGACATTTGGGTTCATTCCTCGGTAGAGTGTGAATGCGTTGAGGAAGGCTCGGCTGGTTTCCTGATCTCTGCTAAATTCTGGTGGGGGGTTTCCCCCAAGTCGGCCATTTGGTGGGGGAGGTCCTCTGGCTGCTGCACCAGCTGCTGCTCCGCCGCCTCCACCTCCAGGCGTGCCGCCTCTGCCTCCACCTCCAGGCACACCGCCTCCACCTCCAGGCGCACCACCTCCACCTCCAGGCGCACCACCTCCATGATGGCTTCCTGCGCCTCCCGCAGCGCTTCCTCCACTTGCCAGCATACCTCCTCCCAGAGGATGTCCTCCACTACCTGAAGGATTCGCTGACGAGGACCCTGCGGGGTTGGAGGATCTGGTTGGTTGTGCTGTGGTGAGGGTGGTGGAGAGTTGGGTGGTGGACATGTTGGCATATGACGCGAAGTCCACAGGTCGTTGAATGGTTGGTGTAAGAGTTGGGTTGTCTAAGTCGGGTTCGGAGGATGGTTCTTCGATATCAGAATCGGCCTCGATGACACTGATCTGTCCTTTTCCTGGTCCTAGTCCTAAGTGCGCGGGGACGGGTTTATAGGAGTACCAGGAGTGCTTTGAGTCAGAGTAGGCAACGTAGGCCCAGATGTGTTGGTCTTCAATATATTCGATTGGCTCGTATGTGAGTTTGTCAGGGTCGTAAATGTAATATCCTTCGTCGTGTGGAGTGTTTCTCCAGAGAGCGGTTCCCTTGATAGAGGGTCGTAAGTCGTCGTAGGGATGCCGCTCCAAGTACTCCTTGACAAACTGCGTTCGGCTTCAACTGGTGAGAGCCACGGTGTTAGAGACTAGACTTAATGTAACGCCACTACAGGGGCGTTGAGTACGACCTGTACTAAGTCAGTCAATCGATCGGTAGTCCAAGCTCGGAGGCTTGACTTCAGAGATGATGATGCACAAGAGCCACAAGGACGCACGTCACTTGGGCTATAGAGGAAGGCTAAGACTCGAAGGTCTAGCAAAGATGAGGGTCAGGGTTTGAGGTGATCGCAGACTAGTGTAATATTACACAAGAAGTCTAGTCTACCGTACAAGCTAGGTAGTGCTAGGCTTAAATACACGTTGGATCGTACTGAATGAATAAGGGAATAACGCCGTTCCCTGTCTGGGAACAAAGGTAAGACATAATCGGAACAAAGGATGTCTGAAGTAAGAACAAAGGAGAATCACGCGGGCTCGCATGTGAGTGAGAAGTGAATGGAAACTAACACATGTCAAGCTCTATCGAAAGATAACAACGATAAGCAGATCGTGTGATAGGAACCGGGTAATTGTATTGTCCGCGTAGTCATACAGGGCTTGTAAGGTGATATGATGGGTGTGGGTCGAGAAAAGAAAGAAGGAAAAGGACGAGTCCAAGAGAAAACGTAACACTAATGCCTGTGGAGCATAACATGCAGTCTAGGGATTTCTTTCTTTATTTGGCCGTCCCTCATATCTTTCATCCAGCCCCTGTGGTGGATGGGTATCAGCAATAATATTCTCTAATACTGTCCATTAGATGGGTAAGATTTGAGATAGGTTCCCATGTATTATCACTCATGGGGAATCCCTCCCACTTGACAAGGAAGTAAAGCTTATGCCCTTGCCCTGGGCCCATTCCTGAGCATCTTCTATTCACTCCACTTTATACTCCTCTTCTCCATCAATAAGGTCAGGTGGAGGTCAGGTTACAAAAACTGTCCTTGCTCAACCCCCCCCCCCCCCTAACGTGTCACATGACATCATGTGACAGATCACATGATTTGGTGCAAGCATTAAAGTCAACTTAGAGAGAAAAATTATGTAATTGCTTAAGTGACACAGTGACTGAAAACACGTAAATTTATCAACCCAGATACCCCCCTCAAATGGTGTCCCACGAGGTCTGTGAGTGAGGAAAGGCTCAAGGGACTGACACGCAGTGAACCCAGGGCTAAGGCCGATCCTCAACAGGGTTTTTCAAAGTCAGCCAGGCTCGAAAAGGCAGGAAGGTGGAAGCATAACAATGGGCAACAGGTTCCTGGAAAAACTGAAAAACAGGAGGGGAGCTAGAGGAGGATCGAAAGGAGGCTAGGAGGCGTGATGAACGCGAGGCTGAAGGTGATCATGCAGAGATGTGTGTGCAACTTGACATCTGGAATTCATCACAACTGAGTTCCCACATGCGGCCCCCCAGCATATCTACATACTCTCGAACAATGAGTCAGTGCTATCGCACATAACTGCCTTCCACTCATATGAGAACCAAAAAGAGGTGCTGATGTGGCACCGTGCCCTCACCTCCTTCTCTCAGCCTAGGAATACGAAGATACACCTTGTGTGGTCGCCAGCTGACCAGAAGAAAGCCCTGGATTCCCACGCCCACAAGGTGGCACTCAAAGCATGCCAACACCCATCACCTTCGGCCACCCAACCCATCTGATCACCTGCTTGGGTATGCAAACAAACACGAGGGGCTGCCTTCCGTTCCTGGGCAAATGACTGGTGCACTGTCATCACCAAACCCCATTGCCCCCGGGCCTACAGACACTCTATCGACCCCACTCATCCCCCCAATGGACACAATCACCCCCTGTGGCTGGCTGCCATACCCCCCAAAAAGCCCAGTGATGACTATGAGCCGATACACCACTGTGCACATGCTACTGCCATGCAACTTGCTACCCTCCATTCCTTTACATCCGACTACACCCTTTCACACCGACCCAACCTCCCCCTATCAGAATCCCTCTGCCCACACTGTGGAGTAGCCAATTCATTCTCCCACATCATCCATCACTGCCGCCACTTTACTTGAGCCCACACCCAGAACTTTGAGCACTACCTCTCTGACCGCACCACAGCATTGGACGTCTTCAACATCCTTCCCATCCAACTCTGCCTCTTCTTGCAATGCTCTGTTGCTGCCTATGCCCCTCGACGCCCCTGACCTAACCCCGTAAGCACTACCCTTTTGTGTCCTGTACCCCTATATGGTGGGTAGCTGTGAAGGCTCTTTACGCTTTGGATGACCACACATACCTACTTCTACTTCTGACCCTGACCCATCTGCCTCTGGGAGGTGACGCCTAGCTTTGGCTATTTTATCTTACCTGCCCACACATGAGTTTTTGCTTATGTATACTAGTTACAACTTTCCCTCACTCTCACGTCTGAAGACCAGATTTGTATTATGTACTGCCCTGGAATAAAATCAACTCAAAAAAAAAAAAAAAAAAAAAAAAACTTGACATCTGGTATGACTACAGATGTGTTTGTTAGCACGGCATGTGCAGCATTCCAAGTTGCAGACAATGAGATATGCATCTGGGAAGCATGCAAAGCAGAGAACCTTGCTGCTTGTTCACGGAATTGTGCAATTTCTGAGATGACAATCCTGTGTTGAGTTTCTGGGAGGTCAGCTTCCTGATGATTGTGTAGGTGGGGTGGAATCATGTAGCGTTCTTTGTCCCACAGGCCTTTATTAGTGGCTTCTTGGGGGATGTGGTTGATGTCATTGATAAGTTTAGATACATGGATCTTGGCTGTTTGCAATGCTCAGACCGTTGTGCTTGTATCAGGAGCGGCAACTGAACGTTGATTGCTCCAACTTACGTGACTTTGACTTGGACTTACGTGACTTCAAGCTTGAAGCTTAATGGCTGCATTCGTACCCTTGGCCCTCCCCAATCCCCCCTCTGTGCACGCAACATGGCTGACTGGTAATTACCTCCTTAATCATCGCCTTTTCTTTTCTAATGTCCCAACTCCTACACAGATCTGAGTCTTTGTGCTCTCATGATTCTCCCCCCCTTAATTGTCTGCTACACACAATCTTGCCATTGGCCCTCCCTTCTTCTATGCCTGGGGCCTTTCACCCCACCTCTACCCTACTGGCATCATCTGTATTGTTTCTTTCTTCTCTCATCTGCTGCACACAACCTTGCCATTGACCCTCCTCGACTCCGCTACCCCCAAAGTTTTCACCTCACCTCTACCTTATCAGTGTCATTGGTATCACCTCAAACACCCCTGCATACTTGACATGGGCTGACTGGTAATCTCGTTGTACTTATTTTTCTCTCTCTTTGTGTGTTGCGCAGATCTCATGATGCCCTCATCTTCTCTGCTTTTAGTTGTTTGCTGTGCATAATCTTGCCGTCAACTGCCCTCACCCTCTGATACCTCCGAGGCTTTGCCACCTCCAACACCTCCTAATGTGTATGGGTCTGGACTTGTCAAGACCGCTTTGGCTGAATCAAGCCTGGTGCCGGCTCCTGTTGTCACGGCCACACCTCAATACCCACCTCTGCGAAACCAAAGACTATCACCCCAGCAGCCGCTCTCTCAGTTGTTCCCCATCAAACACCAAAGTCTGCCATGGTTGGTTGCGTACGCGACTTGGGCTGTCTGGTAATCACGTACTCTTTTTCTTTTCTTTTCTTTTCTTTTCTTTTCTTTTCTTTTCTTTTCTTTTTTGTCTTGAGTGGATCTCATGATGCTCTCATCTTTCTCTGCTTTTATTTGTGTGCTTTGTACTTTTTTTTTTTCTTTCTCTCTTGTGCAGATCTCATGATACTCCCATCTGTTCTGCTTTTATTTGTTTGCTACGTGCACTCAGCCATTCCCCCTCAAAAACCAAAGTGTGCTATGGTCAGTTGCATACACAACTCGGGCTGTCTGGTAATCACGTACTCTTTTTTTTTTTGTCTTGAGCGGATCTCATGACACTCTCATCTCTCTCTGCTATTATTTGTTTGCTACACAATCTTACCATCAACCCTCCCCTCATGAATACTGTACTACTATAATTATTTTTTCTACCTCATGTATTTCGGTTCGCATAAAATTACCATCTATTACGTGCAAATGTGAGACATGATTACTAAAAAAATAAGCCATGTGTACAAGGTGTGTTGTGTTAAGTATCGTGATCATGGCATAGACGTGATCGGTAGAAGAGTGCATTGGCAGTTGACCTCTCCCACATCGGTGGTGAGGCTTTGCAGTTGGAATTCAGACGTCTTTCACGACTGATGCAGTTCCATGCAAGCCTGAAGAACCCAGTGCCTTCTCTTTCTAATGTTTTCAAAAACCTGGGATCTTGAAACCTGACTTGGAACTCGAGGCCATTGCAGAAATCTTGGAGGAGGTGTATGCGATTTTCCAACTCTTCTTTGCACAATTTTCTTTCGGGGTCATCACCATCCTCCCAGGTATCAATCAGCGCATCGTTGTCATCAGAGCCATTGTCGAAGTCATTTCTGGCCATGTTCAGTCGAGGATACCCCTCAGCATGCGCTGTACCATTGCTGTCACTGTCTGTAGCCATTTGGTGGTTCATCTCAATTCTCTCCTCAGCTGTTGAAAGGGGCTTGAGGGAAGCATGAGACCAGAAAGGTAGGGACCGGTTCCATGTTACTTCAAGGAAAAAGTGTGGGTTGACAGGCTGAAATTGTTGAACCAGATGCTTGCATATCAAAAATTGACTGACGACAAACTGCAGGCATGTGCATACAAATCATTTAACATCTGGTTGGTATCTCTCATTCAATGGCATTGTAATCTGTGTTCTCATTGCTTTCTTCCATGCTACTTTGAAGTCTTTCCTCCATTTTGGGAGTTTGTGGAACCAGCTGGTTTCATTCAACATAGCTTCAAGTTTTCGGTAATACATCAGTGCAAGTTTTGTGACTAAAACCCATGCAAGCAGGTCTAAATGCAGCAAACTAAAGTGATGGAGGTAGTCCTCCTTCATGCGCCGCCAACTATGCAAGACATGAGTAAGAATTCTGCACCATCATCTAAAGTCACGGTTTACTCACTGTCCCTCAACGAACATCATTGTTTTTAGGCGTGGTATTTCCTTTGCATTCCCACTTCACACCCATAGCTCCCACCTCCCATGCCGATACCAATTCTCCCAGAGGTAGGCCCACAGATTCGGCAAATCGTGGAGGATGCAAAATTCATATATTTGTTTCACAGCCCAGGCTTTAATCCCCTCGGGGGACAGTGCCAAATACCTGGGGATGAGCGGATGCACGCAGAAGTGGCGCTCCATCATTTCAACTACACTGTCCCAGTGTTTGATTGGACAAAAGGTACATTGTTCGGTTATTGTCTCTTCGTCAAGTTCAGGTTCATTTTCAGTGGTGGGGACAGTTTCGCAAATCGCCAAGAGGGCAGGAATCTGGATGGTGAGTCTCGAAGTATCAGTAGGTGCTCCTGGCCCTACAGCTCAAATCTCTTTGTCCCAAACAGGAACACAAACCCCTGGGTGACTGGGATGAGCACCAGTAGGTGTCATGCCTGTGCTCTCCTCTCCATCTGCAACCAAACATTCAGTAGGGGTTCCCAGCAAACCAGGGTGACTGCTGGCATGTGTTGTGCTTCCTGTGCTGCCCCTTGCAGCCAGCACCGATTGTCCAGCAGGGTTTCTCATTGAAGCAAGACAACTGCTGGTGAGTGTCAAACTACTATTCCCTGCACCTATGGCTGAACATTTGGCAGTGATCCCAATCAAGTCGAGGTGATGGCCAGTGGGTGTCATGCCATTTGTGTGCTCCCCCATATCTGCAATGAAACGTTTTGCAGGGATCCCAATCGAATTGAGGTGACTGCCAGTGTGCATCAGGCCACTAGTGCCTGTGACCAAATCTTCAGAAGTGACTCCCAGTGAATTGGGGTGACCGCCGGCAAGTGTCAGACCACAGTTGGTGAGTGGTGTTGCACTTGCACTATTGTCCGGGTTCTGAGTGCTTTGGCTTGAGAGGGTGGGAATCTGGATCTTGAGGAAATTAGGATCTTTGCTGGTGGGTGTGAGTGGCATTATCTTTGGGTTCTTTTGCTCATAGATCTCCCCAGGAGCATGTCCTTTGCAGTCGTTTGGATCCATGCAGCCATAAGGTTTAAAGGTGGGGCTGATGAATGCAGGCTCATGTATGGCACGCTGAGCATTATACACTGAGGTGGGTAAGTTCCCTTTGAGGCATCTCCTGACTGCTTTGCACTGATGCCACCAGCAGAGCTGATACTTTGCCTTGGGCCAAATTCGACAGCTTGCTCCAATTTCTGCCATATCTTTGTCCATGTGAATGAACCTTGGGAGTATGTTGTATACATTGCACAAGTGGGCTGCCCAAGCTTCTAGTGCCTTGGTGCATTTCTGGTCTTCAAGTGATGATGCCATTGTTAACAGACAATAGGATAGTGGGAAACCTGTGTTGTTATATTCTCCGAGGATGGTATATAGCTCTAGGTGCTTAGAGTTTGTATTGTCTATTCCCTTGTGGTTAGTGCATCAATTCCGATTTCGACAACCTTTCCATGAAGTGGCGAAATTATTTTCTTCATCACCCACACGACTTGTTCAACACCCTCCATCACCGGAAGATTGATCATGGCCACTTCATCCTCAAATTCGCCTAGAAGGACTCTGATGGATGGTAACTGTTCTGTACCTCTTTTCCAGAGTGTTGCACTCATTGTCAACCAGGCTGTATAGATTTGCTGTGTGGTAATAGATGGGTATGTTATCTGTATCCTTTTAGCGATCTCATTCGGGCATGTCCATTCTAGGTATTCTTGGATCAATGCTGTGGCTTCTGGTGGCAAGGAGACATTGTAATATGGGGTATGTTTCAGGTGGTGTTCAAGCCAGATGGTGATCTTGTATGAGTCTTTGCCTTGGTCTTCACTTTGTGGATTTGCACAACATGAAATGTTTAACTTGCTTTTACAGTCATAGCAGTGCATCCCCAATGTGTCCCTATGCTTCACTCCCTCCTTCTGGCTCAGTTGGGTCTTCTGCTTTCTGTTTTGGTCCTGACAACACCAGTATCAGGTTTTGTGGCCACTTTCCAGTGTCTGGTTGTCCTTGATCCTATTTATGTATGTCACCCTGTTTCTTTTATTATTTGAAGTGTCTCTTACCTGAATCGGTAACCAGTGATTTTCCAGATCTCATATGCGGTTGCCTTAACATGATCTCTGTTAGAGATCAGTGGATCTACGGGCAAGTCATAACATCCATGGAAAAAAATGCACTCTGTTGTCTTAAATATGTTTTTTAGCTGCTTCATGATAGCACTCTTGCTCTCAAATTTGACTGGGACATTTCCCTAGATGGGTAAGTATCCTCTTTGGAATCTGATATATTTCCACTCATCTCGCTTTTGTCATGTGTTTGCTCTACATTGCTGTCTCCAATGGGACCCTTTTCCTTCACACTACCATTGTTTGGAGGTGTAGGTGGTGGATGGCATGGTCCTTCATCAGTCTTCTCTCATTTCTGCTTCTTCTGCATACTCAGCTTGCTAACATTTTGGCACTTTTTGCAGGTCTTGTATTGGTAATCAACTGGAAGGGTTGTCTTGCACTTTGACTGGGAGCAGAGGTTATTAGGTGGGGCACCACCTGAGGAGGGTTGCATTTTGATAGTATCTGGGTTGCATACATGGGGTGCTACACATTTTTCATTTACTGTATCACGTGACCGAAACAATTACATAATTTCCCTCTAAGATTATTCTAAGATGGCCTTAATTGTTACGTTTTGACTCGGACCCTTACTGTACCAGTTGCAACTACGGCGGTAAGGTAGATTAGTTGCGGACTTACCTACAGTGATATGGTAGTGCGATAGGCGATAGTGTTACAGACTGGACTTGTTTTCAACTTTACTTTAATTTCTTACTTACACTTGCGTTCGTGGGAAAGTCTTTCCTTTCTTGGCTTTCCCTTTTTCGGACTTACTGCGCACTAGGAGCCTTAAGATTCTCTCCTAGTGCAAAGTGAGACAATGAGACACTCATTGTCCTTATTAGTCTTTATTACTACTATACTTGGGCTAAATGCACCCTTTTATGGCAGGTGTCTCATTTCTATTTTTAACTTTGAGACATGTCTCACTTGCCTTTTATATCCTCGCTTCTTCTCACACTTACTGCGGATAGCTGTGCACACTTTCTTCCTTTTCCCGTGCCTGCTGCGGATTGCTGTACTTTCTTCTCACCCTTGCTGCGGATTGCTGTGTTACTTCTCACCCTTGCTGCGGATTGCGCCATTTGTTTGTTCCGCACAAACAAACCCTTTTCTATATAAGTCGTGGCCCTAGGTAGCTTGTATCCTTAGACTCGACTTCTTTACCATCACAGTATACATTGTTTTCCCATTCCCTTGGGGTAACTCTCTGCTGAACCGTCGAACCTCTTGAACCCCTGAACTCCTCTCACATCTTGAGTATTGTGTCATACTCTGAGATCCTTGTTAACCACTTAAACCTTGCCATTATCAGCTGAACCCTCGCTCATTGACATAGAAAGACCAGACTTGCTCATGCCGAGCTGAACGTTCCTACTGTAACGTTACAGATAGGGTACAATAGCTGACTGATGACCGACACCACTAGTACTGGTACTAGTAGTATTAGTGTTCGAGTTGTTTCTGCGATACGTTGGACGCTACTATACTGTGACTCATAGCAGCGCTTGTAAGCCTGCTGAATTTGTATTTAAGATGACTTGTGAAGACCAAAGATATGCCATCTTGGTCTTCTTGAATCACCACTTATTTCTCTTTCTCTTCTCGCTTCATTAAGTCTATTGCTCTATTCAACAGTCCACCTTCACGTGTGACAAGTATACGACTTCAAGGTCTGCCGGTGTACCTCCGTGTATTCACTTAGGCAGGAACACAGGCCTTCGTGCTGTCGTGCTAGGATTATCGCTAAGTTGTTATCGCCTCTATCGAGCTCAAGTCGAGCTAACGCTGTGGCGGCGTTACATTAATGCTCGCTCAATATCACGTGATCTGTCACATGATATCAGGTGATGCATTAGGGAGGGGGTTGAGCTGAGACAGTTGGTTATAAATATTGGATATAGCTGTACAAATAATCATCTAGACCCACCAGATTCCTACAGGAAGTCACCCAGTGTGCAGCAAAATGAGTGTTTTGAGCAGAGACAGAATTTTCGGCTGGTCCATGAGATCTGTGCATTTGGAACACAACTGGATGCCTTCCCATAACGATTTGGTGCACCAAATCATCTCCAAACTTTAAAATTTGTCATGATGGATCACGTTTGTGATGACCAAGCACAGTAACCCAACGAAACACCTGCACCAAACTCAAAAATCTGAAGAGGCCCCCCCCCCCCCCCTCACCAAACCTTGTCCTGCTCTCTAAACTTAAATTTGTAAGCACAGGAGTTGAAACATGTCCACTTTTGTAAAGTACAGTCCTGTACGGATCATGATACATTTTTGTGGCCACACGGGAAAATACAAAGACGTATTAGAGGGATTTGCCCCAGCTCCTGTCTCTTAGACTATATTCTCAATGGCTTCAGGAAATTATGGTTTGCAGACACCCCATCCACATCCCACCCAAATGGCAGCAGATCCTTCCTTGGATCCTTCTCCTTTTTATCAAAGAGAAGAACGTGGTCACTCTCCGCTTGGCCCTCTTCCCCAGCTAGTACATCAAGGACCATCTCAGCCTCAAAGGGTAAGCAACATAAATACAAGTTACACCATACCCCATTGTTGTTATGAATGCACGATCTTCCTGGCTTTCCCATAATCTTTGTCAAGGTGTGCTGGCATGGGGGTTTGGGAGTAGCTCCCTTCGACAGAGGTAGAGGCTGTGTGGTTGGCACTGCTCATTCCATGCTTCACGAGCTGATAGAATTGATGTGGTAGCAATTGCAAACAATGCTGTGGCAGCAACTTCATCTTTATCTTCATAAATTTCGGCACCATTGAACATGGTAGAGCATGTGGTTGAGGGCCTTTCCCAATGCAGTGTGCTCAGATGTTGGACTTTGATTACTCAATCTGGATGTGTACTCCAGATTTTGGTGCAGAGAGTTACGGGTTTCCAAAATTTGGATCACGCAATTTCAAACATCCATCAAATGAATTTGAAAAAGATTTGGTGCACCAAATCGTTACGGGAAGGCATCCACTGTCATCCACTGTCTTATCTTAAAAATGGTGTCATAAGACAAATCAAATTCTGATGCCGTACTAACACCCTGGCGCACCACTTGATATATAGCCGATGGAGTCGAAGCGCACTGTACTTCTCCTATCTGCCCCACTAGCTACTGTACTACCTGTCACACTGGACAGTTCGTGGCTTGTGCAGTAGTAAGTTGAATGGCCATTCCAACACAACAGCTCCGATCGAGGCTTGATGGTGGCGGTGGCAAAGAACCTATTAACTTCGACGACGGTGCCCCAAATAGCGACAAGAAGGACGGAGCGCCGACTCATGACGATGGTAACCCCGAATCAACAACACCCCTGCGGGCTCGACGTGGGACCGAGCGCAATGAGCATGGACAGCACAGTCGGAACTACAGCCAGAGCAACATGGGAAAGCGTCATTACTACTACTACACCTGGTAATGTCGTTTTTTTTTCTGAGGTCCGTGGGGATGGTAATCGACTTTCTGACACTGTGTGTGCGACGATGTAGCACCATGGCTCGTTAGGGCCATTTTTGGAGCCATATTTCCCTTGGCAGCAGTCCTTTTCGGATCCGCGCCATTCCCGGACTGGCACTGGCAGTGGTGGCGCCATCAGAGTCGGACACCTGCGACCGTGACATCGACGCTTCCCGATGGGATCCGCAACGGGCATACGCAGAAGCAGAAGCCCTCCCTAAATGTCACGGACTGTCCAGGTCTATTTCCACCACTTGCTCTCCTTACTGAATTTAAATTTACCATTTTCGTTTTTCTTCTCAGGCTATGTGCTCGATTCGTTTGTCGAGAATCGGAGTGGATTCACAGCGCAACTTAATCTTGCTGGGCGCCCAGTGTAACGCATTCGGAGACGATATCCTTAATCTTACCATTCGGGTCACTTATGAAACTACTAGTCGGTGTGTGACTGTTTCGTTCCCGCACTGGTGCTGCAACTCGAACTGAGCGTGCTTTCACTTGCTTTGTTATTTTCCTTCCCTTGACTCCCAACAGGTTACACGTCAACATTTCCGACACATCGGCTCGGCAATTTTCCTTACCCCCGGAGTACTTCGACCCACCGAAACAGACAGAGCCGAGCTCCCCGGAACACGCGGACCTACAGTTCCACTACGAAGCGTCGCCATTCGCCTTTTGGATCACTCGCCGATCTGATCCCTATTCGGAGCCCATTTTCGACACACGTCTGACCTCTTTACCTCCCGCGCCGATCCCTGCATTTTTGAGGGCCGGCGATGATCCCAATTTGGGATTCGATGGGTTCCCTTTGGTTTTCGAGGATAGATATCTACAGGTAAAGTATTTCTTTTCTTATCGACGAATTGATCACTTGATTTATTCTTTTCGGGGCCTCCCGGACCGTAGCTCACCTCCACACTCCCGCTGGATACTAACATCTATGGACTAGGCGAGGTCGTGGCTTCTAGTGGATTCCGTAGGGACGTGCGTAACGGGACAGTACAGACGATGTGGAATAGAGACGAAGCAGATCCTCTGGATGAAAACATGTCCGCCATCTCTCTTTATGTATCTCCATTCTCGCTTATTCTCATCTTCCATCTTACTGAAGTTATGGCTCGCACTCCATGTATCTTGAACACCGTTGGGTCCCATCTACCACCACTTTCCAGTCGCATGGAGTCTTCCTCTCAAGGTACGCCGCGACTTTTCCGCGATTTCTTCGAACCAATTCACTCTGACTTTCTAACTCGTTGCCCCAGCGCGGCTGGGTCTGACATTATTCTTGCAACACCCCCGTCCTCGAACCAATCCTTGATACAGTTCCGCCTCATTGGGGGAACACTCGACCTATACTTCTTCTCTGGTCCAGACCCTAAGAGTGTCATCGAACAGTACGGCCAGGTGGTTGGCCTGCCTGCTCGGCTGCCCAATTGGGGCTTCGGCTTCCATTTGTGCAGATGGGGCTACACGAGTCTATCTGAAACGAGCCAACAGGTAGATGCTATGCGCACGGCGGGTATCCCCCTTGAAGGTTCGGGAAACATGCATTCTCCATCCACGGGTTTCAAACTCACCATACCTCACGCAGTAATGTGGAACGACCTGGAGCTTTACCACGACTATAGAGACTTCACCACCGACCCCGCAACGTTTCCTGCCGAAGGAATGCGCAATTTCATTAAGGACTTAGTCAGTCGTTCGTTCCTCTGCAAATGATTGGTAGGACGAAACTGATCTATCTCTTCAGAATGCCAATGGGCAACATTGTATGTAATCTTGCCCCTTACTGAGGACGAGACTCACTCGCGAGATAGATATTCCCATTGTTCACGGCTATGCCGCCCTTGTGATGAACGAGACGGACGTTGTGAGTTTTGCACCTGGAGCGCGCAGGCGGGCTTTTGTCTGACTGAGGGCGCCTCTAGTACGATCCTTTCACCCGCGGAGTTGAACTGTAAGGGCTCCCAAACTTCTCATTATCGTCGTCAAAGGATTTAACACCTTCTTTCCAGTGACGTGTTTATTCGTAATCCAGACCAGTCTGTATTTATTGGGCAAGTTTGGCCTGGGTACACTGTGAGGAGAGTAATTTTTCATACCCACAGACTAATCGCGTGTTCTAGGTCTTCCCAGACTGGTTTTCGCCGAACGTAGAATTGTGGTGGAGGGAGGCTCTGCGAAACTGGTCGTCGCTTGGCGTCGAGTTTTCCGGACTTTGGTTGGACATGAACGAAGTGAAAGTCCTTCTGCGATGGCCACTGGTAAGGAGAAGGGAGGGATAGTTTGGCTTCTACTGACTCGGGGAACAGCGCTCCAACGCCTGACCATCCCACTCGCGCTGCTACAATAATTCTTCCTGGAGAGCCTGGAAACCTAGTAACAGCGTATCCGGAAGGGTAAGCGTCAACTTGTCAATACAACCCTTGTTTGTGGTTAGCTCGAAGACTCTAGGTACAATGCCATGATTTCGGGGCCAAGCGGCAATATAACTGTCAATGGGTCTCTCACATACGGAGCAGGGATCGACCCTGCAGTCAGCAATAAGGACGGGGACGCTAACGCCCCTAATACTAAGCACCCTCTCGCCCATAGTGGGGAGCCGTCATATGCGATCCACAATGGTAAACATCTGCCACTCCGGCCCCTAATTGGATCAATTTATACGTATATTTTTTGCAGCGTTGGGCGACTTGTCGGCTCAAACGATTGCAATCAACGCGACTTATCACGGTGGTCTGACCGAGCTCGACTTGCACAACTTGTTTGGACACCTCATGTCGCGAGCAGCACATCTAGCCGTTCGTGAGCTGCATCCAGGGAAACGGCCGTTCCTCATTTCCCGCTCTACATTTGCTGGTACGGGGAGGTGGGCGGGACATTGGGTAAGTTAAGCGACGTATTTTACATACGAGTGCAGTCCTCCATGAACTGACACACCATCCCCTAAGTTGGGGGACAACTGGAGCAAGTGGTCGTACTTGCACTATAGTATCCAGGGGGTGTTGCAATTCCAACTCTTCCAGATCCCAATGGTGGGGGCGGACGCCTGTGGCTTCGGTGAGCGAAGATTTCCCTACGAGATGTCGACAAGATGGCTAATGTACCCACAGTTGGGAATACCGACGAGGAACTGTGTAACCGGTGGATGCAACTCGCAGCGTTCACGCCTTTTTTCCGCAATCACAATATTCGCGGCGCGATCCCTCAGGAACCATACAGATGGGACAGCGTCGCACATGCCAGCCGTACCGCCATCGCGGTACGCTACGCTCTGCTCCCGTACTGGGTGTGTCTATTCTCGTTCTGCTATCCTGTTACTTTACTACTTAACACGAGCCTCCAAGTACACGCTCTTTGCCAACGCATCGCTCTACGGCACTCCGCCCGTCCGTGCGCTCTTTTTTGAGTTCCCTCAGGAGCCGGAACTGCTTTCCCATAGATCGCCAGTTCATGGTTGGGAGCGATATCTTGGTTACTCCTGTTCTAACACCGAACGTGTCCTCAGTTTCAGGTGAGCCGTGATTTGGCCTGGAACCTTAGCGCACGCGCGGCTCAATCAACCCACTACCCGCTTCGAACAGGCTTCCTTCCCGGACGCGGTCTGGTCATTTGGCGCGACTGGTACACTCACGCCGTCATGAGCGGCACGTCCGACAGCGAAACAAATACCATGACTGTTGACCTCGCCGCGCCACTTAGCCACATCCCCGTGCTCGTCCGTTCCGGTGCCGCGCTACTCTTGCACTCGCAACCGGCGTATACGACGCGCGCAAGCGCCACGGCGCCATACGCACTCCTCGTATCGCTTGGCCGCGACGGCTGTGCATACGGTACTACGCTGATCGACGACGGCGAGACACAGCCGCCCGACGACGTCCCATCGCCGAGCCGCACTGCTGAAGTTTGATGTGCAAGGCGGACAGGTAGTGATCGCGGGTCATGGCTCGTTCGGTGTCGTCCAGCCTCTGGATGTTCTCACCGTCCTCGGCATCGACGAGGCTCCCCGACACGTGCGCGTCAATGGGAACGTGCTCCCAGCAGCAAAATGGGTGTACAATCCTGCAGTCCAACGCCTGGTCGTTTCTGGTCTCGCCATAGATTTGAATGAACGAGCTACAGTCCTATGGGAGTAGTTGATAGGTTCCCCGAAATGTTCAGATACAATGCGTGAAAAAATATCTACCCGTTTGTCTCTTACCAGTCAGTTATCCTCAAGCGCCGACCTGATGAGATGCCTGATAACTTTAATTACATAGTGCATGCGTGTGCTGCCGTTCTCGACGGTCCATGACAAATACAAAGACAGGTAGGGACGGTGGAAAGAATGCGGTGATTCATATAAAACCATCTGCCTTCCAGAATTAAGAACCAAGCACGACACAAACCAACTAACTAGCACCCGTACTACCGCATTCCGACAAGTGTACTCACGACGGCGTGTCAACTCGAAATTCTTCGTCATACAAACGCATCTCCTGCGTGAGAGCAGCGCTGAGTACGAGTTCTTGGGAGTAAATCGCGTGTCCAGCTTCGGCGATAGGCCGCCATATCGAAGCGTCTTCGGCGCACGAAATCACGAAGTGCTGCTGACCAGACGATTTGCCGCTCAAGGCACGAACGGTTGGATTTTGCTGACGTATCTGTGACCCAAGTCCATACCCGAGCCAAGCCAACGAACCAATCAGTCCGCCACTTTTGCGCACTACTGCCGCGACGGCTCACCTGCCCACCGTGTGCCAAAATGACATTCTTCAACAGTTTCTTATCTAGCGGAACATTGTTTGTGACATAGAAGATTTTGCCCGCAAACAGTTGGCCCTTGTTCGCTTTTGCGCGCTTCAACGAATCGACCAACTCGAACTTCCATTTCGTTTCGCTGATGCGGTCAGCAAGCACATACTTGTCGGTAGCTGTCAAATTGCGGCAGACTTCAGTACAAGAGATTAAAGATAAGGTAAACCACCCACGGAGTAACCTCTTGGCCGTGATGGAATCGCGAACCCACCTCTCAGTTACAAAATGAGGAGCAACAGCCATTGCGCAAAGGAGCTTTTCCGTGCGGGCGAGGCTCTTGACAACTAAATGGGTGCACTCGCTCGGCTTTACGCCAATCTTCGCACCCAGCTTCGCCAAGGCCTAAAAAAGGCGCAAAGGGTAAATTAAATAACATTTGGGAATTTTTCGCCACGCACCCTCTCTTCGTTATCTTCCAACGTGACTTGAGTAGCTAAGATCCTGACGGTATGCTCTCTATGATCAGTCAACATCAATCAACGTTACGAGTAACTTGTTTCGCTTGCCTGGTGACGTCTCCGCCAGGGGGAGCCTTCTTCGGCTTTGCAACTTTGGCTGACGAAATTTCCGCCGTCCCCTGTGAATCAGTACCTGCTCTATCAGAGCGCTCATCACCGTCGTCAGCCCGACCTGCCCCAGTAGAGCGATCTTTCGTCCCACTGATGCGTCGCTTCTTGCGCTCGTGCTCATCATCGGAAAACAGTGTACCTTCCGCCCCATTGTGAACCGACGCACGCTTCTTGCCCTTGCCCACCGTCTTCGATCCCGTATCCGTTTTCTCCTTCCCCTTTCTACTCTCGGGGACGTTGGCTGCCCGAACATGGCCACGCCGCATCTCCTTCTCAAAATTGACCACGTCAGGCATGACTTCGTCCCTTAAACGCTGCGAAGCTCTGCTCGCCGCGGAGCGGCGCGACACTTGTCTTGATGGTCCTTCCTCCCGGTCCATGGTCGTGTCGACTGTGAGGGACGACAGTGGATACGCGCGCGAAGGGGAAATTGATCTCGCCTGAGGATTGCGATCTTGTGAGATGTCTTTAACCGGACCTGGCTTCGCCCCTCGCTGCGAGGATCTTGCGAGAGCCTCGCCTGTCCCTATGGGTGGCATGAGGACCGATTCCATTCGAAGAAGCGGTGACCCGGGGGAAGACTTCGACGAAGACTTCTGGGGTGCTTTTGACGGGGTACCAACAAGAGAGCCCGCCGCTGCCAACTTGGCACGTGTTGATCTTTTCGTCGGAGATGGCTCATCTTCGTCCTCTGTAGTTTCTTGATCGGCTCCGCGGCGGCGCTTGCTGGGTGATGAAAGGCGCTTATGTGCGTGTTTTAGCGGAGAAGTAGCTTGTCGCAACGGAGAATGAACCATGTTTGCTCGCCTAGGAGACTTCCAGGTGTGTTCAGATTCGTGATGCTGTCCTGGCTCGTGGGGCGCGGCTCCCTCGGGCTCGTCCACTTGTATATGGTCATTTCCCCTTCTTCGAGCATCGGTAGACTGAGATTTAACATTAACGTTGATCCGGTCTTCGCTGTCAAGTCCGCCTGTCGCATCCTCTACTTCATTGGCCTTGCGGCCGCTGGGTCTTTTTGCGTATACCGGAGACTGCTTCCTTGCGCCATCATTACTCGAAACCTCCGCCACAGGGGTCACCGCGCTCCTCGCATGCGCCATTTCCGCTTCGAGATCAGGAAGTGAGTCGAGTATAACTTCGCGTTGGATGCCACGCTCGCCGAGGTTATCGGAGAAGTCAAGGCCAGGCGGAAAGACAACGTATTTTTCAAGACCGACGGTGAGATTTTTCCACTGAATGAAGCAGTCCTCTAACCATGTATGGTTGACGACTGGGATAGACCAGTTACGAGCCTTATTCGCCTTGTTCCCCGAAAAACTACAGAAACGGACGAAGGGATCAGGAGCATCACACAAAAGAAAATACATGTGAACCCACCATGCGGCTATGAGAACAGTATTTTTACCGGACATGCTCGGGGTAAAGGTCGCGCCCATCAGGCCTATCAGTTTTTTGAGGTAGTCGCGCGCGTCGCCGGTATAATTTGTCACCGTGATTTCCTACGTCGCACAATAAGCAACCCCAATTGGTTTAGCAGGTTAACAGTACCCACGTGAGTAGAAAACCCTTCGATGGGTTTCTTCGGGATTGGATAGTGCAATAACTGGGCTGTCGGTGTACCAATAGTTCCGGTAGACTCTACATAAAAGAGCCATGTAAGTGAGCCAATGAGCTTGCGTCCGCTCACTCCCTGAAGCGTCAATGAGAAAGACCCTAAGTTAAGGATACGCAAAGCGAGTTCACCTGTACATAAAGATCCCCCCAGCGGTATCGCGCGATGAGAACGTCAAAGTCGGACTCGGCACCTACACGCCTGGCATCGTACTCCACGACGATTCCTCCGGAGCGAACGATACCCGCTTCGATGGCCTGCCTACGATCATCCGAAAGCTCGAGATCAGGACTGAGCAATACGCGTCTTTTGCCCCAGATATTCCGTGGCTCTGCTTGGCCTAGCTTCACTTCTTGTTCCGCTGTAATAAGTGCAGCTTTGTATAGCGCCTTTTTATCTTGTGAAAGCTTGTTCTGTGGTCGCAATAAGCTGTCCCCGACCGCACCCATCTCAGGGCTCGGTCGTCCAAATGTGAAAAGTGGGGGTTCAGGCCACTCATATGTTGTGGTGGAGAGACCACATATTCCGAGGCGTACCGAGTCGTCGAACCAATGGGGAAGTAGTACTTTGACCTGTGTGTCCTTTTGGTAGCGCAATGCCGTCTGGTACTTGTCAGACCCGGGGCCAACGGCAAAGAGATGGGTGACGTCGCGAGTTAATCCGGCGCGCCACTGCCCTCCAAGCGCAGTAATTCCGGCAGAGAGGACCTCGACATCAGAAGGGACGAGCTGAGAAGGGAAGTAAGCAGGGTATTGGAGAGGGAGAACCAGGGGTAAGGCGTACATCAGTTGCACATGCAACAACCCCTGAGAAGAGCATTGAAGGATCAGGAGAGAAGTGCTGTACCCTGATAGAAATATCAGAGACTGAATGCTCGTGGGGGAAGTACATCTGTGAAGCTCACAGCTGAAGCCTTCCGAGGATCAAGGACCGCTCTGCCCAATAATCCTGGACATAGGTGTCAACTACGTAGGTGTTTGCCCAAACCAGAAGAAAGCGCACAGTAACTGTGACAGACCCTCCCTTGGCGCGGTCTTGTCCCTCATAATCAGGTGAGTGCGTGATGATGTGCGTTGCTTCTTCAAGAGGTACGGACTCCGCGCCATTACGCTCCAGGGAGGAAGTGAGATCAAGCCTTCGATTCTCCGAAAGCGTGGAAGAGCAGAAGAACTTGATTCCGTCAAATATCGGCATTTTTGAACGAGGGCATGAAAGGTGGTTGAGTGAGACTCGAATACGATCAGTCAGACTCAGACACTGACTCGTGTCGGTTGTCCGTCGCGCTGGGGGTCACATGACTCCTAGGTGTTACACGACGCGTTGTCACGTCACGCTAGCCTCAATCGCGAGATAACTCGATGATATGATACGATGATAACTTGAATTGAACGCGTCGTTCCGGTGCACTGTGAGTTTTCAGAGCTCGGGCAAGACGGTCATTGTTTGTATTGCCACCTTCACATCTCTGACTTGTCACAGCCCTCATCTCCCCATTATGTTCCTCTCGTTCAATGGGACGTTCGCTCCTTCAAGTTGGCCAAATTTGAATGTCGCTCACCCTTGTGCACGTCGGAGCACTGAACTACGGTTGCCCAATTCACTCCTTGATCATGATCAAGGGCGACCATAGGTCAACCTTCTGTTCAATTCATCGATTTATCGGAGTCCCTTGAATAACCGTGTTCACACCTGGCAGCAGGCCCTTCTTCCTTACTCCCGAGTTAACTTACTCTTGACGGTGAAGGCCGATTGCGCCCAAACATACTCATTTATAAATTCTAGTAAGTAATTACTGTAAGCTAATAGTGAGATTGGTGTGGGACGAAGCGCGACTCACGCTGTGTGGATATTTATCTGATTCCCCAAGTTCTCCATCTCCACCTCAGGCTGAACGCCGACCGGGAATAGTGCAGCTCCAATCCTCTTGCTCACCTATTAGAGAACTATGGTATCGATAAATGAGCATTGATGAGTGCCCACGAGTTCCAATCCCGTCATTTTCGCCGTTCTGAGACGAATATCTCCACCAGGGAAGTGATATTCACACACTTGTTATTCATTCATTTTAACTGCGGGAGCGGACCCTGGATTCCAATATGAAGGAAACGCTCACAGTTTTTTGACCGAGTTCGCGTTCATTCCCCATATCTCTCTCCGCCAGCGCTGGTAAACTTTGACAACCGTGATAGGCTCCTTCGCAACGTTTCCTTATCTTCCATCTCTTTATAGTATGCGCCCCAGGATTGTCTGGTTCGCCTCATTACGTGTACGGAACATCGTTGACGGATGTCTTCGCCTTGGGCGGGGCAGGACAAAAGAAACCGGGTTGGTGCTTACGTGTCTCAGGGCGTCTTTTTGCTCCAAGAGCAAGAGGGAAGAGCCCAGCCATACTAGAGCGATCACGCCGTCCTCTCGGTAACACACGCCACGAATAATTTGTCTCAAGACGGGCGGGCGTTATCAGCCCAAATGCCTCCGTGATTCCTGCCTTTGGCGGGCGAAATGTTGGCCTGCTCATTGGTGCACTCGCGCCAGGACCTGTAGATTCTTGTCCGCCCGCTTTAGGCAAAATTGCACGTTGTTCGCTCGCCTTGTTTCGTGTCTCAAATCGTCATGCGCTTGTCAAGGTACCAGCGAAGGCAGTGTGGCTATCGCATCGATCCTGTTTGTCAAAGTTTTACCCAATGCCCTCACCCGTAAGTAAACTTTGTTTTCCGGGCATCAGCGCTTTACTGTATTCGTATAGCGGTCCGAAGCAACCCCATATCTCGATCGTATCATTTGCACGGCGACCTCTGAACCTCTTCCTGGGTTCGCGGGCAGGTACTCTAACACCGCAACACGTTCTGTACCCCCTTTGGTGTTCCACGGCCTGGAGTCCTGGCCTGGACGTTGAAGCGATCCTTCCACGACATGTCCGAACTCCATCCGATTTTCAGAATACGTGTCGATTCCCAGTACGCAGCTGTCACGCAAATATACTATGGTTCTCTTTCCCGCCGCATCCCGCACACCCGATTTATTGCACGCGAACCTCGCTCTCTGACGCGAAGAGTCGGTAGCAATAGGCGGGCATCGTCTGTTGGGCTAATCCTCTTCGTAAGGATTCCAGCAGGGATGATGTCTAACTCTCCGTAATGGTGGCGCGCAGGTCGCCAATCACGTCCTCCCCGCAACGTCACTTGTGGGACGTGTTTCGTGTCTACGGTATCCGGCCATAGGCCTCCTCTACGACACATCGACCACGGGTTATATGGACTTGTTTGAACTCACCCGTGATTTTGATTTTAAGCAGGTGATGGTTTCCAGCGAGTAACAGATTACACACCTTGCAAGCGCCGACGACGAACGGCGTGACGAATCGCCATGTGTTGTTGATCGCACTCGCAGAACACCCAAATACACAAAGGTAGCCTGCACCTTATTGGTCATGCTACCCGATAAATTCGGATGGGTACGAACGGTGTGATGCTATGCCCATCGACGAACGGCGTGATGCCAATGTTCCCTGTGGACATAGCTAGACTATCCCCTCTCGGAGTTGCGACGCGCACAACAGTCAGCGGGAAATTACGTCCTAGCTCAAAACACTCTGGGGTTCGAACCTGCGATGGAACGTTCACAGTAATGAAAAAAATAAATAAAAAAAGTCTTTTGGTTTTGCAGGGCCACAAATTGCTCATTATTGAGGGGACCTCCCTATTTGAGCGCGTTGCATTTTTTTTTTGACCCCGAAGGCGGTGGCACATCGGGGTTGAGTGGATGATCACACCTGGATATATGGGTACTTTAGGTAATAATGATAGCGTGTTTGACCCACCACCTCCATTTGCGATCTTGCACGCGACGAGAAATACAAGAACTCACACTCAACAAGACGACACGTAGCAGGATGGGCGGGGCGCTCCTTTGAACATGTCGGCGTCGAGCGGTCCTCCCCCTCGAGACATGCCTTGGAGCAGTCACCGGACTTGACAGATCCGTTCCAGGTACCAGGGCACCAGTGTATCCTTGTTGCCTAACTTTTTATTGGTTGATTCCCGTGAGGGCCGGCGAGTACAAGACTCCAAAATCGGAAGTAAATCTGATTCTGAACATGTAGAGAGCCTCATCGTCAGGAAGCCTACCAGAGCCAGGATACACAAATTGAACCCAAGGAATATGATCGATCAGGTGGTGAGCCAGTGCCGGAATCGGGCCGAGGCGGGATCGGCGATCGGAGGTGACCAGTGAAACCCTTAAACAGAAGATCAGCAAAGCATGCCATCCATCACATCACCAAGCGCAACAACATCAGGGAGAGGGCGTAACTGTCTGGGCTCGCTTGGAGAAAATACCCAGGATCCCCTCATGGCACATATCGCAGAGCGAGACCAGTGACGTTGTCGGCATTGTCAATGCAGCTTGCTTCCAGGGTGGGGAGGTCACATGATTTTCCGACACTGTGGTAGGGAATCGAGTGGTGACACAACCAAGCACTGCCAACCTCGTATAAACGGTCTCCAGAGCCCGCGAGCACCACCTCGATACCCAGAGGCAAACAGGTTTGGGGGTCCCCGGTCTCTGAGGGACCATACCGCGGCTTGCGACCCTTTCGAAGACCCAGCACGATTTTCCAGTAGAATAAATCATCCGAGGGAGGTGAGCAATTTGCGAAAGCTCAAGAAATCTTCCCTTGACTGATGCGATGGTGTTTGAGGAGAAACAAGGAACTGGGTCCGCATTTGGGCGCCGAACGGCGCTGAGCGAACAACTTCGAATTGAGGTTAGCCCAGAAGGGCAGGGAAAAGGCCGAGGAAAAATTCTAAAAGGCAACCTGAGGCGCGCCTGGGCTCTGGGTATCAGCTGGCGTTTGCCTTTGTGGAATCTTCGATAATTATGGGAAAGGGATTTTAAGGATGGCGGGGAAACCAACGATTGGTCGAGCCGCGCTTACGGACCCAAGCGTGAGGAGCACAGCCGTTTCAAGGGTGTCTGTTATAGCACCTCGTTAGCCGGTGTCAATGACTATGGGGCGACAAACAAGAGATCAGCAGATTCCCCTTCCCGGCGAGTCATCCTACTTCGCTCTGATCCCGTCCTCACAGTTGTAACGTCAAAAACCCTGCGCATGCGTGAAGGTGATATGGTCTCGTCGTTTCCCCCTTCGTCCGCGGTTGACAAAGTTTATACAGCACACTTCACACACCCCCAACGACCACTCTAGGACCCGTTTGCTCTCATAAGCCGCCGCTATTCTGGAAACTCGGATATCCGCGACCGCCACGCCCCGATCACGCCGCAGTTCGCTCGCCTGACTTACCCGCGCAACATTGCCTCTCTTCAAGACGCGTTCCCCTCATCTCCCGTCTACGCTCGCGTCTGCCACTGGAACCATGAGCCGTCTTGACTCGCTAGTTCAACACTCACAATCAAATCCAGATTCTGCTGCACACCGGCACCCTCGTTCAGACAGAGGCAGTCCCCGCGCCGACTCCGACGACGGCACGTCATACACGCACTGTCGCACGTCCGCAAAGATGGATGACATACCCCCAGGTCTGTTCTTGTTCGTCCAACTGCTGCACATCGTTCACGCTTCCTCTTGTAGAGGACACCCAACTGACTTCCCAAGCACTCAACTCTGATGGCACGCCGAGGCGACCAATGAACGCGTTCATGATCTTTGCACGTCGTAGACGTCCTCAGGTCTCTGCAGCCAATCAAACTATGCGCACTGGCGATATCAGCAAAATATTGAGCAAGGAGTGGAACTCCATGGACATGGTGAGCAGGTCCGTCGGTGGGGTGCCTTCCGCTAACTTAGCTTGTATTTTTTTAAGGCCGACAAGCAATTTTATCTCGATCAAGCCAAACGTTTGAAAGAAACGTTTAACTCCAAATATCCCGACTACTGTTTATAGGAGACGGCCCAACAACTCCCGTAAGAAGCGCAGACCAGATGCCACCGCCACCTCGCTGCTCGACCCCTCGGCATCAGGCGATGTCGGAGATGATTTTTCCGCCGGACATGACTTCGACTATCAGTCGATTGATGGGCAGGACCTTGCGCGGGACCTTGCACCGTCGCGCGGCAGCTCGCACTTCCGGCGTAGCATCGGGATATGACGATAACTCGAGCGTCACATCTCCACACCCTGCCCTGTCATCTTTTGGGTACTCTACCAATGATTTTCCAGCAAGTCAACCCCCCTCTTCTGGTACACGTCTTCGCCACCTTTCGTCGATTCACGACCACCCGCCATCCGAAACACCTTCTCTGGCCTCGCTTCCTTCTCATCACTATCCTGACACGTCGATACATTCCCACGCGTACCCGTCCCATGCATCTCACTCCCCCAATACTGCGACATCTTCGAGTGGGTATGGATCAGACCACATGGGGGGTTCTTCCTTTTGGGGAGGCGCATCGTCTGGTGTCCGTGGGGACCACGGCCGGACTATTCAACCAACATGGGCCTCGACTCCTCCAGTGATACCCCCCCTTAATGTTGGAGAGCAGCTTCGCGAACGGCCCAATTCCACTGCTCATACTAAAAGCGAGGTATATTCTCATCCTTCGCCCCGTCCCTGGTCGACTGCGACCTCCCAAGCCTCCCCGGCCATTTCCAGTGCCTCATCGCACGTATCTTCCTCTTCTAACAATTACCCTCTTCAGACACTCTCGTCGCCGTTCTTTCCCGCTTCGCACTCGCCAGGGGCGTACCAAAGTTCCACGTCGTCTTCTTCCACTGCGTCAGAGAATTACTACGCTTCGGGGTCCCAACTTCAGGGGAGCTCGTACGGAGGTAGGGCGGGTGGTGGGTACGAGCAACAGTACGACTCACATTCGGTGCCGCACTCCAACACGCCACATGTTTCAAGTGCTCATGAAGTGTTACAGCTCCCACATCCCCAATCACGGTCGTCACGGCCACCGCCATTACACTCGTTGGCACTCGGTTCGGGGATTCCCCCTTTAGGCAACCCCTCGTCTAGCAACACCACTTATACTAACTCGAGCATGGACCATTGGCGCACAAAAATAGGCGGGCAATAGAATATCGCGTCCCCCAGTCTTTTCGAGTTACTTTTTCGTGGTTTTCTCGTCACATTCTTGGTACAACTGCTACAACTACCTTCTTGACACCATTCTTGCAATAGTCTGAGCCTAGATCACCCCTTGTTTGTTTAATGTTTTCCACTCTCTTCCGCTCTGTTTCACAGGCTTCGTTCGTATCGCAGTGCCGTCATCTCCACTTTGCTGTTACCGTGTATCCCTGCACCAAACCTTGTCTGTTGTCACGTGTAAACTACAAGTATCCTTGATCCTAGCACATCGTTCCATCTTGACTCACTTCACCTTCCAAGTAAATGTTATTCTCCAAGATGACGAAATCAATCCCAGGAAGCGCGAGTAATTTTTTCAGAATACCTCAAAAAGTCCGATGCTAACCGAGTTTACGACTGCGACAGCCATTACAGTATTTCACGCCACCTGCCATGCAATGCGAACCCCTAGGATCAAACACGGCTGAAGCACGAAATTCAGGGCAGTTGCTTGCGCGTCTGCGAACATCGGTATTTTTTTTTTTTTTTGGTTTAACCCGGGACATCCCGGGCCTAACTGCGCAAAAGTACATCACGACACGTTTGATTAGAGCAAGGGGGCGTGTTCGAATTCTATTAGGGGAACGGCGGCGCGACGTGTAACATCCGAGCGTGAGAACGGGTTGGCGTGATGGAGTGACTCGATGGCTAGGGATACTTAGATACCTTTCGATACCTGCACATACGAGGTGAGTCCAAGACACGCTGCTCCAGCACACGCTCACAGCATCTCCTCGAGGAAGAGGGTACGGATGAACGGTTATAAAGCGTGGTTTGAGGGGGATTGGGCCTCTATGCGCGGACCGCGGAATAGACCGGCGACAAGAAGAAAGCGCTCAGTGTGAGGTACCGTGGGTCGGAGTCGGGGCCGCGCTAGAAAGGGCGTTGGAAGTATATACTTATTGGGAGGAAACGTAAGAGTGGAGAGACAAGCGGTACGTACGAAAAGTTATTTGAACGCTTGACACCTTGTACCCAGCTAAGTTCCAGTACGGTAGTAGCTCTCAGCGGTGATGATGTATCTGAATGTCCCGCGCCCCCATGCCAGTGGCCACATGTTCCAGAGCGGTATTGACGTCATTACCTTTAACGAGCGGAGCATAAAAGTCTGAGACCGTCTTACTGTGATCTAGGAACTGAGCTGAGGAGTATCAACCTGCTTACACACATTTAGGCGAGCAACTCGTATTCCTTACTCAGACTGGCCACCACACTTATAAGAGGGCCTCTCCTGCGCCCGCTCCGGTCCGAATACATTCCCGGTATTCCCGGTGGCGACGACCGGGGCTGACCCCGAACGAGAAGCAGAGAAGATCAAAAAGAAAGAGCAAAAGACGTAAATCATTCGTTCCCCCTCACGTAGCGCCGAGAATGTCCCAGCTAGATCCTCATGTACACCCCGCAGTTGACTCTACGGCCGTCTTCAAGAAGGACATATTCAAGAACAAAGTCCTCTTCTGTACCGGTGGTGGCTCGGGAATATGTCGGGTTATGACGGAGGCCGTGGTTCGTCTTCGCCACAGATTGTCATGCGTATATGTCCTTTCGGCCTCACGTTCGGTGTCATTTAGATGAGACACGGAGCGAATGCCACCATCGTTGGTCGAAAGTGAGTCCTCGATCAAAGACGTGACGTATTCCTAATACTCGCGGTAGTGTAGAACGCCTTACGAAGGCAGCACAGGAACTTTCTGCGGCCACTGGAAGCACTTGTATTGCCGTCAAGGCTGACGTCAGGGATCCCAAGCAAGTTCAGGCTGCTGTTCAGCTGACTATCGAGAAATATGGCAGGATTGATTTCGTCATCAACGGTCATTTGTCCGGGTTCCCTTCTCACTCGAATCTCACCTGATACTGCGCCGCTTCAATATAGGCGCTGCAGGTAATTTCCTTGCACCTATCTCGGGCCTCTCCGAAAATGGATTCAGGACTGTGATTGAAATTGACACGGTAGGTCCCCATTTTGGTGACCTGCTGTTCTGTTCACCGACTTCTCATGGGAAAGCTTGGAACCTACCATACAATCAAGGCAACCCTGCCCTACGTGCGAGCAACGAAGGGCTCATACGTTCACGTGAGCGCAACCTTGCACTACCGTGGTACGTGCGACTTTGGCACCATTTCCCTTTCTTGTTTGAAACAAAATCGTTTTTTGCAGGTACCCCATATCAAGTACATGTTTCGGCCGCAAAAGCTGCCGTTGATGCTACGTCTGCTGTCCTTGCAGTCGAAGAAGGTCCGCATGGCATCCGTTCGAATGTCATCGCGCCGGGTCCTATTGAGGCGACTGAGGGCATGGATCGTCTCTTACCTAAGGGCCGCGAGGATTCTTGGCCTATTCCTACCGGTCGCAAGGGAGAGCCGAGAGATGTTGCCAATGCGGCAGTTTTCCTTTTTAGTGATGCCGCTAGCTTTATCTCGGGCCAAGTTCTCGTTGTCGACGGCGCCTGTGAACATGTTCGGGGACTCGCGTTGCCTTACCCTCAAAGCGTTCTCGATCCAGCATCGGTCAAACATTTGATCAAGCCAAGGCTTTAGTAGGCGGCGGTGATCGCGCGGAATTACCTCTTAAATTCGGCTTACGAACTTCGTAGGAGGGGTTTAGTGCGAATATAAAGCTTCTGTATACTCCGAGTGAAGTACAAAAAATAAGGAAGAGTGGAGCTAATCGAGCACCGCAGGTATTACGAGCTCTCAATCTCACCGCAAGCAGCGACCTGACCCAATGGAGGGTCTCGCGTTTCGATATCTCACGAGAACTACTGATGAACGCACAGGGTTCGTGCATTACTACAGTCATGTCGACAGCGTTGCCCAATCCGAACTGTCATATCAAAGTGATGGGATGAAGAACCGCAAGAGCCGGTCGTGATTTCTCCCGGCTGTCGGCGAGAGGGGGAGGTTCGTTCTCGTTCAGTCGGTGCGCACAGCGGTTCGAAACGCGTGCATAAGGAACGGTCAGGTTTTACCAATTTGGAAGATCCGGCCACCTGCAACACCATGAGGGAACGGCCCCAACGAAGCAAATCGAGGAAGATAAGAGAGACAGGCGAGAACGACAGAATGAGGTTGTGACAAGGTCGAGGAACACGCGGACATAGCTGACCGTCGTGGTTGAGGGCTTCTAAAATGAACGGGAAAGTCCGGGAAAGGGATCAACTGCACCTGCATACCGAGCTCAAGAAGGTGGATGGTCGTGAGGTGGAAACCGTAAAACCAAAAAAAAAAAAAACCCAAAATTCCCTGCGCGGAGCAGGTAGGCCACCGACGTCAACCGCTTCAGTGGTTGTAGAAGTCCGACCCGCGGCATCGATCAGATGGTGGTTGAAACCCAAACCGGAACATGGGCCATCCATTTTCCTGTCCCGGTAGGTTTGGGATAAAAATTAGTGCTCAATTAGCTCGAGTGCGACCGTTTGGTACACTGTAGTGCTGTTGTACCTGGAGGCGGCGTGTCGACGTGGTGCGACATTGAACTTACCCCGTACTGTGCGCCGCAAGACAGACTGTGGAAAAATGAATAGAATAATTTATCCCACTTCGAACTCAAAAATTGCTGAGAAGTTGATTGGTCAGGTGAAATTCGTGAGATGAGAACACCGTGACCATCATTCAAGGGAAGAAGAAGCACCAGTTGGGCATTCAGAAACCAGCATCGTAGAGAACATGAGGTCATTTTCTAGTTTTTACCAAAGACCCAAAGACTTTCTGGATCAGAGCGTCGTGTAGGTAGTACGCCTGATCAGGAGGGCCTGACCAGAGATCTGGTGGGGAGGGTAGATGCAACGGCGCAGACCGGCCAGCCTCACATCGCATGTGAATCTGCAGTAAAGGGCAAGGCGAGACGAGTATTCATAAGGGTTCGGCGGCTGATATGTAGAGTACTGTGTACGAGAACGTCAGAACGCAGAAAAAGCATGGGGTATGCGCTGACCATTGTTACCACGGATAAAGGCATCCCCATAACGGTTTGTCACAGCCCCGTTGACATGTTCCTCCGTCTGCTCGAGAGCGATGTTCATGTATCCGTCGAGGCATGACAATACGCCTATAGTACCGAGATAAATGTGAGGCAGAACGCAAGGCAAAGGGGAGGAGAACACACCACGGTAGTCAACCCCAGATGTCAGACGAACCACGACACGCTTCCCAACGACATTTTTCAAGAAGTCAGTTGGAGATCCAGAGGTGATTGGGGGCGGCGGAGGGGGTGTAGCTTCTGGGGGAGGTGGTGAGTCGGCCATTGTGAATTGTAATCGAAAGGAAATCGTTAAACCCTAACCCATTCGCATGATTATCTTTCTTTGAGGCCATTATGCCGCAAAGCTCGAGTTCGAGCTTCGTCTGACATCGCCCAATTAGCATAACTGACTCAGAGTGGGTCACTCTTCACCTCTCTTCCCACAGGCAGGTCAGCAGGTCTGGAGGGACAGAAAGTACTTCAGCCGTTGCGTTCTCTAGATACCCTCTACTCTGACTTATTCCCTCGAACGACAGTGTTGGGTCTCCCTGGATGTCCTTTGCATTCTCCTCCTCAACCTAAAGAATACGACCCGCGTATCGGTGATGAAGATGGATCGAGGCCTGATCCGCAGAGCAAAGAGCAAACCTCACCGTCTTTGCATCCTTTTCCGGTAGCCCCTAAACTGGGATCCAATTCCAATTGCGACAAGGGCAAGGAGACGGCGAATAGACCGATTTCGTCCCAACACGCTAGACCTTCCCGATTTGAACTACCCAGTTACTTGCACTGGATCGTAGATAACTGGAGATGGTCAAAATGGAAACCCGCCATACGCTGCGCGGTCTCCGAATGGGCCTCGCTGCTCCTGCTCATCATAGATCCGTCCAGGAGAGTGATGGGTCAGGTGTGTTATCTGTCATATGCCAGGGCGAGCGTTTATTTACTCGTTTTGTGAGGCCTCGTTTTTAATATTGGTTGGTACGTGGACTTGACATCTGTGGCAGGTTGTTTTGTTCATCCCTCTTCCTTAGCTGGAATGCTCTCGCCTCCTGGTGATCCATTTGTGACCAACACAGAACGGGAGATCATTATACTTCTATGCGTTCTCATGGCGTGGGGGTCAGTGCATAATCATATCGGATGCAACCGACTTCGTAATTAAGTTCTACTTTCTCACAGGTGGGCAAGCTTAGGAATTAAACTTGCTAGTCTAGCCCGTTCACGTACTGTTTATAGCCGCCGCCCTTAACGAAATATTATCTGGGACGTACATAGAAGCGGCGGTGAGTTCCATATGGCCGCTTAAGTTGCCTTTTAAACTCTTGTTGCAGCCTTCTGTCATCAATGGGATTTTTCTTTTCCTCGGTTCTTCCTTCTTGTTATACATCAAGGCACAGCAAGGCCCTGGTCCGTTCTCACCTGCAACTATCCTTGCTTGCATTTGTCTAGGCAAGTCTGGAACTTTTTTAGGCTCGGCAGAGACAGGCTTAGTTCCCGCAATAGATATTTCATTGACAACTTCGGCTTTATTTCCTTACGCGTACTACAAAGTGAGCTACTGGTAGCCTCGGCAGCGCAGTCCGTGTCTGATCGTGCTCTGACAGTCTGGACAAGCAGTCGTGATCCCAATAGCATTTCACTCGGCCTTGGCAATAGCGTCATCCGTGCTCATATTCCCTACTTCCGTTGCCGCGCAATACACAACTGGACTCCGAGGGGTCATAGGTCCACTCGGCTCAAGCTTCCGCCAGCATCTGGATCTTCTTGGAATCTCTGCTTCTTCCCCAGACTTTTCACCCAAGGGCGTCAGAGCTTCCGCCTCGAAAGCTGAAAATGGTACTCGCACCACTTACGGACGTCGGCTCGTCTCTTGGGGCGCGACATCTCATGGGGACGCTTCTCCGGAAAGGACCTTGATGTGATGCGAGAGAGGGTCCAACGCCTGGTTATGCGCGCCCATGGGATGAACGTATACTTCGCGTTAATTCGACCCTACGCGGGAACGGTTCCCCGTCACACCTGTGCCCTCTCACCCCTGGCAGCCCTACAGCAGGGACGCCCAACGTGTCTCGACCATCTTCACCGGCTCGCACAGAAGAGTCCGCAGGCCCTTCCTCTGCTGTGCACCATTCTACGGTTGGCTGTTCCCAGGCTGATGTCGAACAGCACCGAGGGCGGCAAGCTCAGCGCCGACACCCCCGCTTCGACGTCGACTCTGCTATGCACTCTGCTAAGTCTTACTTGCATGGGTCACTGTTCCGCTCACATAGGCACCACCGGCACTCATATGTATCCCTACTCTCGGGCTTTTATCACCCTGACAATCTGCGCGAACATGTCGTTGGCGTATTTGAGTCACAGAAATACCTCGATCTTGAGTCACATCATTTTTCTCACCCGCTGTCAGTATACTATACTGAACGATCGACCTCTCTCCTCCGCCAAAGCTGCGAGCCACTTCTCCGTGCTTGTAGCAAGGGCCTCGAAGAGCTCGACTCATGGCTTGGTACTTCACGACTCGGGCGCTGGATGTTCTGGTGGGGTGGTGATAAATGTACACGTGTGCAGCAAGAACGTGTCAATGCGCTATCCCAGGCGTGCGACGAACTTGCGAGAACACTTGAACACTTTCGAGCATCTATACGGTGCGTAGTCTGGACTCACACGAGGTCTTGCTAACAACGGCCGTAGGCACTTGGTATTAGAACCGTATCGTGAGGCCTTCAGTGACAAGCATGAAGGGTGCATGACTGGAGGAGACATCCCACCTCATCGCTTTCTGTTCCACGCCTACACCTACCAATATCATCTTATGGAGTTTTCCATTATTTTAATAAGTATCGTAAGAGGCATTTTCGATTTTTTTCTAGCTCTCTTTGACGCGCTCTCCTCAGCTCGAGTACATCACGAGGTTAGAGAAGGAGCGATTAAAGACACGGCTCTGGCTCCCCTCGGGCTCCCTTTCCAACTTCTTCCGTTGGAGTATATGGGATCACAATGTCAATCTTGAGCGTGAGGATGACGAAAATCCAAGTTTGTCCAGCTCGCTACATTTTTTATTTATTTCGTGGTCACTGATTTACGTTGTCAGATATAATACAGGGAAAAGAAGTCATGGACATTGGGGTAGCTCAACGACGCGACCCAGATGCGTTGCCTCCCCGTAATTCATTTGAAGCGTTTATGAGCGTCCTTTACCATGCGTTTCGTGGTCTATCACGCGGAAACCAGCTCTTCGCCATAAAGGCCGGCATTCTCACTGGTCAGGGTCTCTGATCGAAAGTCAGCGCCTGAGCTCACGCACACCTTCGGTGATACAGCCCTTCTCAGCATTCCCGCGTTCGTTAAGTCATCCGCTAAACTCGCGTACGGTGCGTTTCTCCAGTAGGGGTGAATTTCCTCCTAAATGTGCTGATCGTATCGTACGCCAGGAGAAAAATTTAGTTGGGCGATGTGAGCTATCTGATCTCCGGCGTTGTCCCTGACTCACGCGCGCATAGCTTCATGGGCCAGCTCACCCTTGCGCGGTTTCGCGGTGATACTACGTTTGGCCTTGTAGCCCGAATCGGCAGTACGTTCGGAGGAGGTCTGACGGGTGCTACGGTGTGGCACATATCAACCGGCGCGGGAAGGGGTAATCCATACGGTCTGGCTGCTGTATGCGCCGTCGCATTCCCATTTTTTTTCTACGTGAGACTTTATTTGCCGGGTCCTCCGGTCCCGAACATGATATTTTTCACCACTACGGCCCTGGTGCGTATCGGCCTTGTGATTCATCAAATTCTGTTTACCATCGTCACGTTTTAGGTGATTGGCTACTCATGGCAGAATACGCATTCCAACGGTATCGGTTTTTTGTACTACGGAATCAACCTTGCTTGGGTATGTGCTTCTGTCTCACACGCCCTACTTCTCTGATCACAATCACATTTTTTGTAGCGGCGGTTTGTCCTCGTGGGTGCGGGGGTATCTGCGGCGTTGTGAGCCTCAACTATTATCCCAGATAACGATTTATTCACAATTTTTCCGCAGCATTTTCTCCTTCCTCCCCCCTTCTACCACACTTCGTGGATATCAGCGGCAGAGCCTCGCAACGACTGCTTCAGAGATTGGATCAGTATATTGTTCGGTCGTATCGTTTGCTAGTTCTTCCCACGCGGAGAATCCGCAGCATGTTATACAGAGCCTCGTCGCGATTCGCCTGAAACTCAAGCGCTCCATCGTTTTACGCGCAAATATCATCTACGAGGCGAGCCTGATTAATGAAACATTTTCCCGTTTCCGACCTAAAAATCTCACAGTTTTCCTTGCGTGGGCGATGGCCAGCGGAGAGGTACCAAAAGATTTTGGAAATCCAGCTGTAGGCGTCATACACCCGCTCCCGGAAAGATCTTTTTCTCACGGCTTCTCTCAAGCGAAATTGCGTATCTTCTTTCGCATCTGATGTCGGTGGTGCAGCACCTCGAACCGGCCTGGACCAGAGCATTCCTACGTCGAACCCGATTCTTAGATCCTGACTTTCAAGGGGACGTCCTTTCCGTCATAAGTAACGAACAACCAATCTCGATATGATTGCGCTACTGACGTCCAACCATCTCCAGGTATGATATCTACCGCTCTTCGCACCGGTACCCCACTGCCCCAGGTCACACCATGCCCGTTGCTTGACCGTTTCATGTACTATCATCATGGATTAAATGTGATCCGAAATGAAGCGGACGATGACTACGGCCTGCCCCGTACCATGTCGATCGACGTTCTCGAGAACGAACAATATATGTAAGCCCACGCGCCAGCTATTAACTTTGTATCCTGTTCTGTCTAAAGCGTGCTTTCCAGGTGTTTTTGCGTTGGAGTGTCAACGTCGTTTGGTATTATGATGCGTTTCGATCGTTTAATGCTTGCGACCAAGGAGCTTGTTGGGGAGCAGTATCATATTCATGGCGTAGGATATATATCGAAGCTAGCAGGGGTCGAGACGGGCCCACACCCAGATTCTCTACGGCCAGTTCATGACGCTTAATTACTATGAGAGTATATTCATGTTCGTCGTTATGAAATGTGATCTATGTATTATCTAAGCGCCCATGTGAACCGTCATCCTTGATCGAGGTGATCGATGGCCCGAGGCAGGAGCTAACCGGACCACATGTCGGAACTGCCATACTTCATCTTCATTGCCCCTCCACCTCATGCCTCTGTGACAACTCCTGCTTCCAAGGCGTCACTCTGTCAAGCGTGGAGAGGTGCTATCAGTACGCTTCCACCCGAGCTACAAACGCGTTTCACCGTGCTCGAGGGCACATTGTCCAGTCTCCCAGCCAATCAGCTACGATGTGACTGCATCGTTTCTCCGGCTAATTCATTCGGCATTATGGATGGCGGGTGAGCCCCTCTAGACCTTCATTTCCCCCCCTTTTTTTTTTCTTCCATTGATGCAGGACAGATACGACCTCGCGCTGTCCCTCGAGTTCGCACTGGGCGCAGACGGCGTGAACACGCTCACACGCCAGGTGCAACGGGCTTTGCACGTGCACTCTCACGGCTACCTACCCCCAGGGTCGTGCCTCGTCACCTCGCTTCCAGAAGATTTGGCAGGGAGGAACGGGAACAAATTTGGGGCGTCCAGCATCGCGGTCATGCCGACGATGCGCTATCCCGCCGATGTTCGGTGGCACCAGGATCTCATCTATAATGTGATGTGGAACTTGCTGGTCGAAGTCGCGCGATGGAATCGTGGGCCTGGCGTGGTTGGGAACGCTGGTGGGAAGAAGATCGAGCGAATATTGATGACGGGGCTCGCAACGGGCACCGGGAGGGTGAGCGCGCAGCGATGCGCCAAGCAGATGCTGCTAGCTGTCAGACATTTTGCACAAGGTGTACCGGAATATGCTGACTGGGAAACCGTCGATGAATTAATTGGCGATGTAGATGCTACTGTAAGACTCTGAATTTCAGTAATCGCAATACGATGTACATGTCGTGACTATGGCTAGCTCTACTTCATATCTTATCTATTTATCTAACTAATCATCTGCCGCACTGCGGGGTGGGGTCCAATCGACTTCGACTCTCCACTGTCCCAAAGACATCGCCTCTTCCCTGGTAATCGGGAGACAACCTTCTAAGGACACCTGCTCAATCCTCGCGGCGCACCGCTCTTCGGTAGGTAACCAGGGTGATTGAGCTGCAGCAGTCGTGTGGGGACCTTTTGGCAGCCGCTTCACTGGGCGTTTTGGGGTGGAGCCCTCACGTGGGGCGCAACCTTCCTCGAACTCAAAGCCATTCCGTAGCCTGATGAGTCGGGACAGTACAACAGGCTCGACGCCGTCGCAATAACAGAATTGGATGTGACGCAAATGGGGACATATGCGCAATCCCGGCAAACGAGCTGTAGCGAGCGTGTCAATCACCGAGGTGATGCTGGGAATGAAGTTGCACTCGAGGCGCTGAATAGACGGCATGTACCCGAGCATTGAAGATACTTGGTCTGAAGGGATAGCGAACCCAGAGAGTGAGAGGTGTGTCAGACGCGGCATACGTGGGTCGCGAAACATGCTTTCTAGACGAGGTAACTGTGGCAAGCTGTTCGAGTCATCTTCGGCAGATTGTGGACCGGCCCAACGTAGGGACATGTTCCTGTTGGACAGGGACAAAGTCTCGAGTGTTGGGAAGAAGAATCGCAGGAAGGGGCTGCGCAGATCGTCGGCCGACGAGCAGTCGACATAAAGTGCTTTGAAGTTCGATTGTTCGAGAACCGGTTGCCCCAACACAACGTCCGTGTCTGAAGAGGGGTGGAGAAAAATGGCAAGCCTTTTGCATTTGCTCGCGCTGGCGAACGCAACGTCCATTACCTCCAGTCGCGGACTCGGGAAGTGCATGAGAAATAAGTGCAATGTCCTGGGATGGACGTCGGTCCACTCAAGCTCGCGAAGATTCTCAAGGGGGACTGGCGGGAGCGCGATGGGACTATCGGCGCGCCAACCCGGGTCGTCCTCCCAAGGGCGAACAGCTTGCGAGTTCGTTTCGAGGGGGGCAGAGAACACGGGTCCAGCGCGGAGGAGGGCGAGCCGCTCGATGTGCGGGGTACAAGCCAACAGTCGAACGAAGAATGGGAGACGTAGGGGCTCGAGGCGTCCAGAGAGGGGATCGAGGGTGATGGTGAGATCACGCAGGGCAGGCAACTGCCCCAGCGCTACACATGGGAGGGGAACGTCACGAAGCGTCAGGGTCTGCAGGGTCGGGAAGCGGCGCGTGCGCCAGGGGTTGCAGTATAAATGTTCAGGGTCGCTTATCCGCAAACCGTCGTACAACTGTCCAGCGTTGGAACGTATGAGCGTGAGCTCGAGGGATTCAAGAGACGTAAAGCCAGGGTCATGTTTGTGGAGATAAGACAGGGCACTTGAAATGATATCGTAATCTCCGTGTATGTAAAGAGAACGGAGTGTAAGTGATGGGGACGTTTCGAGGACAAATCCAAGTGGTTGCCGTTGCTCCGGGTTGTGACGTGGTTGTAGGTGTGGGGGTGCGAATGACACCGTATTCGATGGTAAGAGGTAAAATACCTCTGTAGGAATGCCTTTCGATCTCTCGAGAAAGGTCAGAGTGGCAGGGCTCACAGGGTGCCGGAGGGAGATGTCTGAAGGGGTGAGGACCACGCGTCGCCAGAGAACAGGCGTGGAGAGCGCGATTTCCCGCCATCTCCGACATACGTGCGAGATGCTGAAAGGAGCTGTGTCCAGTCGTGAGCGGGCGGGATCGAGAGTGTTGTAGGTGGAAAGTACGAAAATGTAGATGAGGAGTTCGGGCGGGAGCCAATGAAAGGGGATGATGCCCGTCTCGAGTTGATCGCGCTCGGTCTCCAGCGCGTGCTTTTCCAGGGCAAGCTTATCGAGGAGAGCTCGAAGTTCAGATTCTCGACGTTGGAGGATGTGGATCTGCCCCGAAAGCACTGCGACTTGGCGATCGATTTGTTGAGAAGTTGTGCGGGACATTAATGGTGTGTGGGTGGCGGTTGGTGAGGCCACCAATGGCGAGAAGGGTATGTATACGAGAGATGAGCCAGTGTGGACTCCGACATCATCCGCAAAATGGGAGCCTGTGGAGCCCCTATAGACTCTTAACAATGTACATACAAGTTGTGGATGGACCTGTGAGATGGCTGCTGCTCCCTCCTTTACGCTGCTCTGCGTGGACAGGGGTACCTGGGCAAAATTGCGCATTCAGCACCACGCAAGGGGTTGTAGGCGATCCCGTGGACTTATGCTTAACGAAAAATCACGAGGTCCATCATCGCGGGTGCAATGTGCAATTGGGGAGGAGTACGCGATGCATCACGATGCCCCTGAGTCATTTCTGCGAGACATGAATCGATGAACGCCAACTTCGAATCTTGGCCCCAACTTAAACCCCAAACGAAGGTTCTATCAGCTCAAATCCATTTGTCCCGTCAAGGCCGCAGTTCGGTCATACTTGGACACAGCACATCATTGCGGCCAATGATATACGCGCGTCCCTCTCAAGCCTGGGTAAAACTAAATTGCAGCAGGTCGGGAATGTACTGACATGTGCTATACTGTAGCAATTGGATCGACGTTCTTATGCGCAGAGATCATGTCCAGTAAAAACGTGTAAAAAACGTGTAGAAGGTCTTTTCCTCGCCATACTCGATCACGACTACGCTAGATTCCATACCCTCCATGGGCAGCCTGCATATGTGGATAGATGCCTTCGTCCTCACCGTCGTCCTTGAACGTCTTCATACAAACCCAGCAAATGTGTATCTTACACATGGTGCATCGTATATGGTTGCAGCCTCCGTTCTTCTGAATATCGGCATCACAGCCAGGGCAAGATTTGACGCCGTTAGCCGCCTTCCAGGCATTAAACAACTCCGTATTCTCCGAGATACCACTCTTGAACTCCTTGCAGGTGAGTCCTTCATGGTATTCGGCATGACAGTTGGGGCAGATGCGTTCGAGGCAGGAGGGGCAGAGCAGGACAGTGCCTTCTCGTCCCGGACGGTAGATGGTCGGACAGTCCACTGTGGGACAGTAATGAAAATCGTGAGGACGAGAGTTGACAAACGAGCGAAAGGTGGTGTTGAAGAGACGGGATTCCTCGTCTGGTGAGAGGATGTCTCGAACGATAGATAGAGGGATCAGTGTCGAACAGGGTTTGCCATCGTCCTCCTTCATCACGCATGCCAGTGAGTCGAAAAAGGTGGTATCGATGCTAGCTTTTAGAAGGTGACGGAGGCAGTCAGTGTCGTAGACGTGGCCGCAAGACAGAGTGATGGACTCGGAATCGCTCGTTTCGCAAAAGCACACCGGACAGACCTCTTCCGTGTCACTGTTGGCTTCGCGATTTGAAACTTGTTTGGCTACTAGACGGTCAATAGCACGGCGGACACTCATTACGGTATGATCGTCTCCTCTGACACTGATTGTTCGAGCGACTATGTCGAAAACTAGAGTTCCGGCTCCTTCTCCAAAGTCCTCCTGGATGTCCCGTAAACCGCCGCTCAGCAGGGGCTTCAACCAATTCTTCTGCACTTCGATGACTCGCTCTTGAGAGGAGAACTCCTTGACCTTCGTCATAAACTCCTTTGTTGCGCTCGCGATGTTCTGCTTCTCACCGCAAATGCGAACTTCTCGCAATCGGGGGTCGCATTTGATGTAAGCGCTGGTTTGCCCCTGAACTTCGTCCACGAGATCTTTTCCTTTCGCGGTAGTGAAAAGGTCGTGCCATACCACCGCCCCCTTTGAGTCCGTCAAGCGTCGACCTTGTATAGCTTTCTCCAGTGCTCGCTTCGTCCAGGTTAGGGACTTCGCATCGGGGCCATAGATGCGAACGCAAACGGGATCGACCTCCGCGCCACCTTCTCCATGTTCGTAGTACCGAAGTTGACAACATCCGTCGGTCGTAGCGCCGAGGCGCTCGATGATTGAGCGTAGAGCGGTGAACTGGGCGCGGGGAAGAAGGTATCTGACGGCGTGTATCTGTTCCAACCACAATGGGCCATTTCGAAGGAAGTATTGACGGGAATTGTGTAGCTTATCTACAGCTGCAGCGGCATCCTCCGCCGCAGCAAACTGGACCCAGGCCGTCATCTTCGTTTTTGCCTGGGACGTAGGCATGACATCGAAGGAATCGAGGTGCCCATGGCCTGTAAGCAGATCGCGAATACGATCGACGGCGACGTGTTTGATGTAGGTAGGTTCGCCGACTGCGATATGGTCCGCGCGCGCGAGAGCTTTAAGTTGGGCCGGGTCTGAGGGGAATAGAGAGGGTAGTCCCTCGAGGACGACTGTGAAGGATCTGGTTTGACGCAACGTGGGCGTTTGAAATTTAGCGTAGATTTTACGCCCTTTGAAGGTCGTCCCGTTGAGACGCGTCGCCTCACTTTTCGCCTTGGATAGGCTTTCATAATGTGCCTGAGACGGGGCCATGAATCAACCGTCCGAAAATATTCAGTACTGATTGGACCTACCCATGCCACCGTGCTCGGAGCGTACCAGGACACTTTGACTTTTGTGCTTCGCAAAGTCGCCGGGCCGGCCGCTACGGCCCTCAAGTCAAACCGGGCAGATAGCGTAAGCGGTCCAATATCGTGATCACTGAGGCCTTCAACCGCATACGCTGCATTGGAAACGTCCATGTATTCAATCCTGGCTGATGTTCCGTCACAAGTGAGGCTCTTGATATCACCAAAGGATTCGGCGAGCTCAATGAAGGCCATGCGAGTTGCATCGGCAGGGATATTGGACACCACAACAGTCCGAGATTCGAATGGTGTTATGAGTTTCTGGATGATCGCCCCCACCCCAAAGTGAACTTCAGAGCCGGAATAGTTTCGAATGACGGGGGTTTCGTCGGGTGTACTATGGCTGTCAGAGTCAAAATTCTCGGCCTCGGCAGGGAGACTTGGATCTTCGTTGGTGGCACTGGCATCATTGGTCTGATGACATCCGCCAAGCTGACTTCAGTATATGCAGGCTAGACGAAAAATATGTGAATACTGGCTCACCGTAAGTCTCTGTTCGGCGCTTCGTCCGTGCTGGGACCCAAAAAGGGAATGCGATCGCCCATCTTCTTCGCTTAAGCCGTTTATTTCGTGTAGATAAGGACAATCTGATCGAGTACATTGACCCTGCCGGAAAAATCGACACATAGATTTGGGCGACGGTTGTCCGGGTGATGGGACATCAGTTTCCTGTGAATATATATTCGCCGTCAGCCCAGAAATTAGTAATACATTTGCAGAGAATACGCACCGCAATGGCCCGCACAGAACCGGGAAAGGTGTTTACGGGGTTGTAAGTGTACGAGTTCGAAAGGATGTGGTCGAAGGGGCAGTCTTCCCTGCTGCATCTTCCCTGCACGAAGAATTTACACGGGCCGAAAGGCTTTGGCGCAGAGCCGCCAGGCGGAAGCGCTGCATTCATGATCGATTAATAGCAGCTTGGAAATCTCGATAAGCTAATTTTCTTACTTTGCGTCTCCGTCGCTAGACGGTGCGACAGACGGCATTGGTCTCCAAACCTACATGTACCTCTGCTGAAGTGTGGACAGGTACGCTGCGTCGCGGGGATTCGAACCGTGATGGCGGCGATGGCGGAGCGCGAAGCGTCGGGTCCGATGGCGGAAGGAGTATCGGCGTGTGAATTCTTACATGTGTCGCCAAAAGTACACTTCCCCTGGAGCCAGAACCTACAAGGTACTGATTTTCGCTGCATAATTGAAGTTGGACTGATGGACAACTGTCTGTTCGAAGTTGGGCAGTTGAGCTTGTAATGGAATCAACCAAGGAATCAACCTGCAGGCTGCCTGCAGGACGATCTTGAGGATATTAGGGCGTCGCATCGTTTCCCACGGACCGGCTTTTGACGAATTGCACATCCTTGCTTCAAAGTACCATATTACCACCCAAGGCACATGTGATCGATAGTGTGTTTTTGACCAAAGCCCTCTTGCGTTAGCTGACTACGTTACTTTGAATAAAATAAAAAACTGCAGTGATTCCTTGTTCGGTTGCCAGACCAGATCAAACCGCCTTTCGAAATTTGAGAGGAGTAGCTGATTGTGATTGCGGCTTCCCGGTGGGTGTGTAACTTTACGACGAAACGTGTAGACACCCACGCAGAAGATCGGCCTGGTGCAACTTCGGTGTGCATCAAGGGGCTATATGGTCAACGAAGGGTTGGAGGAAGTAACGATCCCCGGAAATTTGGAAATGAGACCCACTTTGAAACTCTCAGGGGGAACATAGGATGACCTCTGCATGCGACGACAATAAATAATACTGCAACTGGTTGCTTGGGTAGGATACGGAATACAGAGACGGAATCGCGTAGCTGCTACATATCCCGGTCACAGGATGGGGCGCGTTACTCAGTAGTAAAAAGTCTAAGCACCCTTCGCAACAATGATGGAATGTTATAGGAGAAGCCCAGTCGTTTAGATGACGAGACGCATTGCTGGCATTTGGATCGTCGATGGCTTACTCGCCGACCACGTAGAGCGCACAATTCTGCCCTAAAGTGGCTAGACACCGCCTCATGAATCTCCTGACGCAGAGCCGACTTTATGATTAGATCGCCACAGAGGTAGCAGAAGTGTCTGGCCAAAAGTTCTGCATCAGAGACTTGGTCACGAACGCGGCGTAATTAGCGCTCACGTGTTGCATGCGGGGGTCATACACTACAAGCGAGGGTTCAACTAACTGCCGAATAAACGCCAAATCACAGTAGAAACGTACCGTCATGTGATTGCATCCTGACTCTTTCTGAATCGGTGTCTTGCACGCTAGAAAGTAAGAAGCAAGGTCGATGACGATAACAACAAGCGAGAACGGGCGTACAGGGGCAATACTTCCATCCTTGCTGCTTTACCAAGTGATCTAGTTCCGATGTGCCATCGCAAGAGTGATTTGGCCCACCAGAGTGGATCGCTTGTTGACACTGCTTGCACCAAACGTAGTTGCAGTCCGAAAGCGGACACTCGATGATTTTTGCTCCTTCGTGTTCATCTCTCGCTACGAATACGGACCGCTGGCACCTGTCTCGCTGAGTAAGCACGTGGGCAGACACTAGTACGGGCGTAAGTTACTTTCGGCAGTGCAGGAGCACGGAAAACGGGGTCATCTCCAATTCAATCCAAATGTCGAACTGCTTGTCAGTGAGGCCGAGGTCTTGGGCAAGGGTCTGTGAAACCTCTACAACGTTCATGAGAACTTTGACGAGGGGGTAAAGGAGAACATCCGCGTACCGCCGGTTACGCCCTCAGGCATACCCTTACCCTTACCCGCTGTGCAAGTAGGGCATAGTATGGGGAACTTGTGCTCCTCGAGGCAAGTAGAGACATATCCACGCATGCAATCCCGACAGAAGGCGTGTCCACAGGGATCGGGACGAGCGACAGAGTCCTCGGGCATCTTTTCCATGCATATTCCGCATTCGAACACTTGTTGGACAGTCTGGAAAAGCCTAATACGTTCTGCGGATAGTGCGCGATCTTCAATGTCGAATTCATTCTGCAGGCGCAGCGCGCACTCTTCGCTATCAAATTCACTCTGCAAGCGCCTTGCGTACGAGAGATCACCGTCTTGTTCAAAGGGCGGAGCTGATGGCCCTTAGTACATGTACCTTTGGTGAAGTACTGGTATAGACAGATACCTGCGCATTTCTGCGTCGCGGTGGCGGCAGGGCGTGAAGAGTCAGGCCTCACTGACATTTCTCGGCGAGAACCAGTAAACCATTTGGAGAAGGTGGTTGTCTCAATTTGTCTGATCGCTTGGAAAAGTTGAGTAGAGACTGACGACATGAACGCAAGCGGGCTGCTGTGAATGGCTCAGTGAAATGGGTAGAACAGTAATCAGAAGGCAACTCGAAGGGTAGTAGTCTGAGCGCCTTGATTTGACAGCCTGGGACCCCTAATATTACACAACAACAGCGTGCAGGGAGCAAGGCGCTGATGTGGCGCTGATCATGATTATTGGTCGCATTGTTTCCCACGGACCGATCCGCTTTTACGACTTTTGACGAATGGCATCCTTGCTTCACATTCTTGTTCAAATCCCCACATGAGGTAGGTAGCAAATTTCTGACTGAAGCCCTCTTTCCATACAGCGTCAGCTGACTACGTAACTATAAATAATGTCAAAATAAAACTGCACAGATTTCTGGTCCGGCCGTGAGCCCCCTTCCCGAAATTTAAGGGGAGAGGCTGCTACGCGGTTGCGGCTTCCCAATCGGCGGGAGGTATACACTCACGCAGAAGATTGGCCTGGGCCAACTTCGGTGTGCATCGAGGAGGCCATACATGTTCAACGGAGGACTGGAAGAAATAGCCACGATCCCCAGAAATGTGGAAATGAGACCAACTTCGAAACTCTTGTATTTGAGATATGTGACAACAAACGATAACTGGCTGCATGGGTCGGAAACGAACTACGGACACAGTGATCGCGTAGCCGATACATATCGCCGTCACGAGTGGGGCACGTTGCTAGTTACCAAACATCCTCCGGAAGGTATAGTGTAATGTTATGAAGGAGCCCGGTCGTTTCAACGACAGTTTGCTCGCTGGGCACCTCGAAAGAGCGCGCAGTTTGACCTAAAGTGGCTAAACACCGCATCATTAATCTCATGGGGTGGAGCCGACTTCACGATTAGATCGCCACAGAGGTAGCAAAAGTGTCTGGAAAAAATTCTGCATCAGACCTGATCAAGGAAAGCGGCGTAACTAACACTCACGTGTTGCATGCGGGGGTCATACACTATGGACGAGGGTTCAGCTAATAAACGCCGAATCACAGTAGAAACGTACCGTCATGTGATTGCATCCCTCCACTTTTTGAATCGGTGTCTTGCACGCTAAGAGGGAAAGAGATCAAAGTTGATGATAGTAACAACAAGCGAGAACGGGCGTACAGGGGCAATACTTCCATCCTTGCTGCTTCACCAAGTTATCTAGCTCCGATGTGCCGTCGCCGCTACAAGAATGATCTGGCCCAGCAAAGTCGATCGTTTGTTGACATTGTTTGCACCAAACATAGTCACAGTCCGGAAGCGGGCACTTCGATGATTTCTGCTTCTTCGTGTTCATCTCTCGCTACGAACATCGACCGCTGACACCTGTCGCGATGATTAGTAAGCACATGGGAATTATGGGCGTAGGTTACTTTCGGCAGTGCAGAAGCACGGAAAACGATGCCATCTCTAGTTCAGCCCAAATGTCGAACTGCCCGTCAGTGAGGCCGAGATATTGGACAAGGGTCTGTGAAACCTCTACAATATTCATTCTGTGTCATGAGCACTGTGACGGGGGAAAGGAGAGCATCTGCGTACCGCCGGCGACACCTTTACCCTTACCCTTACTTGCAGCGCAAGTAGGGCATAGTATAGGGAATCTGCGCTCCTCGAGGCGAGTAGACTACGTATCCACGCATACAATCCCGACAGAATGTGTGTCCACAAGGATCGGGACGAGCGACAGAGTCTTCAGGCATATCTTCCATGCATATTCCGCACTTCGAACACTTGCTTGGACAGTCTGGGAAAGCTTAATACGTTCTGCGGAGAGCGCGCGGTTTTCTTTGTCCAATTCGTTCTGCAAGCGCCTGATGTACGAGAGATCGTCGTATCGCTCAAAGGATGGCATTGATGGCCCTGCACGGGTGTAATATGTGGCGTCAATAGCTGGTGGGTTTATATTCTAATGACATCCGCAAGTGACTTCAGTGTATGCAAGCTAGACGAAAACATATGGACACTGGCTTACCGTAGGACCCTGTTTGATCCTTCGTCTGTGCACAGGACCTTGAAGGTACGGAATTCAACACGACCGAGTTTGAAACGGTGTGACTGAAAGGACAGTCTTCTCCCTTGTTGCATCTTCCCTTTGGGAAGAATTTGCATGGCTTTGGTGCAGCAAAAGGTCGACTTGGAGGCGCTGCATACATGATCAAGTAACATCAACCTAGAGATCTCGACAAAATGACCGCCATTTTGCTTACTTTGAGTCTCCGTCGCTAGACCGTGCGACATACGACATCGATCCCCAAACTTACACGTGCCTCTGATGAAGTATGGACAGGTACCTGTGCGGTGCTGCCTCGCGGGGATTCGAACCTGCGACGGCAGCGACGGCGGAGCGTGAAGCGTCGGGCCCGATGGCGGACTCGGAAGGGGTATCATGCGAAAATCTACATCTTTTGCCAAAGGTACACCTTCCCTGGAGCCAATAGTTACAAGTTTTGCGCTGCACCATTGCCAGTGAATCTGACGTTGATGGATGGTTATCTGTTCAATTTCGTGTTGGGGAAAGGACAACTCGAGGCAAGAGTCGAGGCGTGACCCGAGGCTAGACCCAAGTATTAGATAATCATTATATCATCGTAGTTGAACGGTTATCTATGAATAATAGTGCGTAGACAGGAGCATAGTACGCTCTACCAAGACCCAGACCACCAACTGCTCACGCCGCCTCCCCGAAATACGAGTTTCCCGCTGCGCTGAATCCCAACAGTTCGAGGTTAGGTAGCAAGGCCTGTGATGGTAATCTCCGAATAACATTATCTTGAGTATAGTACTAGTAGGTGTGCAAAAATTGCCCCATTGGGAAAGGCGAAGTTAGGAGCAGTAACTTGAAGTGACATCAAGCAGTAGTAACGGATCCGGCGTAGATGGGCTACATCATCTTAAGCCAATGGATAACTTTCTGTTCGAATTCGGGCAGTTGAGCTTGTAATGGAATCGCCCCAGGGATCATCGATCATCGAAAAACCTGCAGGACGATAGGCGATCTTGGGGATCATCACATCGTTTCCCACGGGCTGGTCTACTATTTGACGAATCGCGTCCTTGCCTCAAATCACCATGCAGGGGCACATAGGGCGGCAGAAAATTGCTTGACTTGAAAGCCCTTCTTTCCAGATACGTCACTCTGTAAATAATATCCAAATGAACTGCAGTGATTTCTGGTTCGACCGTCAAACCAGATCAAACCACCTCCTCAGATTTAAGGGGAGTGGCTGATGGGGGGTTGCGGCTTCCCGTAACCTGTAAGGTCAAACACGTATGGACTCACGCCGAAGGTCAGCCCGGAGTGAGTACATCGAGGGTGTCGTGCATGATCAACGAAGAACCGGAAGATATAGCCATGATTCCTGGAAATTTGGAAATGAGACCCACTTTGAAACTCTTGTATTTGAAACATGTTACAGGAGGAAAGTAGGTGACCTCTGCATGCGAGGACAACAAACAGGTGACTGGGCTGCTTGGGTAGGATACAAAACTATGGAGACGGAATAACGTAGCTGATACATATCGCTGTCACAGTAGCAAAGGTCTGACTTCAGCATCCCAATGGAGTCATGTTATGAAGGAGCCCGGTCGTTTAAATGGTAACATGCATTCTGGGTGTTGGAATAATTCGATGGATTACTCGTCAGGAACCTCGAATAGGGCACAATCTTGACTCAAAGTGGCTAAACACCTGCATCACTAATCTCCTGGCGCAGAGCCGACTTTATGATTAGATCGCCACAGAGGTAGCAGAAGTGTCTGGCCAAAAGTTCTGCATCAGAGACTTGGTCAAGAACGCGGGTGTAACTAGCGCTCACGTGTTGCATGCGGGGGTCATACACTACGTGGGAGGGTTCAACTGATAGTCGAAAAAACGGCCTAATCACAGTAGAAACGCACCGCCATGTGATTGCATCCCGACACTTTCTGAATCGGTGTCTTGCACGCTATAAAGGAAAAAGAACGAGGTTGATGGCGATAACAACAGACGAGAACGGGTGCATACATGGGCAATACTTCCATCCTTGCTGCTTTCACCAGGTTATCTAGCTCCGATGTGCCGTCGCCGTCGCAAGAATGATTCTGGCCCATCAAAGTCGACCTGTTTTTTGACATTGCATACACCAAGCATAGTCGCAGTCCGGAAGCGGGCACTCGATAATTTCTGCTTCTTCATGTTCATCTCTCGCTACGAACATCGATCGCTTGACATCTAGTCTCGAGGATTAGTGATCACGGGGGCAGATACTAAGTTACGGGGGTTGAGTTTACTTTCGGCAGTGCAGAAGCACGGAAAACGAGGTCATCTCCAATTCAATCCAAATGTCGAACTGCTCGTCAGTGAGGCCGAGGTCTTGGGCGAGGGTCTGTGAGACCTCTACGACATTCATGAGAGCTTTGACGAGGGAAAAGGAAAGAACATGATCCGCGTACCGCCGGCGACATCTCTACCCTTACCCTTACCTGCAGCGCAAGTAGGGCACAGTATGGGGAACCTGTGTTCCTCGAGGCGAGTAGATACGTATCCGCGCATGCACTCCCGACAGAAGGCAGTGTTCACAAGGATCGAGGCGGGCGACAGAGTCCTCAGGCATCTCTTCCATGCATATCCCGCACTCGAACACCTGTTGGGCAGTCTGGGAAAGCTTGATACGTTCTGCGGAGAGCGCGCGGTCTTCGTCGTCAAATTCGTTCTGCAGGCGCATCGCGTACGCGAGATCGTCGTCTCGCTCAAATGGCGGCACTGATGGGCCTCCACGAGTGGTACCAGTAGTAGCCCATGGATATTTATTCTGATAACGTCTTCAGTATGTCAGGAAGTTGGACGAAAAAACGTGTCTTACCGCAAGACTCTGTTCAATCCTCCTCCGTCCGTGAAAGGGGTTTACGGGATTAAACACGACCGAGTTCGAAACTGTGTGACCGAAAGGACAATCTTCTCCCCTGTTGCATCTTCCCTTTGGGAAGAATTTGCATGGTCTTGGCGCGGCAAAAGGTGGGCTCGGAGGTGCTGCTGCGTAGCATCATCAGCTTGGAGATCTCGACAAAATGACTGCCATTTTTTTTGCTTACTTTGGGTCTCCGAGTCCGTCGCTAGACGGTGCGACATGCGACATAAATCCCCAAACCTACACGTACCTTTGAGGAAGTTTGGACAGATACCTTGCGTTGCGGGGATTCGAACCGTGACGGTACTAGCGGAGGTCCAGGCGGAGCGTGAAGCTTGAAGCGTCGGGCCCGATGGCGGACTCGGAAGGGGCGGCATCATGTGAATATCTGCATTTCTTGCCAAAGGTACACCTTCCCTTGAGCCAGTAGCTACAAGTTTCGCGCTGCATCATGTCGATGATTCGTTATCTGTTCCGAGTCGTGCTGGGTACAACAGACCCAAGTATTAGATAATCATTATATTATCGTAGTTAAACCGTACTAGTTACAGTAAACGGCTGTCTATGAATAATCTTGCAGAGACAGGAGCATACGCTCCACCCAGACCACCAACTGCTCACGATTCATGCAAGTGGTAACAGATCGGCGTAGAGGGAAGGGCCTACTGTCGTTGCCGTACCGTTTGGAACCGGGGGTTGATACTGAGGGCAATGCCAGCACTAACGACGACTCGACTAGATCTGACTACCTCGGCTCAACAGACTAACTTACATTAGAACGTCATGGTATTATTCGGTTATCGTATTTCCGAACTACAATACCAAGAACGAATCCACAAAGAAAAAACAAAAACAAAAACATTGTCCAAGCCAAAAAAATTATGATGGATGATTGTGATGGATGATGATGCTGTCAGTATGTACAGTAACGTACTTGTGTGTCATGTCGACAAGAGACGATAATGCGCGTATATATATATATATATACCAAGGAAAAGGGGAGGTGGAGGGTTGTGTAAACATGGAAGTGACATGGGGGATTTCATAACATAAAAGGACATAAAAATATAAGAGAACACAAAAAAAAAAAAAAAGCGCGAGGGGGGAGATAACTTAGATAGAAAAGAACACAAGAAATGACCATCAAGACGAAAAAAAAAAAAAAAAAAAATGGCGCACAGGCACATGATCAACTTTTGCTAGGCAGCGTGATGGCCATTGCAGCCAGCCCATGCCCAGAACCGCCGCGGCTGCCACGCCGCACGGCATTCGAGAGTCGCGTCTGCGTCTGCCGCTTGACCTGCGCCTCGAGCTTCACGCGCTGCTTGCGGATGTCGTCGTCCTTGATGCGGAACGAGCCTGAGAGCTCGACGAGCGCGCTGGGCGAGGACGAGAGCAGGAAGGGCGGTGGGCGCGCGAGGATGGCCAGCGCGTCTGCCTCGGTGCGGATGTCGCGCAGCGTGCGATGGCAGCAGGTCACGAGTGCGAGCCCAATCCGGAAGAGGAATACCACACCTGTGTGAAGTGTGAGTGTGAGAAGAGTGCGCGAATGACGGTGGTGGTGGGGGGTGCATACCTTCGCTCAGGAAGATGTCCCACACTCTTTGAAAGTACTCGGTAGGAAGCGCCTCGACGAAGAGTGACGTGAACCTGGAAAACGTCAGGGACCGAAACACACCGAAGCACGAAGAACAACTGCTGACCATGGTCGACAGACGCGGATGGGCGCAATGCCCATGTCGACGAACAGCTTCTTCGCGACCTGGGGATCGACCGATTCCACGGCCTTTGCGAACAACGACGCGTCGATATCCAGCTGCACCGAGTTTGAGGAAAAGTACGGCCGAAGATGGGTATCCATCAACGAGATGAAGATCCAGAACGCGTCCTCCTCGGGAGACTGCAATAACAGCTGCCCAGCTATGAACGCCAAACCTGCGTGACAATTAATCTACAGGCATTAAAATGCACGGAGACGCCACGCACCTTTGGAATACTGAATGTCCGGCACCATAGTCAGGTACGACTGCAAGAGGGAGACCAGCGGGCCGTTTGGCTGCGCGAGCCGCTTGTCGCCAGCAAAGCAATCCTGCGCGTCGCGTTGGATATCCGCAAACGTGGGGACGCGCTCGCGTTCACCAAGCTGCGAATAGAGCCCCTCGATGCGCTTCGCGCGACTGTCCGCAAGGTGCGCCCACACCTGGTACCTCACCGACGCGGGCACGCCCTCCTGCAGCAAGCGTCGGATCTTCTTATTCTTCCGCGCAACCGCCGAGGGCGTCGCCGCCATCGCCGCGATCCACTTGAGCTCGAGCGCGCGGTGCGCCTCCACCGTGGCAGTTGGGATTACCGCGGACGCTGTTGGCGTCGTCGCGCCAGGCGATGGGGGCGGTATCATCGATGTGGAAGGGCTGACGGGCGAGCGCGTGTCGGACGTGCTGAGTGACGTGGCGGGGCTATCGACGCGGAGGAACGATGGGCGGCCCTCGCTCCCGGAGCTCTTGCCGTTCGCGGACGAATCCTCGCTTGCGCGTGGGCGGGAGAGCGCAGGCCGGACGAGCTCAAAGTCCGTGTCCATCACCTGCACGGTCTCACCTTCACGCAAGCCGTCATCCTGCTCGCGCAGGGATTTGGATCGGAGCGCAGAGAGTGAGATTTTCGACCGTAGGGAAGTGTTTCTCACCAGCGACGGGCCAGAGGCCGACGCGGGCAATGGTGCAGCTGGTGGGGGTGAAGCCAATTGCATTTGAGAGCGCAAGTCCCCCAGATGCGATGAACCCTCGGTATCCATCGAAGTTTTAGCTCGTATCGAGCCCCCGGACTGTTGTCGGGTTTCCAGGGACGCTCGACTCTCTTGAGCAGATATCTGTATCGACGGTGGTGGTGTCGCTTCGGCCTCACGATCGGATGCAGGTGACTTTGACTGGCTGGCTCGGAACGCTGGCTCACTCTTCATTGGCTTCAGCGTGTGGCGGAGAGCCGTCGGTGATATCGGGAGATGACCCAGTGCGGGAAGGTGAGGGAGGAAAGCTAGCCGCAGGGGGCAACGAGCCAGGACCGGAATTCGGACCCTGACCCTGACCCTGATTGGCCGTTGCTTGGGAGAGCGCCAATGGTGATGGGGTATACTGTCGTGCCTGGTGGATGCGGGTGGTGTGGGCAGCTGCTCGTGCAGCCAACGAGCTGGGGCGGGGACTCGGTTCAGAGTTCGCGCTTGATGGACGCGCCACGTGTGTAACACTCGCTTCATCTCGACTGCGAAACGGGGAATTCTGATTCAGCGCTAACAGAGCAGGGGAGAAAAAAGAAGAAATGAATGCGGACCTCTGTTGTTTTGGCTGCACTCCAGGGACCATAGGAGAATCGAAGCCAGAGAACGAACGCGAGCGGGGGCGTGCAGTCGCGGCTTTTGGGACAAAGTTGGTCCGTTGAATAGCGTTCAGGTTTGAGGGCGACGCATGGTGCTCGGCTGGCGGTTGCAGCCTCCCTTGAGAAGACGAGGTTCTCAGAGTTGGTGCGGCCTATGGGAGTGGGCGGCGCGGGTAGTGAATTGGCCACACGCATTCGGTTCGCAGGAACATCGTTTGGTGGTTCGGTGGAAAAAAATATCAGCACGGGACCAACAGACATCGAAAGATCTTGCGTAGTCGACCCGTAGATGGTGCTGAACTGTGGAAGTCCGGTGGGCCCAACGCGCATGAGGGAAGCCCTGCGTAACGTTTGAATCAGCCCATTTGGAGGTGGAGCTGGCACATGCGGCATTGAACGCCAGTATAATGGTCCCTGGGAGGTAACGCTAGGTTTGGGGGCATTTGGATGAGGAAGAAAGAGGCTTTTGCGTGATTCACTAGGACCCGCCTCCGCCGGCGGCTGTGGGGATATGCGCGGGATGACAGGCGACGGCATCGGACTGTAAGTTGGAGAAGCGAGTGTAACTACTGGAGCGGACGTGAGCGGGGACGTGGCGGTATATGGTGGCGGCGGGGCCTGGTTCATTACGACGAGCGGCGGGGGAATCCCGCGCTTCTTTTCTAGCGTCACATCTGTACGAAGAGGTCGTCGTCGAAACCGCAGGAGATGTCGGCGTCCGAGGTTGCGATGCGCGGGGCGACGGTGTACCATCTCCTTCTCTGGCTGTAACGACGATGTTCTGCGACTGTTCGAACGTGCGCTCCTGCGACGTTGCCGAGGGCAAGGGACTTGAGAGCGGGCTGCTTCTGGCACGGTCCGATTCGATTTTTTGGCGCAGAGCGGACGCTGCGCCACTGCCGCCTCCACGGAAATCAAAGACGGGACTCATAGGCGAGCGAATTGTTGTTCCCGTTGGGGGCGAGGATAGCGGTGAAGTAAAGTTGGTGTGGAGTAATGGCGAGGCGGTCGTAGCGATTGAGGGACTCGCGATGTGGGACGAATTGTTTCCTAAAGTAAGAGGTGGTGGGAATAGTCCGCGTCTGCAGTCGCGTCGCGGGCGGCGCGATTCCCTGGGCGGCCGATGGTGAAGGAGGCACCGGCTCGTTCGTCAAGGGGGACGTTGGCATGGAGGGTTGCGACTCTAGTGACTGGCGAACGGATGGTGGGTGCGATGTTGGAACGGGAGGCGGAATGGTCGCGAGTGTGTGTGCAGAGGACTTGGACATTTTCGAGGAAATAGACAGGCGCGAGTAGCGATAGTTGTCATAAAACGACGCACCGTCCCCGTCTTCGCTATACTCGGAGAGCGTCGATGGGGGTCGGAGGACATCCGACGCCAACGGTGTGGGTTGACTAGCCGTAGGGATCTGGGTTGGGGGTGCGGGGAAACCGTCAACCGCCTCCTCGAGAGACGTGCGCTCGTACTTGTCGTCCCCATCCTCATCTTTATCACCACTACCGCCATTACCACCGTCGTCGTCGTCATCGTCGGCATTACCGAAGCCTTGAAGCATGGACAGCCCAATGTCGGCAACGCCATCGGACATGGCAGCAGAAACGCGTGACATGCGATCGCTTGTGGCATCATTGACGTCGATGCGAGACCCAGTAGTCAGGGTAAGTTCTATTTTGGACGGCGAGAGCGGAGGGACATGAGGTGAGACCGGGGTGGCTGCGTCAGAGTGCCGCGAATTTAGCCGCGCGGTGTCCAAAGGATCAACCGTCGGAACCGAATTCGAACCGGCGGATGGAGGACGTGGACTGTCCGGCGCAGGCTCCTGTTGTGGATACGAGAGAGGAACGACACGTATGGGGGACTGGTCATTTTCCGAAACGTGCGACGCGTCCAGGTCCGGTACGGTCTTATCCTTCGCGAGACTCGGAGGCTCTACGTAGGAGTCGGACGGTGTTGGCGGGAAGGGCGAGTCCTGGGTGGACGACGAAGAGGAATGGCTCGTCGAGGATGTGACGAGGGAATCATGATTAGACGGCTCTGTGTGTATGGGCGATTGCTGGGAGTCGAGGGAGAGGTGATTCGGGACGGTGGACGCAGACTGCGGGGCTGCGGAAGGGTCTTCTGCGCGAGATGGGGCGCGAGAAATGGAAGGAGCAGAGCCCTGGGATGGTGGCCGCTTGCGAGACGGGGTTAAGGAGCGCGGTCGCGGTGACTTGGAGAGGGAGGACGAGCGTTTTGTGATAACGGGGGTTTTGAGTTTGCCATTGAATTGGACGTAAGCGGCTGCAAAACGGCCGACGACGCCCTCACAATATCCCTAGCGAAAGGAGATTGTAAAAAAGGGATTGTATTGAGAGCAGCGAGGAAACGTACGAGAAAGATGCCGTCTTCGTCGGGGAGTTGCATCAAGACGGTGATTTCATCGTCCTATAGGGAAGATAAGCCAGGGAATGGATGTAGAAGAGGCAGAAAGAGGTGCACTTTTAGAAACATGAGATCATCGGGTTCTCTTGCGACGCAGTCCTGGAGAGCAATGCACTTGCCAATACCGCCTTTGCTGGCGAAGCGAGTCCAGCGGGAGAGCTGAGCGGCGTCCATTAAAAGGAATAATATAAAGACGAAAGAGCGACAGTGAGGTAAGATTATAAGAGAGAAAGAAAAGAAGTCAGCGAACAATTCGGCGAGTTGACTTTGAGTCGTCTATCGCCGCTGTGGGAGTCGCGAAGACGAACGCAGAGGAAACTTTGAACGAATGAAGCTGCTAGTGGAGGGGGGCATACGTAAAAAAAAATCTACAATTTCCGATCGTATCGTGTTCCTCGCCGCGCTTGCTCTCCATGACCTAGACAAGCACGGCGGCGAGTCCAATGAAAATGGACCATGTCCTGATCCGAACAAGACTGTGCGTGTGCTACGCTGTGTTCTCACTCAGTTCTCAATCAGTCGCGAGATCGGTGTCTTCTTTACACAAGGGGTACCTGACCTCCCTGTGCCTAACCTTTTACAGTAACCCGAGGCAGATTCTGCTGACCTCCCTCTGAGACCCCGTGTTGATTACAACAACCTCTGCACCGTGTTCGCGGTCTCTCTCGGCTCCTCTCGCTCTCTGGTGGTAAACTTTGATGGCTCGCTTCCTCATATCATCATTTTCACGTCAATCACCCACCTATCTTCTTTCTTATTCGAGCGAGCGGCGCTAGACAAACGCCGTTCAATCGACACAGAACCCAGCCTTAATACCTACCGTTGTTTGGGGCATTTCCCTTTCTGGTAGAACCCGTCCCTGATGACTTGCCCACCGTCAATTCGGAGCCGTCAGGTAGCCTCGCTAGTGTACTGTGGCCCACCATCAAGCAGCGACTCACGGCGCCATTCATGACACATAGCAGTTGTACCATGAACGGGGCATGTTTGGTACCGTCTCGCCACGGTCGCGAGAAACTTATCGTAAAACCCGACTTCTTCCACTCCCAGGCCCCGGGCCTGAGGTTCCAGGTAAGGGCCGTCAATGTCCATCTGGAACTGGGTGGGACCTTTTTCACACCACTGCCACCAACACCGCTCATCTTGGAAATCCTTCGTGGCTTCGAATTCTGCCGAAGTGAGGCGTCAGCGCTGTCGGTCCACGTCCACGTGTGTACTGCGCTCCACCCCCTAGAGTGTCGCACGTCGAGTGGATGAGGATTCGCGTCGTTTATTTTATTCACGGTGATCGTAATCGTGACAGTTCAGGCGACTTCAAGTGATTCAGCGCAATGTCGTCCGCCTATCGTGCCTTTACGTTGTGACAAAACACGTCCTGTCCCACGTGCGCATAACTCCCAATGGCAGCACGACCGTGTTGGTCCTGAACATGACGAGTGAAAGGCGCAAGGTGCAATTCCGGCTTCAATCGCGTCGTCAGACTTCCTGTGCTTTGACCATTAGCTGCCCGCATTCGGAGAGGGTGGAATAGGTGCTAATCTTGCGCCTTGCGCTCGGTGCACTCATGGCAGGGGTTCAGACTCTCTGTATCATACTAGGACGTCACGTACTGCTTTGTTGTGGTTTACCCATACTATATTCACCTCTACTCGTAAATTGCTTGTGTGCCCTACCTACTGTAAACGCCATTATCTTCCTTTATCGAGTAGGAAGCTACACGAACAGATCGTTGCGACTACTCACTACGACAGCTAGATAGGCGCTGCAGGACCACCAGGCCCATCTGGTTTCTGGTGTTGTTGTAACTCGGTCTGTAGCTCAACCAACTGAAAAAAAAAATAACACGTTGATAGGTAATGGTTGGGCATACGGCGAGCGCACGCACCTCCAGCTTTTTCTTTTCTGACTTTTGCTCGATTTCTTGCAGCTGCGCTTCTATTCGTTTGCTAGAATAAAGTTTCGTATATGAGCGTACGATGGACGCGGAAGATCAGGCAACAACGCTGACATTTCTCCGCCGATAAACTCAAGCCGTTTATCGACATTGCTCTTCGCCTCTGCCTGATCCTGCTTGACCAGGACCGGTCCAACGAGCTTGAAGACGACATTATTCGGCGTCAAAGTGGAGAACTCCTGAGTGATGTGTGTGTATGACGTGAAGCCCATTATCTAGATGAAGCTGAATAAAAAAATAAAATGCTCCGCGCCTTTTTCACGAGCTCGTTCTCTGAGAGTTGGGCATCGAGCCGCTGCCGCGCTTCTACAGAACTAGATAGATCGGCTTGGAGCTTTTGGTAATCGCTCGAGGCCGCTTGCAGACGGGCCTCTAATGACATTGCCTTAGTGCACTTGTACAAGTCTGAATGGCTGTGCATCATCCGATCCGGGATGGTTTGAGCTGACGTAATCATTCATGCATTGCTGCGCGACGCCTATAACTGTGTCTCTTCAAAAACCTCACTCACCCCGACTTCGCATCTACCTATGGACTCGTCTCCTACCTCGCTCTTTGACTCGTATGAACAAGACTTTCAACAGATTCTCCAAAGCATTCGTGACAAATTAGAGGGAGATGGCTCGGATCAACGTGGAGGTGAGGGGGAGGGGGGGCGGTCGCTTCGTCACCTGGTTACTCTCTCGATCTGACCGTTATTTTGTCTGCAGAGCAAAAGAAAGCGGCGTTACGCAGGGTAGAGATGGAGCTCGACGAAGCAGACGAAATGGTGCGACCATTGTTGCCGAACCAAAGAGCCACTCAACGACGTTTTAATAAATAAATAGGTCTCGCAAATGGAGATTGAGATCCAGGGTATACCCCAGTCCATCCGCCCACAATACCAGTCCCGCATCCGCGCGTCCAAGGCCGACCTCGCGCGCTACAAGAAGCTCTCCCGCGAGATGCACGCCCAGGCCTCCCGCGCAGACCTCTTCTCCTCCCGCGGTGGCCCCTGCGACGTCCGACGAGCCGTACGGCTCGAGCGACCGTGCGCGGCTGCTCGCCGGCACCACCGTGCTCGAGGACGGCACGCGCCGCCTACAGGAGAGCCAGCGCATCGCGCTCGAGACGGAGGAGCAGGGCGCGGACATCCTCCGCAGCCTCATTGGACAGCGCGAGCAGATCGAGAACGCTCGCAATACGGTGCGTCTTTTTGTTATCTCATACCGTGTGCGCTATCCTGACTATATTTTTTTTTAGCTCCAAACTGCGGATAATTCTATCGACCGGGCATCTGGGACGCTCAAGAAGATGATTCGTCGGTGCGTGCACTCGTGTCTTGTGGCCGTGCCTGGCCGATACGCACGTCTCAGGTTTTTCTGAATACTTCCGTTCTTCCTATTCTTTCCCTCCCCCCCTTTGCAGGATGTACCAGCAACGCGTCGTGACCGCCATCATCATTCTCGTCCTCGTACTGCTCATAGGCATCATCATATGGGAGAAACTGCGGTAGCTCTGGCCATGTTGCCTGATTTTACGGGGAACCCTCTCTCTTTGTATTTATTCCTCGCTTTTTTTTTTTTGATGATTAATTTGTTTGCATGTACGCCGCTCGTCCTTCCTTCCCACGACGCTTTGAATTGGACATCGCTTTGTTGTGCGGTGGGGAGGTCGCCGGGTCTCCCGACTGCTGCCGTACCTCGACCTGTTCCTGTAACCGATTGCCGCGCATCCCTAGCTCACTCACTCAGGCCCATCATCAAGCGCGGCGAAAGTATTGTACATTTCTCTGCGCACAATCTTTCTATGCTTCATCGAGCAGTTACTACACATCATAAGCCTTCTAGTATATATGTAACTGTAGGGGTGAATGCGAGCTTTTTATTATTATTGGCGACCTGAACGGGCGAGTCAATTTCTGACTCCAGATGGTGCTGCGAACCTCGTGGGAAATAAATGCTATTCACCTCATCCCCGTGACGCGGAACCAGAAGTAACCATCCAATTGCCGAGCCCGTGTTCAAGTTCTCTATTGACGGGTCTCATGCCACCTCGTGCGAGGGTGCAATCTAGAGGAGTATCACAGCAAGGCGACAAAGGGAATCAGTGAGCACCTTACTCACCTTCGCTCCTCGTGTCTAATCGTTCCGCAGTTCTTTGGACCTGACCTCCCAACTCGTTGACGCACGCGCCGAGCTCGCCGCTCTTCAGGCTCGCTACGATGCCCTCCACGCAGACCGCAATCGACTGGCTCACACGCTCGAGGAGAACATGAGAAAGTACAAGCGCTTCAAGCGCTGGGTGTTCAACGCCAAGCTCAGAATCCCGCCGTCCAAGAAGGCCGACAAGGACCGGGTGGGCAGTTCGACCCCACAGCCACAGTCACCGGCTGCGACTGCGACGAAGATGCTCGAAACGCCTATCACGCACAAGAGTCCGTCGTCTCAACCTGTGCTTGCGATGGTGGTACTGACACTGTTCCAGAATCCCGTTCGGCACGGTCGAGTGGTCAACGCACCCCGACCACCAAATTCGTTGCTAGTCCACGGAGGAGTCCCTTGGAGCCCAACCGACGCGTCCTTAATACCCCCCAGTACGTCTTCGGACCCGCTTGCACGTCAACCCTAACTGAGCAATAATAGGAAAAGGCGCGTCGTGTCAGAGGGCTCTTCCTCGACCCAGCCTCTCAAACGTATGCGCGACGAGAACGACGGCGAAGAGACCGAAGAAGAGATGTCGCAAACGCAGGAGGACTCTCAAGGCAAGTACTGCCCAACTTTCCATCCATCCATCCATCCATCCACGCGTGCCACGATCTGACAATCGCCGTTCATCATCCACAGCGCTTACGTTCTGGTACCCCTCCACGCCTTCCCAGCACGGACGGCGCTCTCAATCCTCGTGCTCGCCCACGCCCAAACACGCCCCCCCTGCGGCGCCGCACTCTCCACCGCCGACGAAGCGCCCCCGGCGTGATGTGCCCCAGGCATCATCAACATCGGCACCACCACCACCTGCTACTGTCCCAACAACAACAACAACATCGAGGTACAGACGCGCGCGGGGCAGTTCGCCGCCTGCGATCAACGCGGAGTTCGAGATCGACCCTGGGGCGAACGCCGGCGTCCCGTTCGCGTTTGACGAAGTCGTGCGTGGGCGACAGCACCGACACGCGCTTGGCGCGGGCGAGTGCGAGGAATGCCGCGACGTACGTGCCCCCGTTTACCCCCCCCTCCCCTGCGATGGACTTAAAGACTTTACTGACGATGGGGCGTGTGTAGTGGTATGACGCGGTGGGAACGCTGCCGCCACGGACTCGAGGCACCACGGTGGAGCTCGCACTCGCCGCCTCCCACGTCCTCGCCCACCCTCGTCCCGTCCGAGTGCGATTCGACGACGAAGGGTGCCGCTGCACATCGCCAGGCGGTGTCGAAGCATCGCGCGCAGTGGGAAGCGCGCGCCAACTCCGCCTGGGTACTGGAATATCGGGTTTCCGGATACCCAGGCGGTGGAGAAGATCAACGAACAGGCCGCGGAGATACATCCGTCAGAAGAGGGCGGCAATCGCCAGAGAAGCTAGAGGCGGCGGTGGGCGATACCGCCGACGGGTGCCATAGGGATTGTAGGGCAGTAGTACTATAGTACCTTCGTTATCATTATTATTCAGCCGGCGCTCTTGTGTGAGTTGGTCCTTTAGGATGGACTCATGGCTGGTCATAGGAAGGCACGATTAAGATGAGAGGCTTTGCCCTGAGGGCTGTAAGTGTATTTCCGGAGGGTAAACCCTTTCAGGGCCGTCGGATGTGACCTTGTAATATTGGGAAGGAAGCGTTCAAGGTCACACCGATGGTGAAGCGGTTATCATGCTTGCCTTCCAAGCAAGCGGCACGGGTTCGACTCCCGTTCGGTGTAAATCACGGATTGAGCTATTTTTTGTGGTTTTGAGTGATGTGATGAGTCATGAACTTCCCTGTCAACGCATGTCAGCGGCTATCGATACGATATTGATACAGTACCAAGTACAGTACTATTATTCACGCAGGGCTAGGATTTTGTGACCAAGAGCAGAGACTATATGTCCGTTTCCAGGTGTGAAGATACGTACATATTGGTACAACTGTAGCCAAAGTCAAAGTGTCTATGTACACTAGGGTGGGGGGGAGTTCAATGTTGTCGACTGAAACCTTGCTTGTTTGGTGAGGTGGAGTTTCGAAGCCTAGGTTGATTTGGAGATGCAATCGTACTAATGAGAGATTCCGAGTCTTCCGATGCTCCCTGTCACGATTCCTAAATCAATACGTATACAACAGCTAGTCCTATTTTATAGGTTACAAGTTATGCACGGAATTCCAGCTTATACACGTACACGGTGTACAGTTTCTGAAAGAATGGAGAGAGGGCCGAAGCAAAGGAATCTATGTATATGTCCGTCCCTTAAATACCACGGCAGTCGGTAGTCTTTAATCATACAACTCCAGGCCAAAAAGAGAAGCAACGGTATACCACCCGAACGATCGCATTCGATGTCGCTTAAGCTCAGAGTTTCAGAGTTCAGGACGGTACTTTCTATGTATGGCTTCGACGTTTGAAACGTTGTGTCGTGTTCACTAATCGGAATGTGGCATGCTGGTTAGGCTGCGTTCGGTCGCGGAGAATGGTCGTGTTTACCCTGCCCCTGAAGTTGATCAAGAGCCTCGGAATTTCGTTCTTGCGTGTCGGAAACGTTTACCGGGCAACCAGAGATCCGGAGCGCTTCAATGTATTGCCCAACAGATGACTCAGGCTGGTCCTCTAAACTAAGCGAGCGGAGCGCTGGCAACATTTCGACGACTTTCTCCCCTGTGATATCTTCGAGCGCGAGAGGCAACATACCCCGCCAACTGCTTAGACACACATAGTGTCTCTATCGCCGTGAATGGGCGGAGGAGTCCCAGCCACTCAGATGGTTCGATACGTATGTCGGCTCTCCACCCCGGCTGTAGATCATGGGTATCGATCGAAAGGTGGTTCACGTGGGAGAGTAGAGCGGAGGATTGGTAAAGCACATGACTCATATGCGAGATTTGCCAATCCAGTCCTTGGCATGATATTTGAACCGCGAAGCGGCTTTCAGGTTCCACTTGCCCCTCAGATAGGTCGACGAAGACGTGGCTCTCCCCAAATCCAACTCGCGCGTGCTTGAACCGGGCGAAACTTCCTGTACGGGTGATGAATTGGGAAAGCCGGGGAATTCGAAAGACAAGCTGGTTGAAGTACATGATTGTCACGTTTTTAGTACAGGTGTGTCGATTTGCGCCACGAGGTCCCCCAAGTACCGACTAACACCCCGAAAGTTGAAGGTGGCGAGAGAGGGAAGGACTGATTCGCGTCGGCGGGGGAGGGGGACACCTTTCCCGGTTAGGGAGAGGAATTGGCGATTGAAATCCAATGGAAAGAGCTTTCGAGCCTCGTCAGCGCCCCCAGACCTCGTGACCATCGACATCGGGTGGGAACATAGCCGGCCTTGGGTATATTTAGGAGTTGGAGATCGACAAGGTCCGTGGCCGACATGTAAGGAGTGTTGGCAATGCTAGGGAAGGGAATACCTTCCAAGTGGACAACCCGTAAGCTTTGGTGCAGGTACCCTCCCAAAAATGTCTCAGGAAGGTACCGGTACATTCCCGTCTTCCGATGAAAGCCAAAGATGTGTTAGCACCGGAAAGGGGCCCTGCATCGCTACAGCCACCTTTTCCAACAGCGACCTCGTCACAGATATCCCGATATACCGTACACGGTCAGAGTGCTCGAGTGCGGCGAAAACGTCATCCTCGTCGCTAGGTGTAAGGCTCTTGATATCATCGGCGCCCCAATAAGTGTAGTAGTCGATGATGAGGGGGAATGGTGGCCAGCAGCTCAGATTCTCCCTGACAGGAGTCCCGTGTGTGCAGAGGAGCTGCAGATCAAGTCGAAGTGGTGATGAAAGTACAATATATCGCCACTTTTGACACACGTGTATCAATCTTTGCCATTCCAACACAGGGGGGGAAGGGAAACCCATGAGCGTCGTGGTCCATTCGACAGAAGTCAAATATTTCAAGGAGGACACTGTCTGGGAGCCTGTTGATCGTCGTTGTCGTTGCGTGACCGTCGTCTGTGTCACAAGTATCAGAACTTTGTTGCGCGCGGCATCAGGGAAACTCGAAGGCCGTACCTCTGTCAATCTTTTCAACCTCCCACCCTTTGTAAGCGGTAGCTGTCAGGGTTATTGTATCGCTAGGAGGCGAACGGGGAGATATGCTATCAATTGGCGGAGAGAGTGGAGGGGGGAGCATCTTCGAGTATCAGCTAATTGGTGATTAGCGACATGATGGGAAACACAGGTCCTGGACATACGGGTGAGTGACCATTGATTGAACGGGGACACCTAACGGTATGCCGAGCTAGGGGGGTGAGGTGAGTGATCTTATACTAGGCTCCGGCAGATTAAGGTATGGAGCGTGGCCGTGTATTTGGGCACGAGCATGATCGGTTTAAATAATGCAAGGAATGCAACTGAAGTTCCTATATAACGAATACCTTCGATAAAGCCCATCGAACCTATCCCCTATGACGACCAATATCATGATACCGCAGAAGAAGAATCTACCTGTGAATGAGGAACAACCCCACAAGAACTTGAAGGCGCGCCAACGGAACTCCAAAAAAGAAAGGAAGCACTCAAGTCGCATGGCCCGGCGCTGTACTTCAAGTATTATTATACTGTCTCCATAAGATAACGCCCAGCATGTGGGGCGGCCTGTCGCAAGGACTCAAATGGGGATGAACCTAGGCAGCGTTAATTGTGAGTTTGTATATTCTTACATCCCACGCGTAGTAAAGAGTTGGCTTGATGATCCGTAATAAGACTGGGACCAGCGCCCAGTCCTTAGGACATGCCAGTGGCATATAAGAATAGCATACAGTACGTACAAGAAAACGGTATCAGTGTCAGTCCAGCCTGAGTCACGGTCGGAGTCCGGTTTCATTACCGGGGCCAATTCATTACTCGAAAACAGTCAATTTGAGGATTGTCGCACTGGCAGTAGGATGATACAACGATACGTCATAAAGAACCTTTATGACTCTGGCCGGTGTGTTTGTTATACGAGAACTAAAGTTAAGAGTGGTCACAGCATCGCGGAGCGTAACCAAACGAAAAGCTGGCGGGTACAACCCCCGCGATAGTCATGCTACTGTAGTGGTTTTCGCAGTGATTGGCGCTTGAGGTGGCACCCGAGTCCGACGTGCAAGTGCCAGTCAGTGTGACGGCCAGGTCCGAGTGGGAATACTCGGCGAACCCGGGTCTTGTCTCATCACTCTCATGGACCTCACACCGGTACCAATCCCGATGCTCCTGGACCGCACCTCCGTACTTCAAGCGCTCAAATATGCGTAGAGTTATCCGATAGATACAGTACAGTAACACTGAATCCCGTTACTAAAGTCGTTTCTCCAAAGAAAAGAAAAAGGGTCGCCTCTTCTCCGAGTCAGGTTCCTACATCCGCAGCTTAGTGCGGGCTTAAGTCTGTCCTCCAACCGTGCTTCCAGCGTTCTGGTACTTAGCAACTTGTATAAACTCATTCTATCAACGAAACAATCTTCACCATTTTAGTGTACTACTGCCAGTACTTCTTGTTCTTTGGGTTCTCTATGCTTGATGCTGGGCCCCTCTCGGTCACACTTTAGCCCTTGCTTTGGCCATTTGCGCACGCATGCGAAGAAGCTGCAAGAGAAACTGTGCACGCCCCCCCCCCCCCCGCGCAAGGCGAGTTAACTGCGGTAAGGGGCAGGAGAACTCGTGGCGGTACTGCCGGAGTATTCGTCACTGTGATGCCGTTGTTGTATGCGCGCTGCACAAAGCGTTGCAGAAAAGCGGATGAGCCGAGCACAGACTCGGGATTTCGGGCCGGGATACCGCAGTCCGATTCACGTGCACAGATGGTAAAGACCTGTCCAACATACAGCCGACTCCTGGGTTATAAGGTTTCTGGAAACCCGGGTGGTGAAGAACACCAACCACATCAGGCTGTGGAAATACATGTGGGAAGAGGCGCGAGAGTCTATCACTGATTCACTGGCACTACATATACTACTATATCACTAGCGGGTGCCAGTGTGAGGATTGTAGTACTTTTTTTTTTTGGACGCCTCCGCTTTGTGGCGGTGCAGGAATATGTTGGGCCTGGTTTACTCGCTGATAGCCCCGGGCTTAGATTCAAACATTCTCACGACATATCTTTGGGGAGGCCAAGGCAACCTCGGCCACCAGACGACGAAACGGTTCCGACTCTCATTAAACATCAAGGACCGGCAGGATTCCCACGCAATAACGTCCGTACTAGTCGCACAGACTTGTAAGTCCAAGACCAAACACAACGCGTCTGTCGTTGAGTTCGTACGAATGTTAGTGTAGTGTAGCTAAAATGTTCTATGTTTTCGTCTACTTATTTGCTTGGTATATCATAAATACCGTCTTATAACAACAAAAATAGCGCATTCGTTCGTACGATTGCAGGATCAAAGATAATAGGTATTATGGGACTAAATCCTACGTTAATATGGTATGGTCAGAGCAATAGCCAAGTGGCATAACTGATGTCCAAGTGCCATATGGGGCATTATGCCCTCAGGCGCATGTAAATCGATCTAAGAAAATAGAAGCAAAAAAGTCTCGGAGGGTCACGGGTCTACTCCAGTTAGTTTTCCCTCGAAGAAAGCGGTCGTAGGATTGTCAACATGTCAGCGACACCCCCCCAAATTACTAGAAATGTGCAGGATCTCCACAGCAGTGGATAGGGTAAGGAGCGCCGGCCGTTCGGTGGTGGTACCCACGTCTGCTTCCCAACAGGGTTGTAGACGGCACGTATCGACGGAAAGACCGTCCACGGAGGGGGGTGTAGCAGTAGGGGGAGGAAAACATTGTCCGAGGACTTGATCCATGTGCGAGACTTGCCATTCCAATCCTTGGCATAAGACTTGAAGAGTAAAATGACCCCCAAGTTGTTCCGTTTGGTCACAATCAAGTCGCACATAGACGTTGTTGCCGCTAAAATTGACTCGCGGGTGCTTGAATCGAAAGATATGGAGACCTTCTGTGCGCCCGATGAACTGGGAAAATTGGGGTATATGAAAGGCAAGCTGGTTGAAGTACGTTATTGTGACGTTTTTGAGTAGAGGCGTGTCGATTCGGGCTACGAGATCCTCCAAGTACTCGCTAACACCTCGGAAGTTGAAAGTGGTGAGAGAGAGAAGGGGGATTCGCTCGGGAGACTCGGAGGCACATCTTTGGTCAGGGAGAGAAATCGGCGATTGAAATCCGATGGAAAGGGTTTCGAGCCTCGTCAACGCGGCCAAGCCTGCAACCATCGCATCCGGTGAAACGAAACCAGACTTGGGTATATTCAAGAGTTGGAGGTTGACAAGGCCCGTGGCCGACAAAAGAAGCTTCGGTAACGATGAAAAGGGAATGCCTTCTAAGTAGGCAACCCGTAAGCTTGGGGCAGATCCTCCCAAAAATGTCTCGGGAAGGACCGGCACATCTCCGCTTTTAGACGAAAGCCAAAGATGTGTGAGCACTGGAAAAGGGTCAAGCGTCGCCGCGGCCATCTTCCCCATAAGCGACCTCGTTACAGATACCCCAACATAGCGTACACGATCGGGACGTTCGAGGGCAGCGATGACACCGTCTTCGTCGCTGGGAGTAAGGCCCTCCGAGTCATCTTCGTGAGCGCCCCAATACGTGTAGTCGACGATGAGAGGGAATGGCGGCAAGTAACCCAGATTTTTCCTGACAGGCACCCCATGTGTACAGAGAAATTGGAGACCAAGTCGGATTGGTGACGCAATCACGATATGTCGCCACCTTTGGCATACTTGCACTAGTCTGCCCCATTCAAATACGATGGGGCGCCGGAAGGAAAATGCATGAGCATCGTGATTCATTCGACAGAGGTCAAGTATTTCTAGGAGGACACTGTCCGGGAGCGTGTTGATCGTCGTTACACTGGCACGTCTGCTCTGACCTGTGGTACACAAATGATTACTCGTGTGTGCGCATCGTGCGGACGTGAAGGCGTACATCGAGTCTGTATTTTCTCTCGCCTTTCGGGCGTGCAGTGATTTTTTTCCGTCGGATTTTTTGCCGGTGCTGAAGTATTTCTTGAGGATGGACGAGGAGGAATAGTAGTCTCACTTGACAGTGAGGGCAGGCCGTGGGTCATCTTAGAAGGACGCAAGGAAGGTCGTCTAAATTGGAGATTACAGAGAGCGAATCAGTTGGGGGATTCGGTGAACAAGGGCTTATATTGTAGTACTCACTGGTGCCCATCGCGAGACGATGTCACTGCAGCTCGCATGTGCGAACATGCGTCAATGTCGCTCATGTGCGAGTTCCGAGATACCTTGGCAGTAGGTGGAGCGGGCCGCAGCTCGAACTTTAACGTCGAAGGGCAGGGGACTCTCTTCGGCTCCGGAGGTGACTCGTGTCTTTCAAAGGGCTCATTGACAATGGTTACGGGTCGATTAGAGAGCCGGCGAACCTCGACGAATCGCTCAACAGATGTCAACGTCTCGTCCTCTAGGAAAAGTGAGTGGAGGGAGGGCAATATATCGGCGACCATATCTTCAGTGACACCTTCGAGCCCACGAGCAACGTACCCCGCCAACTCCCTAGATGCATGCAGCGTCTCCACGGTTGTGAACGGGCGAAGGAGGTCCAACCATTCAGTGTCGTCCATGTGGTCCTTCCCACCTGGGGATAGCTCGCGCGCGTCGATGGAGAGATCGCCTACGTTTGACAGTAGGGCGGCAGATTGGCTGAGAGTCTGAGCTACATGCGAGACTTGCCAATCCAGCCCTTGGCATGAGATTTGAAGAGAGAAATGACTGTCGAGAAGTTCCTCTCGTTCACAATAAAGGCTAACGTAGACATTATTGGCACCAAAATCTATCCGCGCGCGTTTAAATCGGGATAAATAAAGACCTTGTGTGCGAACGATAAATCTGGAAAGCTGGGGAATTTGGAAGTCGAGTTGATTGAAGTATGATATTCGGAAGTAGTCGAGTCGAGGGGTGTCGATTTGGGTAACGAGGTCCTCCAAATACTCCTTAACTCCATGAAATCCAAAGGTAGTGAGTGAGGGAAGACCGATCCGCATTGTGGGACCCTGGCGTATTGTTCTACTGGAGGGAGTTGGCGATCTGAATCCAATGAAGAGAGTTCTGAGCCCAGTCAACGGCGCCAGACTTGAAACCAACTCCCTTGGTGAAATGTATTGATCACCGGGTATATCCAGGAGTCGGAGATCGACGAGACCAAGAGCTGACGATATGAGCCTTGGTAATGCTGGAAATGAAATCCCTTCCAAGTGGGCGACCCGCAAACCCGGAGCAGATCCGCTTAAGAATTCATTGGGAAGGGCGGTCACTTTATTATCTCTCGACGAAAGCCGAAGATGTGTCAGCGCCGGAAACGGTTTTTGCACAGCCGTGCCCATCCTTTCCAACAGCGAACTCGTCACTGATATACCGATATAACATACACGGGCGGAATTCTCGAGTGCAGCGACGACATTGTCTTCATCGCCGGGAGTAAGGCTCTTAGAATCGTCGGTGCCCCGATACGTGTCGTAGTCAACGATGATAGGAAAGGATGGCCAGTGACCTAGATTCTTCCTGACAAGCGTCCCATGTGTGCAATGGAGTTGTAGATCGAGACGGCGTTGAGAGGAAAATATGATTCGTCGCCATTTTGAACATACGTGCGCCAGCCTGGGCCAATCCCACATGGAGTGGAAGTGAGTCCCATACAGATTCTGTTCCCTTCGATAGAAGTCAAATATTTCCAGTAAGACATTGTCCGGGAATGAGTTAATTGTCGTTGCGTGCATGTGACTTTCGCCTGTGCACAACTATCAGTCAGAGCCAGGACTAGCGTAGACGCGAACGTGAAGTACCAAGAGGCAATATTTTCCATGGTTCCCCGCGTAATCTTTTCGTGGTCTTTCTGCTCTTCAACCCATCGTGGGAGTCCGTCCAAGCCATCGAAGTGTCATTTGAAGGACGGCTAAATTGAGATTAGTGACAATATGGAAAACGAAGGTCCTAAACGCACCGGAAGATGCACTTGGGACCCATTTAAGCAGTTTGGACAGTTGGTGGACTGAGAGGACAAGTACCCGCCTTTTGTTTATAACAAGCCGTCTATATAATATGCCTGCAAAACGATAGGAGCCCCCTACACACCTTAACCATGCTGTACTAGTAGGGAAGGCGCGAGATGTCCATTCCCTACACTGCACCGTGACCGCGGGCACAGCTTGAACCTCCTGAGACATTACCGAATTATCCCCGACTCGGAAGTAATAAACCACTCCGCAGTTTCGCCGCAACGTCCTGTGCACACCACTGTCCTTTTCCTCCACGCATTCCGACATTCATCCGCCTGACTCCACCAAACATCATCCACTCTGGCTGTAGGCCACAGCAGCAGAAAAAGAACCATCAGGGAGGAGAGCCAAACACACGCGGCGCTCAACATCCACCTTAATGCAGGTTGCCACAGACCACGCCTTCACCGGCACCCATGTGCAACGTTTCCGCACTAACGACCTCCCGGAGAACATCTCTTGCCTTTGCGGTGTTCCACTCCGGGACGCGGACCATATCATTTGACACTGTCCCTGAAATCTCTCGGCCCATATAAACACGGCCATCCTGAGCACCGCTTTCGCCCCATCCATCCCCTATATCCTTTCACATCATTGTTATCCACCAACGGTGGCGTTGGCAGGCTCCTTAAGTTCCTGGATCAGACTCGCGCGCTCTCAAAGCCGGAATCCGGTTCCCCCTATACGTGCCACCCGAACCCGACTAGGTGAGGTAGTAGATGGACACTGAATTGGTTTTCTCTCGGTTTCATTTCCGTGTGACTGCCTGAGGTGCGGCTAATCACCGCCTATATTACTGTAACCTATGCTTCGATGCAACTGTACGCCAGCCTCCCATGCTGTAGCACGTTTTCCTAAACGTTTCTCTGAGCTTCGGTTATTGACGTACGACTCAGGGGCACCCTTCTTGGACTATCACGCTTCATAAATGCTTCATAAATGTAGTGGGTCACGCTACAACCGGTAGGTAACTCTGTTATGTACCCCGGAATAAACATGGATCCAAAAAAAAAAAAAGCAATAAACCGCCACAAGGTAACATGGAATGTTGCCAGAGAAGGTTGAACAATTGAGATCAAGGGTACTAGCGGTAAGATGGTGCCCGGGAGATATGGAAGCACCCTGGATAAGTGGCACAGCGAAATGCTGGACTTTGTGCATGGATAACGCAGTCTGACGGGGAAAGTACTTGAGGGACCAAGTACGGATGGGATCGAGACTTTCCCGTATTTGGATGGCATATGAAAGGGGCCTGTCTACTGGGGGCGTAGAGTTGTGCCTTACAAGAGTTACTGTAAGGCGAGACCTAGGATTGTAGAGGACATGTGGTGTACCGCCAGTTACATACTACAGCCTAAGTGCATTGGCAGTTCTGTACAGTATTACTGTATAACGGGAAGTCAGGAAGTCCTGCAAGGAGCGGAGATTGAATATATTGAACATCGAACGAGACTGATTACAGTGCAACAGGGCTCACACGACTCAGACACGGTTGTTGGGCCTCAGTCACAAACGTGCGCTAGGGTTAGTTGTCCTCACGTTCAGACACACGATGGCGAGACCGAATCGTTGGTTGGCATGGGCACCACCGAGAAGCTGCCCTGCTGACCCCTGTACAAGGGCACGAAGCCACTACTCCTCCGGTGTTTCTTCGCAATGACCTCGTACTGTATATTCTAATGTCCCACCTTTGATCCCGAGCGCCCGCTAACCTTCGAATTGTATGGTGGCCCGGAAGCCAGTGGACCGGCACACCAGCCCCAACTACCAATTCCGCACAACCCCTCCGATACGGGATAGACTGTTCTTTTATGGGCCAGAATATTGGGAGATGGTATCTCATGTCGCATTACTCATGAGACGACCGTGATAACTTGGAATGGCAAAGGCCAAATTTGCTCTCTTGATTGTCCAAGCGAAATGGAACCCTCATTGTTACACTACTGACTCGTTTTCTCTTCGTTTCTCTTCTCAATCCTTCCATACGCTTCCCATCTCGACGACATCCTCAGCGCTTCATACCAGCTCTACCTGTATGTCAAAACGAGCGATACGATTCTTTGGCTATTTGCGCACGCATGGGAAGAAACGGCACATGCCCCAGCGGGAGAACTTGTGATGGCACTGCTGATGTTGGTTATGGGAAGTTCTTGGGAGCTCGGAACACGCGCGAGGCGAACTAGATAGAACACAATAGGTCTCAGGATCGCACGCGTGCGAAGGTATTTGACTGCGGAGGCAAAAATGAAAAGAACTAAGGGATTGACACTAGTTGGCATACGGAATGCTCTACATTAGACTGGCACTAGGGTATGGCAGACAGCGAAAAGATAGCGGCAAGACGAGAACGTCATGCATAGACGAGCTGAACCTCAACAGCCGAATCCCGAAGAGGTTGTACCAGCGCTGGTCGCACAAAACGATGGGCTAATATGCACCAGCCGGGATGGACAAGAAAGCGCTCGGGGTTGCTGGTTAATGACTCTGACTCGGCCGGCCGGCCGCATGGCCGCACTGGCTGTAGTATTCGAGCCCTCATGCCTTAGACCTGAAGAGTTCAAGGAGGAATTCCGCAGAAAAACATGACCTTTCCCGTCACACAGATCAACGGCGGTGCTGCGGTGGGTATGACCTGAGAAGACCGAGCATCGTTGATTTCTAGTTCGCTATGGCCATGACGTGCCCAAACCCGAACACCACTACATCATCGTAGGTGGCATCAGGCAGTGTTACAGCGTCACACATATCAGAAGCGTGCGCGCCAACTCCTAGAACTTAAATATCGGGTCTCTGGAAACCCAGGCGGTGGAGGGGATCAATCACGTTAGGCCAAACATCAGGCCCAGGCTGTGGAAATACAGGCGGCAGGAAGGGGCGCTCGGAGGGCAGCGGCCCGGTAGGTTACCACGAGTGTGCCTGAGTGTGAGGTTGTAGTACTTTTTTTTGGACGCCTCTGCTTGGCGGCGCTGTAGAACGCAGGCACTGTTGGACCGGGCGTACTATCAATTCTTCGCTACTCAATGATACCATAAACCTGGTTGCTGTTGCAATCAAACTTTGATCGTACACACAGAGGAAGTTGGAGCCTTGAAGGAAATTTCGGAAGTTGTGTTGGTCCTTTAGATCTTTAGATTAGAACATTCTCACGACACATTAAATCGGAGGGGACAAGGCAACCTCAACGACCAGACGGTGAAGCAGGTTTGACTGCCATTCAACATCACAGTATCCTTGCCAACCCTTGGCAGTCGCATGGAATTGTGGGTCCAAGACCAGACACAACATGTCTGTCATCGAGTTCGTCGAACGTAGTGTAGCCAAATATTCTACATCTTAAATCCTGTATTATGACAACAAAGATAGTGCTTTAAGGACCACAGGATTGGAGATACTAGTAGTCATAGGACTTACACCTATGCTGGTTCGGGATAGTTACAGCAACAGCTAAGTGGCATACCTAATGTCAAGTGCTACATGGGGCGTATGCCCTCCGAGTCGGGCACACGGAAATAGATTTGAGAAAATAGAAGTCAAGAAGTCCCAAGATGGTAGTAACCATAGGTCTACCCCCAATTGGTTCGCTCTCGCACAAAGCGGTCGCGAGCTGTTAACATTACGGCAACACCCCCCCAATTAATGGAAATATGCAGTGTCTCCATAGCAGTGAACGAGCGGAGGAGCACCTGCCATTCGGTGGTGTTCACATCTTTCCAACTAGGTTGTAGATCGCGGGTATCGATGAAGAGATCGTCCGTGGAAGAGAGCGTAGCAATAGGAAAACATTGGCCGAGTACTTGAGCCATGTGCGGGACTTGCCATTCCAAACCTTGACATGAGATTTGAAGAGTAAAATGACCCTCAAGCTGTTCCACTTGGTCACAATCGAGGCGGACGTAGACATTGTTGCTGCCAAAATCGACTCGCGCATGCTTAAATCGGAAGAGATCGAGACTTTCTGTGCGGCCGATGAAGTAGGAAAGTTGGGGTATTTGAAAGGTAAGCCGGTTGAAATACATTATTGTGACGTTTTTTAGTAGAGGTGTGTCGATTTGAGCTACGAGATCTTCCAAATACTCGCTAGCACCTCGGAAGTTGAAAGTGGTGAGAGAGGGAAAGGCGATTCGCGTAGGGGGAGGCAGGGGTCTTTGTTTAGGGACATGAGTCGACGACTGAAACTCGATGGAAAGGGTTTTGAGCCTAGTCAACGCGGCCAGACCTGCAACCATCACACCCGGTGAAACGAAACCAGTCTTGGGTATATTCAGAAGTTGGAGGTTGACAAGGCCTGCAGCCGACAAAAGGAGATTCGGTAACGACGGGAAGGGAATGCCTTCTATGTGGGCGACCCGTAAGCTTGGGGCAGATCCTCCCAACAACAAAAATCCCTTTGGAAGAATTGGAAAATTCTCGTCTTCCGACGAAAGCCGAAGGTGCGTGAGCATCGGAAAAGACTCCTGCATTGCCGCGGCCATCTTTCCCAAAAGCGACCTCGTTACAGATATCCCAGTATAACGTATGCGATCGGGGTGTTCAAGTGCGGCGATGACATCGTCCTGGTCGCGAAGAGTAACGCCCACGCCATCGTCGGCGCCCCAATACGTGTGGTAGTCAATGATGAGAGGGAATGGTGGCCAGTAGCCTAGATTCTTCCTGACAGGCGTCCCGCGTGTGCAGAGAAGTTGTAGACCGAGTCGGATTGGTGACGCAAATACGATATGCCGCCACCTTAGGCACACATGTACCAGTCTGCGCCATTCCAATAAGGGGCGGAAGGGAAATACACGAGTATCATCGTGGTTAACTCGACAGAGGTCAAATATTTCTAGGAGGACACTGTCTGGGAGCCTGTTGATCGTCATTGCACTGACATGCCCGTAGCTCTGACCTATGGTACACAAATGGTTACTCGTTGCGTGTGCGTATCATGCGGACGTAATGAAGCACCTTGGGTCTGTAATTTCCCACGTCTCTCGGGCTTGCAGCGGCCTTGTCCCGTCAAGCCATTGGTCGGCGCAAAAGTGTTTATCGAGGATGGACGCGGAGGAATAGTCCCACTTGACAGGGATTCGGAAGGTAGACCATGGGCCATCTCAGAAGGGTCGTCTAAATTGGAGGTGACAGCAAGTGAATTAGTTGGGTGAACGGCGAAGGCTTATATACTGTACTCACTGGCACCCTATCAGTTGTAGTCATATGACATGGCACGCTTTGTGCCCGTGAGTCAGGGCACATCTCTACCATGTTCGAACGGTGAGTACTGGTGAGTACTAGTTTCTTCGCGTCGGCAGTAATGCTTGTGGGGCATCTCGTTGCAGATCTGTTAGGCGATAGGGGGCATCTGCTCGTGGATGCGGAAGGAGGACGTGGTGGGCGGCATCTTCGAGCCTTCGGCATACGGTAAATTTTTTAATTCTCGGCTAACTTGAATATATCCTATCGTTTCTCGGCTTCCCCCGTCCCCCTGTCCTATGTACACCTTCCTAGGGAAAAGCTGTAAGCGTACAAGACGTCTTGTGTACTTGGTCGAAGAGGGAAATGTATCCTGGCCAAAATGGATTTGCATCTAGGGCGGCGAAATTTATGAGGCTGAGCCAAAGAGTGACAAAATGGTCGGTGTTGGACAATTCGAGAGTCGGCCTTCCCCGGTCTGAAGAGACAGATTCCGGACAGACTAGGAACTGCCGGTGTCTTTCTAAAACTCAGCCAGAGTGACGATGGACCGATCGTTCCGAGTCCATTTCAAGTTTCTTGCTCTGCTGCGTGAAGCCCCCGGGTGTAGTGGAACAGTGGCTACGGTTCGAGGCGCCACGGACACGTCTGAGCACGCCACCCACTGCGACAGCGACTTGGTCAAAAGAGATGCTGGTGTGTTTACCACCGCGGTGTGAGCGCGCATTGTGAGGCGGCGTCGCGGAATCTCGCTGAAGCGAGTAATAGGTTTTGATCCAAGGAGAAACGTAGAGAGAAATGATAGAGAGGTGAAAAGGAAACACACGGAAGTGCAGACGGAGGGGCAGGCGTAGACGCCGATCGTCAAAAGCAAAAGTTGCAAAAGCAAAGACACGGTATATTTATCTAAGTTTTCATAAGCGCGTAAGAGTATATTTACCAGTACTAGGTGCTTAGTAATCGAGAAGCTGATAACGTATCGCTTCGACAAGCTTTCCGAGCCCAGGACGACCATCATGGTCATGATGATCCTTACATCGTATGTGTGAACATGGGTGATTTTGTTTGGGTACAAGTCCCGGAATGCCTTGGTGATCAGTTGAGAGGACCAATGACTCCACGTATTCTTGTAGTGATGTTGCGTCCCTACGGGTAACGCGGCTGAATAGGCCTGCGGGGCGGACTGCAACCCGAAATTTGACGTTAAGGGGTGGGGGACACTTTTCAACTCCGAAGATGACTCAAGTCCTTCAAAAGACTCCCCTGGCGGGTCGACAATGGTTACGGGTCGACCAGAGAGCCGGCGAACCTCGACGAATCGCTTAACGGAGGTCAGTGGCTCGTCCTCTAGGAAAAGTGAGTGGAGGGAGGGCAATATATCGGCGACCATATCTTCAGTGACACCTTCGAGCCCACGAGCAACGTACCCCGCCAACTTCCTAGATACATGCAGCGTCTCCACGGCTGTGAACGGACGAAGGAGGTCCAACCATTCAATGTCGTCCATGTGGTACTTCCCACCTGGGGATAGCTCGCGCTCGTCTATGGAGAGATCGTCTACGTTTGACAGGAGGGGGGCAGATTGGCTGAGAGTCTGAGCTACATGCGAGACTTGCCAATCCAGCCCTTGGCATGAGATTTGAAGAGAGAAATGACTTTCAAGGAGTTCCTCTCGTCCACAATAAAGGCTAACGTAGACATTATTGGCACCAAAACTTATCCGCGCGCGTTTGAATCGGGATAAATAAAGACTCTGTGTGCGAACGATAAATCTGGAAAGCTGGGGAACTTGGAAGTCGAGTTGATTGAAGTATGATATTCGGAAGTAGTCGAGTCGAGGGATGTCGATTAGGGTAATGAGGTCCTCCAAATACTCCTTAACACCGTGAAATCCAAAGGTGGTGAGTGAGGGAAGACCAATCCGCATTGTGGGACCCTGGCGTATTGTTCTACTGGAGGGAGTTGGCGATCTGAATCCAATGAAGAGAGTTCTGAGCTCAGTCAACGACGCCAGACTTGAAACCAGCCATCTTGGTGAAATGTATTGATCACCGGGTATATCCAGGAGTCGGAGATCGACGAGGCCAAGAGCTGACGATATGAGCCTTGGTAACGCTGGGAACGAAATCCCTTCTAAGTGGGCTACCCGCAAACCCGGAGCAGATCCGCTCAAGAATTCATCGGGAAGGATGGTCACCTTATTATCTCTCGACGAAAGCCGAAGGTGTGTCAGCGCCGGAAACGGTTTCCGCATCGCCATGCCCATCCTTTCCAACAGCGAACTCGTCACTGATATACCGATATAACATACACGGGCGGAATCCTCGAGTGCAGCGACGACATTGTCTTCATCGCCGGGAGTAAGGCTCTTAGAATCGTCGGCGCCCCGATACGTGTAGTAGTCGACGATGAGGGGTAAGGGTGGCCAGTAACCTAAATTGTTCCTGACAGGCGTCCCGTGTGTGCAGAGAAGTCGCAGATTGAGACGGTGTGGAGATGAAAATATGATTTGTCGCCATCTTGGGCTTACGTGCGCCAGTCTGTGCCAATCCCATATGGAGTGGGAGTGAGACGCATACAGATCCTGGTCCCCTCGACAGAAGTCGAATATTTCTAGTAAGACGTCGTCAGGGAACGAGTTGATTGTCGTCGCGTGTATGCGATTCTTGCCTGTGGGTGTCTATCAGCCAGAGCTGGGACCAGACGCGAACGAGACGTACGTAGAGCCAATGTTTTCAGTAGTTCCTCGCGAAATGTTTTCGTGGTATCTCTGCTCTTCAACACTTCATGGGAGTCCGTCGTTGAAGTATGGTTTGAAGGACGGCTGATTTGAGATTAGCGACAATATGGAAACTAAGGTCCCAGAAGACGCACCAGGGCATGCGCGAGGGGCACATTGAAGCAGTATGGACAGTTGGTAGACCGGGAGGACAGGTGGCTGCCTTCGGATTATAACAAGGCAATGTGCCCGCGAAACGATAGGAGCTCCCTACACACCTTAACCACGTTGTAGGAAAGGCGCGAGGTTAGGTGCACACTGAGGTTTGGTTTCCTCGTTGGTCTCATTTCCGTGTGACTGTCTAACGTGCGGCTACAGTAATCACATTAATCACCGCCTATATTAATTTTGCCTCGTTCGCGACATTACGCTGGGTACCCACGTGGTTTCCCCTTCTCATAATATTCTCTGAGCTTCGGTTACTTCGTACGACTCGGGGGCACCTCCCATGGACTATCGTGCTTCATAACTGTAGCGGCTGTTTCCCTACGACCGGCTGTAACTCTGTTATATAATCCGGAATACAAATGGATCCAAAAAAATAAAATCAGCCGAAAAATAATCATTAGGAAGGAGGAGAGCCAAACACACGCGGTGCTCAACATCCACCTTAATGCAGGTTGCCACAGACCACGCCCTCACTGGTACCTACGTGCAACGTTTTCGCACTAACCCTGGAGAACATCTCTTGCCCTTGCGGCGCTCCACTCCGGGACGCGGACCATATCATTTGACACTGTCCCTGATAACTCTCGGCCCGTATCAACACGGCCATCCTGAGCACCGCCTTCGCCCCCATCATCCACTATATCCTCTCACATCATTGTTATCCACCAATAAGGGCGTTGGAGGGCTCCTTAAGTTCCTAGATCAGACTCGCGCGCTCTCGAAGCCGGAATCCGGTCCCCCCCTATACGTGCCACCCGAACCCGACTAGATAAGGTAGATGGACGCTGAGGTGTGGTTTCCTCTCAGACAAGGTACTACAAGTGTCTTTCTAAAACTCAGCCAGACTGACGATGGACCGAAAGTCCATTTTCTTTCTCTGCCGCGTGAAGCCACCGGGTGTAGTGGAACAGTGGCTACGGTTCGAGGCGCTACGGACACATCTAAACACACACGACTAATTCTGAAATTCTGGCTTGGGGTGTGAGTGAGAATGTGCGCGCGCGGGGGATGTTGATGCTCGTTCGTGGTGCCACTAGCTCGAGAGTAAACAGGGAACATAATATTGACAAACCTATCGCCAACGGGAACTATCAACAGTCTCTTACCGTCTTTACTTTGATGAACAACAGCCCCATCCGCTCCACTGCAACAGTGACTTGGTCAAAGGAGATGCTGGTGTGTTTACCACCGCGGTGTGAGCGCGCATTGTGAGGCGGCGTCGCGGAATCTCGCTGGAGCGAGTAATAGGCTTTGACCCAAGGGGAAACGTAGAGAGAAATGATAGAGGTGAAAAGGAAGCACACGGAAGTGCAGACGGAGGGGCAGACGCAGACGCCGATCGTCAAAGCAAAAGTAAAGACACGATATATTTACTTAAGTTTTCATAAGCGCGTAAGAGTATTTTTACCAGTACTAGGTGCTTAGTAATCGAGCAGCTAATAATGTATCGCTTCGACAAGCGTTCCGAGCCCAGGATGACCATCATGGTCATGATGATCCTTACATCGCATGTGTGAACATGGGTGATTTTGTTTGGGTACAAGTCCCGGAATGCCTTGGTGATCAGTTGAGAGGACCAATGATTCCACGTATTTTTGTAGTGATGTTTCGTCCGAGGTTGCGTCCCTACGGGTGAATAGGCCTGCGGGGCGGACTGCGACCCGAAATTTAACGTTAAGGAGCGGGGAACACTCTCCAACTCCGAAGGTGACTCGAGTCTTTCAAAGGACTCCGCTGGCGGGTCGACAATGGTCACGGGACGACCAGAGAGCCGGCGAACCTCGATGAATCGCTTAACGGAGGTCAGTGGCTCGTCCTCTAGGAAAAGTGAGTGGAGGGAGGGCAATATATCGGTAGCCATATTTCCGGTGACACCATCTAGCCCACGAGCAACGTACCCCGCCAACTCCCTAGATACATGCAGCGTCTCCACGGCTGTGAACGGACGAAGGAGGTCCAACCATTCAGTGTCGTCCATGTGGTACTTCCCACCTGGGGATAGCTCGCGCGCGTCGATGGAGAGATCGTCTACGTTTGACAGGAGGGGGGCAGATTGGCTGAGAGTCTGAGCTACATGCGAGACTTGCCAATCCAGCCCTTGGCATGAGATTTGAAGAGAGAAATGACTTTCAAGGAGTTCCTCTCGTCCACAATAAAGGCTAACGTAGACATGATTGGCACCAAAATCTATCCGCGAGCGTTTAAATCGGGATAAATAAAGACTTTGTGTGCGAACGATAAATCTGGAAAGCTGGGGAACTTGGAAGTCGAGTTGATTGAAGTATGATATTCGGAAGTAGTCGAGTCGAGGGGTGTCGATTTGGGTAACGAGGTCCTCCAAATACTCCTTAACACCGTGAAATCCAAAGGTGGTGAGTGAGGGAAGACCAATCCGCATTGTGGGACCCTGGCGTATTGTTCTACTGGAGGGAGTTGGCGATCTGAATCCAATGAAGAGAGTTCTGAGCTCAGTCAACGACGCCAGACTTGAAACCAGCACCCTTGGTGAAATGTAGTGATCATGGGGTATATCCAGGAGTCGGAGATCGACGAGGCCAAGAGCTGACGATATGAGCCTTGGTAACGCTGGGAACGAAATCCCTTCTAAGTGGGCTACCCGCAAACCCGGAGCAGATCCGCTCAAGAATTCATCGGGAAGGGCGGTCACTTTGTTATCTCTCGACGAAAGCCGAAGATGTGTCAGCGCCGGAAACGGTTTTTGCACAGCCGTGCCCACCCTTTCCAACAGCGAACTCGTCACTGATATACCGATATAACATACACGGGCGGAATCCTCGAGTGCAGCGACGACATTGTCTTCATCTCCGGGAGTGAGGATCTTAGAATCGTCGGCGCCCCGATACGTGTAGTAGTCGACGATGAGGGGTAAGGGTGGCCAGTAACCTAAATTGTTCCTGACAGGCTTCCCGTGTGTACAGAGAAGTTGCAGATTGAGACGGTGTGGAGATGAAAAAATGATTCGTCGCCATCTTGGGCATACGTGCGCCAGTCTGTGCCAATCCCATATGGAGTGGGAGTGAGACGCATACAGATCCTGGTCCCCTCGACAGAAGTCGAATATTTCTAGTAAGACGTCGTCAGGGAACGAGTTGATTGTCGTCGCGTGTATGCGATTCTCGCCTGTGCGCGTCTATCAGTGAGAGCTGGGACCAGACGCGAACGAGACGTACCTAGAGCCAATATTTTTAGTAGTTCCTCGCGAAATGTTTTCGTGGTATCTCTGCTCTTCAACACTTCGTGGGGGTCCGTCGTTGAAGTGTCGTCTGAAGGACGGCTAATTTGAGATTAGCGATCATATGGAAACGAAGGCCCTGGTAGACGGCACCAGGGCATAGCGCGTAGGGCACATTGAAGCGGTATAGACAGTTGGTAGACCGGGAGGACAAGTGGCTGCCTTCGGATTATAACGGACATTCCTGATACCACGGGCACAACCTCATGGAACATCATCGGATTACCCCCGAAGTAATTAACCAATATAAGGAAACATAGAATGTTGCCAGAGAATGTTGGAACAGTTGCAATAAAGCGTAGCGGTGGTGCCCAGAAGATACAACGGAGGCATCGTGAACAAGTGGCACGGCGGAATACTGGACTTTGTGCATGGGTGACGCCAATGAGGAAGGAACCTCTAAGGGGCCAAGTGGGGCATAATCCATAACGGGCCGCGTCACGAACTAGCCCGTATTTCGTATGGTCTGCTGGGTTGGAATTATGCATTATAGGAGTTAAGGCGAGACCGAGGGTTGTTGAGGACATGTGGTATACCGCCAGCTATAATACCGTGACTACACAACTACATTGGCAGTACCGTAACGTACAGGAACGTACAGGTGTAGGAAGTCCTGCGGGAACGGAGATCGAACATATTGAACTTTGAAGGTAAATTCGAACGAGACTAGGATCGACTCGACTCAAATACGGTTTTTGAGACCCACAACAACAACGTGAGCTAGGGCCAGAGGACCTCACGTGCCTGACGGCCTGACGCACGATGGCGAGGGTTGGCACGGGCACCGCCAACCCTCCCACAGCCTGCCGTGTTGATCCCGATCATGGTGTAGGGGCACCACCGAAACGCTACTCTTCCCGAATTCCTTGCCAGTGGTGGTGGCCCTCGTGTCAGTGCTGCTTGTTCTGGTGTCCCACCTTGTTCTGATTCTAACCCCCGATTCGGAACCATTCAGGCTAACACATCAACCCTAACTATCATTTCCCCACCACCCTTTCAACACGGATAGACTGTTCTTTTAATTTTTATTGACCGGGATATTGGAAAAAATCCGCATTCACTCAGGCTCTCTAGGGTAGATTTACACACCACTTGTATCCAGATGTGGTGTTGCGGTTATTCGCCCCAGGGAAGCGCATAACGTAGCTGGCATACATACCAGGATCACTTGGCAGGATCCTGGGATAACATCTTCGTCCTGGTGCTTGTGTCGCGTGACCATCACAGGGGATCTCTCATAAGGTACGGGAAGGTACGCCTGGATCAATTGACTGTTCTGAAGAGACCCTCATATATGCTCAAGATGGGTCACTGATACATCTTATATTGGGAGAATTTGGAACGACGGCTAGATCTCACAGAGTACTTACCATCGCACGCAAATGGTATTGTTGTAATTCTCGCTTCCCTCACTTCCTACCTTTTTTTTTTTTTTGGTTTTGACGACCTACGATTTCCGATGGTTCTGTGTACTTCATTCATTAATCATCCGTTCATATTGACTGAGTTTGTGCCCATACAGTTGGAACTGAGAGTCCCAACATCACTCACCCTCGGCGCTGTTCAACTTGGAAAGAATACGACCATGGAAACAGCGAAACCAAAACGTTTCTAACAAGAACCAAGGAAGCACGTGTGGCAGTGCAAATAGCAAATAGCAAAGAAAAAAAAAAAAAAGGCAGAAGCCCGATCCCGGAGTTCCGATGTTTAGGCCCTTTAGGGGGAGAGGGCGGGCGCTACGGCTTACCTACTGTAAACTGTTGCGTGTGAGCCCTACCAGTGGGTCATCATGGCTTTCCAGGAGCACTGGCACGGGGGGGCCGGCGATCCGAATACAGTACGTGTTAGTCCAACACGATGCCGAGGGCCTTTCTTAGCTGCAGGGCCTCTCAATAACACGGATGCCAACCGGTGCCATCTGGGGGCTAGGAATAGGCGCAGCACGAGTAATTTATCGCATCGCAGGGTGAATGCGCAAAAGTGGGACGCGCAGCTTCCTAGAGGCACTACTGAGCACATTGTGATGTAAGGAAAAACCGAGTTGTCGAACTGATACGCCGTCGTGATGGAGGGTGCCATGATGGTGTTTTCTTCGAATCAGGTGACCTGTTTATGTTATCTGTTTATGCTGGTTGTGCGTCCAAGTCGGGTCTTCCCACGGTCTTTTCGCTGAAAGGCCAATCCCCGAGCGGTCTCAAACGAGCGCTTCGGATACAGAAAATTTACATCTGCATAAGTGGGTAGCGTAATGGTAGCCGAGAACCACACCACCCAGTGACACAGCGAGAGAAGAAAACCTGCAGTGCGCCCGCAAATGTATATTCAACAACTATAACGAGTCAAAAACAGATAAAAAAAAGACGGAGCGTCGTCAGAGTCAGGAGGTTAGGATAGGCAATAGTACGAGAGGGCAGGGAGGTAGGTAGATAGAGGGTAGTAATAGGGGTAGTAAACGGGGTCAACATACACGACGAGGACGACGAGATAGGGGAGGGGGAACGGCAGAAGCAGATGAGGCACGGGAATACAATATCCAGGAGAGATCATGCGCTCTAAGTTACCCCAGCATGCCAAGACTTGGCAGAGGAAAGAGAGTGCGTGGATGTACTTTTCTTACTTACGCATTTCATTGTTCTTTTTAGAAGGAGGGGGTGGGATCTGATTAGGCGGAAAACGTCTCGATAACTTGCATTCACGAAGCTCGATGCCGCTCTCCACTCGCTCGCTTCTGATCCAATTACGTGTAAGCTCACTGCTGCTTGCATTCCTCTGGGTTCACGTTTTCGGGTAGACGACGCCCGCCTCGTCCACCGCCCGCGCCTCGTCGTGGCACTGGCGGATCGTCCTCATCCGAGTCCTACTCAATTCTGGTCAACAGTAGAAAAATAGTGTGGGGAGACGCACCACGTCCTCGAATCCTTCACCATCGTCATCCTCGTCGTCTTCGAAGTCATCCTCATCGTCAGAGAGCATATCGTACTCAAGTGCCTTGCCTGTAAAGTAGTCGACGGCGCGTGGTATGATCTGGACTCGCGGTGACTGAGTGAGTAAAGAGCAGGCGTGGCAAAAAAAAAAAAAAACGCACCTTTTCCTTAATGTCCTCGCCAATTTGATAGTCAATCTCGAGTTTCTCTTCGAGTTCATCGAGCTCTTCTTCGCCAATGTCTCCTTCTTCGATAGCCTCTTCGCTCGGTGCAACGGGGGGTGAGAAAAAGTTGAAGAAGGATTCTGTCGGGTGCGCTTTTCGCACAAGTCGTGTGCGATTTGTGTCTAGCGACCAATTGACATGAGAAAGAAAGTCGAAGAAACAAAGGATCGTGTCACTCACTTTTGTTGCGTTGTTTCTTGATTTCAAACTCCTTTGTCAAGTCCTTCTCGTCCTTCCACTTTATCTCCGTCCCGATCGCACGATCGTACACGAAATCTCCCGAATATCCAACTTCCTCGCGGTACACGTATGTCTTTTCGAGTTTCTCATTCTCGAAAAACTCGTTGGGCGAAAACTCAAAGATGAGCTTGAATCCAGGTTTGGGCTCGCTCGACGGGAGGTACTCGATGCGAAGGTCACTGAGGTACTTGAGCGCCCCGGCGTCACGATCGGTGATCAGCTCAGATAGACCGACGTGGTTTCTTAGGACAGTGAGCCAGAAGTCAGGGTACGGCGGCAGGAGTCGTAGATGAGGGTACAAGGAATGGGTTTTCTTCAGGGTTGTCCTTGGCAGCTTGGGCAGCGCCAGCATCGAGCTCTTCGGGTGTAGGAACGGCGTCGGTATAGATAAGTGCGCGCCGGCGCTCGTAGAGAGGCTTGGTGAGTTCAAGGTACTGTGCGGGTGAATCACATGCGCAGGTCAGTAGAGTACTAGTAAGAATGGGTATGTGCAACTCGGGAGAAGAATTGCGGGGAAAATGACGGCAGTGTAACGGCATGTCAAGGTCTTGACGGGGTAGCACCTCGTTATTCGCGTCAATCATTCCGATTTCGGGATCAAAGATGATTAGGCTGGGGTAGGAGTCAGAAGACAAAAAATGGGATGTCTCCCACCCCACGACGGAGGTACGGCATGGTCCGGATCCACCCCGCGTTGACCATGCGAAAAAAAAAGAGGGGGTGTAGAGAATGGGCGATAAGACAGGAGAGAAAGAAAAGACAAAAAATAGATCAAGAATATGGGTGGCTTGCCTTTTTTTCAAGCTCGAGACACTCGCGCTTGTACTGGTTCTGAAGTTCGTTCTGTTTTACCTGGACGCCTATGAGAGCCACGATGCTCGTTTTCGTGCCATCGGAGAGGCTCTCGATGTAGCCCGAGCTCTTTCCCAGAAGACCTGCGAGTCTGCCCTGTACGAGACCGAGCATTGCCTCGTGGACGGCGGCGCTATCTTCAGCGGGCTCAGCATCCTCAGTGATATCGGGTACGGTGGGACGGGGGAGACCAGCGGTGATGGGGGCGTGAGTAAGAGGGGTGTTCTGGGGGGTGGGTGCGGTGATATCTGAATGTTGATTGATGGGGACGTTGGACGACATTTGCCACACGATGGAGAAAATTGGTGAAAGAAGAGAAAGAAAGAGAATTCGTCGACTCGGCAAAAACGATTCGAGATTACCTGACTTGACTCGCAACAATATCCAGCCCACCACACTTATTTATTTTATTATTTATTTATTTATATCCTCCGATGCCTCTCCACCCGCGGTTGGCAAAATCGACATCAGCTGATCCCTTACGCAGTGCGGTCTTACCCATATCAGGACCGATATCGTCGTCCACACGACGTTCCATCCAATCGATGCGCCAGATGACTGCCAGATGGGTGTAGTCTTCAGCACCGCCCAAATGGTTCCTGGTCTGGCTTGCCATCGATCCTTACACCGTGACCGTGCGAAAGCGCACCCGCCGGGGACATGCCCAGGCGCACGGCGCAAGGACCAGACGCCGAAAGCGGGAGGAGCGGGAGGACCAGGAGTGGCATGCAAGACGAGCAACTCGAAGTTGGCGAAGGAGTAGTCATGAAGTGCGGCAATAGAATCGCCGTCGCTCAGCTACGGCACCGGACTTCGCAGTTAACGCCGCCCTCAGTCGTCTCCTTCGCGAGCAGCAAGAGCGCCTGAAAGAACAGGTTCGTCGCTACGGAAATAGCCACAGGGTCTGCCGAAGGGTAGTGTACTGTCCCACACCGACTACGTACCTTTCGTCTAGGGGAAAACCGTCCAAAGCCCACGGTGAACAGACATCGCAGCGGCCCGTCGCATCCGGTGCATCACGTCTGTTCAAATAGTGAAATCCCCACATTACCGTGAAGCCGGACGAGGTGAGGGCACCTTAAATACAGGATGAGGATGCGTTTCCTTCCCGATGCTGCGGCCTCGCCATGACGTTCCGAGGTGCTCTGCGCCATAAGTACGAACAGGGACAATATCCCAATGAAGTACGACGAAAATACGACGAGCCCGATGAGCTGTTCAGCATTCAACGGAGCATGTTTTCGTTGATGTTGGCTAGTGGGCTGCGGGCGTCAACTCTAAGCCTGAATTCACTCTAGCTCCGCGTCATAATAACAGTCTCTTACGTAGAGCATCGACAAGAGAAGGCATCTGGAATCCACTAAGATCTTTCAGAATTTGCACATGTGTGAACATTTGCAACAGGTGTGTGTGACTACCTGACTACCAGGCAGGCTACTCTACAACATGGGGATCGCGGGAAGTGCCAAGAACGCGACACCTATCGCGGATTTCATTCAAGCTACAGGAAGATTCGTGCAGGAAAATAGATAGAAGGACGGAGCACAGGTGGAAGTAGCGAGAGAGTGATCGATCGAAGGGACAACGGGAGTAAAAGCGCAAACACAACACTCACCTCACCAATACCTCATCCACCATATTCACCCCCAAAACTCGCCGGTCCTGACACTAGAGCCAATCAAGACACGAATGGGGAAGGACGGAGGTAGGTAGATAGAGGGTGGTCATAGGTGGTAAACGGGGCGCATACACGACGGGACGAGATGGGAAGGGACGGCAGAAGCAGATGAGGCACGGGAACACAATACCAAGAAGAGATCATGTGCTCTATCCCAGTATGCCGGGACTTGCAGAGAAAGGAGAGTGCGTGTATGTACTTACTTTCGCTTTCGTTGTTCTTTTTGAAGAGGGGGGGGGATCTGACGAGGCGGAATGGAAGAGGCGGCTGAGAGTGTGCGAACCGTCTCGGCAACTTAGATCCACGAAGCTCGATGCTGCTCCCCACTCGCTTGCTTCTGATCCAACTACGTGCAGGCTCGCTGCTGCTTGCATTCCTCTGGTTCACGTTTGTAGGTAGACCACCATGCCCACCTCGACCACCGCCACCCCTGAGTCGTGACGCTGGCGCATCGTCCTCGTCCTACTCAATTTTGGTTAGTAGCAGAAAAATTGTGTGAGGAGACGCACTGCGTCCTCGTCGGGCCAGTCACTATCGGTACCCTCATAGTAGTCCTCAAAGTCGTCTTCATCGTCGTACCAAGATGCCTCTCCCGTAAAGTAGTCGACGGCGTGTGGTATGATCTGGACTCGTAGCAACTGAGTGAGCAAGAGTGAGCGCGGTATGAAAAAAAGGAACCTTTTCCTTGATGTCCTCGCCGATCCGACAGTCTATGTCTAATTTCTCGAAGAGCTCATCGAGCTCTTCCGAGTCAATATCGCCTTTAAAGATAGCCTCTTCGCTCGGCGCAACAGGGGGTGAGAAAACGTTGAAGAAGGATTCTGTCGAGTGCGCTTTTCGCACAAACCGTGTGCGATTTGTGTCGACCAACTAACATGAGAAAGAAAAGGCGAAGAACAAACGATCGTGTCACTCACTTTTGTTGCGTTGTTTCTTGAGTTCAGACTCCTGTGTTAGGTCCTTCTCGTCCTTCCACTTTATCTCCGTCCCGATCACATGGTCATACAGAAAGTCGCCCCAATATCCAAATTCATCGCTGTATACGTATGTCATTTCGAGTACCTAGTTCTCGAAAAACTCGTTGGGCGAAAACTTAAAGATGAGCTTGTATCCGGATTTGGGCTCGCTTGACGGAAAGTACTCGATGCGAAGGTCACTGAGGTACTTGAGAGCCTCGGTATCACGACCGGTGATCAACTTAGACAGACCTGCGTGGTTTCTTATGACAATGAGCCAGAAGCCAGCTACGGCGGCGTGGATCGGGATACAGGGACCGGATTCCCCCATTCGTTAATAGTGTAAGTTTGGCCTGCATCATATTCTTCCAATGTAGGGCCGTCGGCGGCATTGATGAGTGCGCAGCAGCGCTCGTAGAGAGGCTTGGTGAGTTCAAGGTACTGTGCAGGTGGATCAGATGCGCAGTCAGTAGAGTACTAGTAAGAAAGGGTGTGTGCGAGCCGGGAGAAGAATTGCGAGGGAAATAATGCCAGAGTAACGACATGTCATGGTCGAGACAGGGTAGCACTTCGTTATTCGCGTCAGCCATTCCGATATCGGGATCAAAGAAGATTGGGCTGGGGTAGTGAGAAGACAAAAATGGGATGTCTCCCACCCCACGACGGAGGTACGGTATGGTCCGGACCAACCCGCGTCGACGACACAAAAAAGGAGGACGATAAGACAGGAGAAGAAAAGACAAAAAAAAAATAGACCAAGAGTATGGGTGGCTTGCCTTTTTTTTGAGCTCGAGGCACTCGCGCGTGTATTGGTTCAGGAGCTCCTTCTGTTTTTCACCTGTATGCCTATGAGAGCTACGAAACTCGCATTTATTGTGCCATTTGACTCCTCGGTGCTGTTCTCGCTCTTGCTCAGCAGACCTGCGAGTCTGCCTTGTACGAGATCAGGCATTGCCTCGTGAATGGCAGTGCTATCTTCTGCAGGGCTCGGTGATATTTGGTACGGTTGGACGAGGGAGACCAGCGGTGATGAGGGCATGAGTAAGAGGGGTGTTCTGGGGGGCGGGTGTGGTGATGTCTGAATGTTGACTGATGGGGATGTTGGACGACATTGCCACACGACTGGAAAAAATTAGCGAAAGAAGAGAAAGTAGGGGAATTCGTCGACTCAGCAAAACGATTCGAGAATACTGTATCAGGACTGATAACGTCGTCCGCACAATGTCCCACCCAATCGATGAGCCAGATGACTGCCATTCACTGCACTGGCAGCACCGCCCAAAGAGTACCCGGCCCGCCAGTCAACGATCCGGACACCGGACAGCAGCAGCCGGTACAGCGTGCGCGTTGGCATGCGCCCACACAGCGCAAGGACTAGACCTTGGGTCCCATGTCGGCCGGATCGACATAATCCCTACGTCCCAACCCTCGGTATTTTTTAAAAAAAGTTAAACATGAGTGAACGAGAAGAGGAGCCAGGCAACGACGGACCTAAGAATTAGTCGCGCACTATATTGTGTGAGAATGTTTGGATCGTATGAGGTACGGTATTGGTCGGTCACTGGCACTCGCTTTACAATATGATCTGGTCTGTGGGACATATCACGTCCAAATCACGTAAATATGCGAAGGAGGGATTACTGTAACTAACACAAATCTCCCGTTATTCGTAGCGTAACTATCATTGCCCTGCATGTAGTCGTGTGCTGTGTTCAGTCAACATCTGCGCAATCTTGTCCTTTCCATTGGACGACGCCACCTGAAGCGGGGTCCTTCCATCCTCATCCTCAGCGTCTACATTTGCGCCATGGTCGAGAAGCAGCCGCACGACCTCTGCTTCCCCCCGCCTGGACGATGCCATGTGCAACGGGGTCGCGTATTTCTTGTCCTTTGCGTTGACATCTGCGCCATGGTCGAGTAGCAGGCGTACGATCTCTGTTCTCCCATTGGATGCTGCCAAGTGCAGCGGTGTTGCGTCTCCATTGTCCCTTATATCCACATCTGCGCCGTGCTCCAGTAACAACCGCACAACGGCAGGATAGTCACCTTTTTCGTTTGAATACTCAGATACTCGGTGCAATGGAGCCCGGCCGTCGTCGCTTCGAGAATTTACATTTGCCTTGTGTTCAAGTAGTATCTGAGAAAAATCAAAGTATCCGTTCACCGTGGCCATATGCAGTGGTGTACGAAAGTCAAATTGGTAGGAATCCACGTCAGCACCATGATCGAGTAAGAACCGCCCTACTTCAAGGGATTGCCCTATTGCCGCAAATTGCAGCGGTGAGCGCTGGTACGCGCCTCTAACATCCACATCGCCACCGCGCTCAAGGAGGACCTGTGCTACTTCGACGTGATTCCGCGCCGACGCTGCGTGTAGTGCCGCTCCGCGGCCACCACCACAAGCGTTGACATGCTGAGGGTACTTGATGAGAAGGTGTTCTACGAGCCTATGGAATCCGCACAAGGCGGCATAGTAAAGTGGCCTCGCCATAGGCTCCTCGATGGGGTCGGACCTCCAGTTCCAGTCTTCTACATTGTGCAGCCAAACCCACGTAGCAAAGTGTGACTTGCTTGGATCGAAGAGTTGTTGCATCCCTCCTTGTACTCGGGATAATCCCTTGTCGACCCGGGCATGGGCCATCCAGTGTTGAGCAGCGTAAGCGGCCAGAGGGAAGCTGGTCCTATAACGAACCACTGAATCAGATCCGTCGTCGTCGTCCAAAGATAGCAGGGTACCAAGACAAGCTTGCGCGAGGAGTGTATGGGCAGGTCTAAGGGGAATATGATAGTGGGCGGCATCTCCGTGCGAAGTGGCGAGGCGGTCCGAAGTCAGGAATTCCTTCACCGAAAAGTGGGAAAATTGCACCACTCGGGAACCATCGTTCTCGACGACAGCGATCAAACTAGAGCAAGTCGACAGCACAGCTCGTTCATGGTCCTTCCACCGCCAATTCGGGTCCACCTTCGGGATCCCTCCCTCTGCCCCATCGAAGTCATACGCGAGTAGTTCAGCGAGCTCGTCAACACGGAGCGGCCGGATGGCCACTGTAAGACATTGCAAAAGGCGATGTGCGTGGATCCCTACTTGGTCTCTTGATTTCCTTCAGTATCCGCTCGTACGTCTCGTCCAGTGATTCGGGTAACTCTTTGAGGGTGCGCCGGACGCTCGCTGGCAGACAATCCTGCAGCGCCTCCAGCTGACAGAAAACCCAACGAAACCTATTCGACGACAGTCAGTGAACTCATCATAGATGTAGGAAAACATCATTACATTCCGTCGGCTCTCTCAGAGAGCGTCTCAATAACAAGGTTTTTCTCATCTTCCCTCCACCTACTCATCATCGTATCTGAGTCCGAGTAAACCACAGATTTGATGTAATCGGCGATATCCTTCTTTTGCCCGATCTCGTCATGAAGGGAGACCGAATGCGACGCCAGCGGCCCAAGACCGGCTTTGATGTCGGTCTCGGGTCGACTGGTGATACAAACGCGGAGATTTGGTAGGCGGAGGCCAAGTAATTCTTTCACGAGTTCAATGACTCGTGCGCGCGCGGACGGGATCCCAGAGGTGATGGGACATTCGTCGAGCGCATCGAGGATGAGATAAGTTGGGCTCTGATCCAAGAGCACTAGCATCCTCCTTCAGGCATCGTACCAAAACGCCATCGCCGGGTTTTGCCGCGCCATTGTCGTGTGCGACATAATGACGGTAGAGTATCTCGCAACAGGCGTCAGACCTGGACGGAGAAGCTGGTAGACGAGAGAGAGGAGGAGATCGTGTCGAGTTTTCTTGTCTGTGTCCCGAAAATCGAAGTAGAAGTATGCGACAGATGCCAGTCCGGCATCGCGCAAGATAAAGGCATCTTGGATGATCGAAGGAGCTAGGCGGAAGTGAGTCCCTTCGAGATTTAAAACTAGTTTTAGGAGCAACGAACCAAAGTATACTCTTGCCAGCTCCCGCTATGAAAAGATGGCACTATAAGGAAAACGCCTGGGTAGGAGGAAGAAAGGGCGTACGTTTCCCGTGGATCCATAACTAGGGACCCGGCGGACTTCCATTCTTTTATTTTATTTCCTTCAAAGAACCACTCTGCCGCTTGCCTTGTGAGAGGCTTCGCATGCGATAGTTATGATTCGTGGACGGATCCGGTGGAGAGATCCATTTTCGAAGCTCCTGTCGCATTTGGGTCCCTGTAAGATCATACAAGCCTTTGAGTAAATGTATCGAGTAATATAAGGGGATCACCAACACTTGACGCTGTCTACTGCTGCTCACTGCTTGTTGTAGGCATAGTCCTTGGCAGTCCATTGCCTGCCGCTTTTGCCTCCTTCCCATCTAGAACATAGACTCAGAAAGTCTCAAGCAGCTAGCCTGAGCGCAAACTACCTACCATCAATAACTTGTGTAACCTTGTTCTCGACATTGTGCGCGATCTTCAGAAGTTGTGCAGCCTGCCATCCGGGCCTCTTCCTGTGTCAGTTTATCAAGGCGCTTAAGCGCGTCCTCGAGCTTAGTCCTCCCGGCCAGCTTCTTGAAATACTTCTCTGAGAAACGAAACGATGAGACGTTCTCTGCCACCCAAGTCAGATCTACGTACTTGTTCGTCCTTGCTTAACTTCCTTTGTCGAAATCGCGAGAATGCAGAGCACTTCGACCATTATCTTCACGATTATGTCTGTCATTGCCGACGTTGGTGGCACCTCGGTGTACGTCTCGAGTCGTCTGAAGAAGTTTTCGACACGTTCGAAGACATCGACGAGCGCATCTTGGCTATTCCTGACATCTTTGGCCGCCTGAGATCCCAGGAATATCAGAACGGTGCGCGATGGCGATCGAGTCGAGAAACATGCTCACTAAAAGGAGAACACCGGCACCAGCGAAGATTACTTTCGCAGGCGAGAAACACCTGGGAGATAATTGTCAGCACACAGGATGTTACACGAGCTTGTTCGTCGAGACCTCACCAGGCCGACTCCCTCTCCAAGCGTCGCGGAAAAGGCATAGAGGACATTAACAGTCGGATCGAGCCACCTGGTCAACCTCTCGTCGGCACTCCGAGATTGTTCAAACTCCTGAACTTGGTCTTGAAGCACGGTACAGAATGGCGGCAGGAGAGTCGCAGCGTTGCAATTGGGCGGCAAGTGGGTGTGAGAGAAGGTCTTTTTTAGTCTGTTTCTCATACGCTTTGAGGGAAGCGTGGAAGATAGATTGAAAATTGGAATGGGAAGCGGATGTCGAGGGAGTCGACATGGGAGGCGGCGACTACTGACGGGGAAGTGATCCACAGGAAGGATGGTGATGGGTAGACTAGAGCTATAATCGTCGATTCGGATATGCACAGCCTCGTAACCACCAGGCGTCGACGTGTTAGCCTCGATAGGATAAATAGACGCCCTACAGCCTAGTCAATCAGATAACTGAACGCTCATATTCAATCGCGGCGGTGTGCAAACCATGACTAGGCTAGAGCGATTGTTCGTCTTGCAGCGCAGCTCGGAAGTCTATGCTACAGGGCTACGGTCACTCAGGCTGCTAGTGCAGCCAATCACGGTCCTAAAAGCATTGGCATTGAGTTCGGCGACTCAGGCTGCAACTAGCGCAAGCAGTCCGACTCAGATTCGGACATGTTATGGTGAATTCCTGTCCTCACAGGAGCAGGGGACAGTTTAGTAGGAGCTATCCTCGCGGCCCTGGCCCAAAAATCGTCCACGTTTGATAGTCCGGAGTTGGTGGATCAAGTCACTGCACTGGCTCAATCTTGGACTAGACGCTGAAAGTGGAAGTAGCAGGAGGACCAGGAGCGCGGTACTAGAACCACTGTCGTGAGTGACGTGAGCACGCTCAACCATAGCCGAGCCCGCCGCCTTTGTCTTCGCAGGCGGCACCAGCGCGAGAAAGAACAGGTTCGTCGCCTACGGAAATCCACGAGCTCTCCGAAAAAACGCGTATGCCCACACGTGCTTCACACCGTATTCCTTGCCTGCCCGCAGCGTCGGGTGGTCAGTACTACCATCTACATACCTTTCGTCGGGAGAAATTATAGTCTCACCTCTGTTCAAATGGGTGAGGGCCACCGTGCCACGTGCAGTCGAACGAGGAGATGGCCAGTCCAGCATAAATCCAGGATTTGGTCCCGGATGCATTTCCTGGTGCCGCGATGTTCTGAGATGCTCTGCGCCACAAAAACGAACAGGAACGAGATGCCAATGAAACACGACGCAAATATGTATACCACGAGCACGATAGGCTGTTTGGTATCAACAAAGTCGCCATGACCGCTCGGGTTCCGCGTCATAATGACGATCTCTGACGTAGAGCATCAACAAGGGGTATTTCAAGGCCGGGGGTATCTATCACTCAGGCTGCAGCGAAATCACCAGTGAAAATCTACTAAGTGTGGGTGGCTACCTTACATAATGGAGTCGCGGATCTGCCTTGGTTGGAGGGGTAAAATCGGGTAAAATACAACTGTTTTTCACTAACTTACTTCCGAGTCAGCTTCCATCGTTTCCACATATATCTCTAAAGATAGGAAGGGGAGAGTGATAAAGAATGTGACAACGTCCCTAACCAAAAGTAAAGAAAGAATACACAGGTCTTTGCTCGTTCCTTATTTTGCGGGTATGATGTCTTTGATTAGCTGGGTTACTTGTGTAGCCAATGCCAAGGGGCACCCGAGACTCTGGTCTGTGGACGGAATGCTCGAGTTGGACTGGTCGGTGTCATCACCACCAAGTAGAGCACGGATAGCATAATTCTGGTGCGCCACGGGCTGCGCCGAGAAGGCCGAAGGAGAGTTAGACACTCCAACGCATTTCTGACGACCATTGAGGGGTTAGCGACAGACTACGCGAGGTAGGGAGAGAAGAATACCGCACCTGCTGCAGCAGCGGGAAGCTCTTGTCGAAGAGCGTCGTGCCCGTGGACGCGTTGAAGAGATCAAAGAAGGAAGCCTGCGCGCCGACGTTCACGGCCAGCTCCGTGTCCGCGTTCACGCACGCCTGCGCGCCGCGCGCGGGAACGGCGCGACTCCCGTCTGCACCCGCGGATACCTTCAGGCTCGCCGAGGCGTCGAGATTCAGGAATACGGTCGTGGAGGCGAGGCCCCCGAGCGCGGACAGCCCGATGTCGATTTGCGGGATGAGGTGGCCCGTGACGCTCACGGACGCGCCGGCGTCCGTGATATCAGGGCCTGCGGAGACGGTCACCTCTGTGGCGTTGAGAGAGCGCGTGAGACGGTGCAGTGGGGGGGAGGGAGGGATATGAGAGAGAGGAACGTACCACTGACACCCTGCTTGAAAGCGCCCCCGGCCTTGCAGCGTTCAGGCGGGAAAATGACCGCGACGTCGCTGAGGTTATACGTGACTCTGACGTCCGCGCCGATGTTGGCAAGCGCCAAGTCCGCATCGACCTCCCCCGTCACTTTGAATTCGGGACCGACATCGAGGATCCTATTTTTCGTCCTGTGCTAAGTACTCAATCGACGAGAGCACGAGACCGCTCACTCACCCCGGGAAACTGAGGCCGGGAATGCCGATCTGGAAGAGCGGGATGGTGCCAGAACTGACGTGGCCCGTGAGGTTGGCCGTGATGCTGAACAGCGCATCGATGTTGCCATTCAGGCCTGCGCGTTCATCGAGGTATCACATCATCAGCCAGCCGTGGCAGATGTAGGTTCGCACACGCACCTAGAGTCAAGCCAAACTCGGTGATCTTTGGAGGGACAAGCGTGCCGGCTGCGACCGCGCCGAGGCTCACCGCCGCGTGCACAGCGGCGTCGACATCGAGCGAGAGAGAAGCGGTGGACGAAGCCGGAATCGCAGAGCTTGCGGTGCAGTCGACGCTCGTGTTGAACAGGTTCGTCGCGCCGTTAAAGTCGACGGGCTGCAGCTCCTGTGATATCGTCTTGTTGAACGTCGTCGTGTTCTGCAGTGCTGCAGACAAGTCACGTCAGCAGGTCGCCGCCGTGCGGAACGTGGAAATAAAATGCTGACTTTGGAGCACGTTGTCGAGGAAACTGCGTCGGTGGACGTGGCGCGGCGAGCCGTGCGGCCCGCGTCGGCTAAGCCAGCGACGCTCGTGCACCGCAGCCGGTGTAGGCAAGGTGAACGCGCCGTTGCTTCCTTTGACGTTCAATCCTTGGAGGGTAAAAGACACGCTCCCGTTCCTGTCGCACAGACTCAGCACCAGACCCCCATATAATGAAACTGGACCACTCACCGTGGTGGCGTGGCCGCCGCAAAGTTCGTGTCGAGTGCCAAAGAGTGGACCTGCGCGTCGCTCGCTCGCGGGGTCACGGCTGGGGGGGCAGGCGCGTTGGACGTGTTGGTCCAGTACCTTGCTACGCGCGCAAAGGGCATCGGACCGCACTGAAACGACGACGACAAAGTTTTCAGTAAAGTACAGATGATGGATGGTCGGGGGAGGAACGCACGTCGTCGGGCAGCCGGACGATGGTGTCCACCGCACCGCCCTGGAAAAGGTGATCGCAGTTCGGGTTTCCGTCCGCGCACTCGAGCTGGATGTCCTGCGCCGTCGCGGCCGGGTCGCAGCGCGTGGTGATCCGCCACCCGGCTGCATCGGTGATGTCCGAGATCGCGGTGGCGGGGCCCCACTTTGATGCGCGCGGGTAAAAATAAATAAATAAGAACGCACGAGAGGTTCGAACACACACGTACGACCTGTAGGGTGCCCGACGCGCCAGAGTCGGCAGGCAGGTCCCACGAACACTGGCCTTGCGTGCAGGGAACGAGCCAGTCGTTCGTCGCTTGCACTTGGTGGCGGCTACCCGCCGTGAGCGCGAGTGCCGCAAGGTAGAATACCATCGAGGTTTTTGTGCTAAAAGGCATGACCGCAACTTGCGTTCAGAGTGAATGAATGAATGAAATGGCCCGGTTGGCAAGCCAGCCAGTGACGAACGAAAAAAAAAAAAGAAGAAAACCGGAAAGAAAGTGGGATTTAGATTGTAGACGGGGGGGGCGAGAGGTACGGCCATAATATACTGTGCACAGCCTTTGTTGGGGAGGAGGTATCAGAGATCCATGTCTTTACGATCACGTTTCCAGACGTCCCAAAAAGATAAACCGGGAACTAAATAGGTTGAGAAGTGTTCCCCTCGGGAGAATTGTTGTGTCGATCAGTGGACCCACATGTGGAGGAAGCCGCAAGAGAAGCAGAGAATCTTGTTGTATCCGTATCCTCCAGAAGTGGCCAGATAGACAGTCCGTAGTACAATAGTATGATGGCGCGATTAGGGAGGATGTCCGAACTGTCAAGCGCTATGAGTGCAGTAGCTTTGCGCCTGCCAGTGCTATTTGTCAACAGCCAACAAAGCCCGAGAGCGTCATTGACAACAGCAGTTCTCATGACAACACTCGTACCCGTAACGTTTGATCCTTTCAATTGCCGTGAAACCTGTCGCTCGTCGTCGTGATCATCGTAACATTGCCAAGCATTGCCATCATCCAATCAGCATCACGCTTTGCGTACTCGTAAGTGATTTAATGGAGCTATCGTAACTTCCATCAGCGACCTCTCACCTACTATTGTCTCACCTCACCCTCGACGATTCAAGCTATTCAAGCTTCGAGGAAAGCGTTGAAGCTCGCAGCTTGAAGGGGAAGCTCGGAGACTGGCTCACCGTAGAATTTCAACCTTCGACCCTGGAGTATGCCAGACTAGCTCTCAACAAGAGAAGAGCCTAGTAACCCAGGAGACGTCCCGATGGTGGGAGACTGGGGAGTCGTCCCGAACGTTCTGCCCGAGACTCGTGATGGTTTTTGCAGCCTTGTCACTTTCTGTGAGCCCCGTCTTCATCCATCATACCAAATTGGTCTCGACCTACGTATTGGCCTTCATAATGACCCACTGAACGACAGCTCTCCGATGTCATTTCTTGGCCTTATTTAGCTGAAAAAAAGTAGTTGGTAACTCGCTTGCATGATGCACGTCCGGGACTACGGTACAGGTTCCGACGTCGCTTCCATCACCAACCAACCAACCAACCAACCCCACCCCCACACTGACGCCGGTCGTTCACCACACACACTACTCCGATCTCTACTGCGTGTCGTCGGTCACAGAGTCAGTTCTCCTCGCTCCGAACTCGCAGGATCAGATGAGAAAGATGCTGGTACTATACTGGGGTCAGTGCCGATCGTACGAATGGCAACGTCGATGCGCGTTTTCCCCCTTTCTGGACTTGCTGTACTGTACTCGCGGCCGCGGTGGGATACACTCTGTCAAGGCGCCCACGCCTGCGCCCGTACGGTATGGCATGGCATATGGCCCTGATCATATTACTCTTTTAAGTGAAAGGGGGAGAGGGTGTTAACGTTGCCCTTCGGTGCCGTACTGTTGGGGGTTCTGTTATACACCGTTCAAGTTATGATCAATTGTCTGATGCGTGATCGCACATGCCCATTCCCCACTCTCTGGCGCATCTGAGCCTGAAACACGTGGTCGTAGGTCCTAAGCTTCGTGATCGGGGGGAGCGGTCAAGTCGGTCAAATTCTGGTCAAGTCCGTGTGTGCGTACGAACTCGTGTCTGTCGCGTGTGCAGGTGGGCGTCCACTGAGGCCATCGATATACAGACACATGCATTCCTCGTGTGCAAAGCCCGTCTAAACCCCTGATCTAGAAACAGCAGCATCTTTCATAATCTTATTTCAATAAGTACTGGTACAGAGTATAGTGACATGCGTTTGGATGAAAAAGCTAACCAGAGCAGGAGAGGTAAGTTACAATAAGAAGACTGCGGTACATATACCTGACAGCTAAAGTTTGGATTAGATAGATATCCTGTGAGTGTGAGGTGAATTCTATATATAGTTGCTACACGTTTATGATTTGTGGGGGAATCAATCCCGGAGATTCGACACGGAAAAATGCATCAGCAGTTAGCGTGATTTGGTCATCAGCGCGCTTCGCGCAGTCGTTAAAAAAAAAAAAAAAAGAGGGTAGGGAAATCAGGAATGGCGAACGGCGTCGCGGAGGGCACGCATGAAGCTAGTGCGACGTTTATGTTGAGCCATGCTGCTCCGCCGCGCGAGCGACGCGTCGCGCTTCTTGAGTCCACACACCGTAGAGGCGGAAGAGGAGGACTGTGTCGGCTGAGTATCGGAGCCGCTACTGGTGCTGGTGCCCTTAGGTCCGCGGCCGCTCGTGGTGGTGGTAGCCGGAGAAGCGGAAGAAGAGAGGATTGGTCACCGCCGTCGCTGCCGTCGCCCCCGTTGGGGTTCGCCATATCGGCGGGCGAGGCGAGGTTCGAGACGGGCGGGCCGGGAAAGACGTAAGGCGCATTGTTGTCGTACACGTTGGGGTCGTAGATGCCAGGGTCATTGTCGCTGTACGCGCCGGGGAAGGAGACGGTCTGGTTGGGAGTGCCGGATTGCGAGCCGCCGACGCGTATCTGCGTGCAGGATGGATAGAACTCGGCGCCACCGAGGGAGACGGCGAGGTGGAGCGCGATGATCTCGTGCCGGACGAGGTAGTCGCCAGGTGCGACCTCTGTCGGGAGGGTCACGGCTACGGGACTGCCGTTCACTATTTTGCACGCGTTTTTTTTAGTTCTGGTTTGAGGAAGACGAGAAGGAGGGATTCGTTTACGCACTGACGTCCTGTTGGTACCAGTCCCCGCTTGACTTTCTGCCGATCTGGTCGATTTTGAACCACTTAGCAGAGGAACCGTTGAACTTATCGCAGGTCGTGGTGTCGCACGCGGCCATATACGTCATTAATGGACCGGTATCATGAGGCCACTGTGGCATTAGAAGGGACATGAAAGAACGACACGCGTGAAGAGTGAGCAAAGGAAAGCGCGACTAAGGTGGGAGACAACGCGACTAACGTTTGACCCGCCAGGATTTCCCCAGAAGAACTGCAAGTTGGAGCCTGGGTTCGCGGGCGCGACCTCGGTGGCGAGCTGAGCGGAGAGCCCACAGTTCAAGTCTGGGTTGCTCGCGCCTTTGACGGGCCCAATATCTGCGATCTGGCGAATGGGACTGTCTGTTGGTTTCGCGTTGGGGACGTTTCCGCTGTAGGTCTTGCCATCAATAACGACCTTTGTAACGAAGCCGTGAGCGGCGACCGAAGGCAACAGAGCGAGGATGGGTACGAAGGCGAGAGTGAACATAGCGCGAATGGGAAGTGAATGATGGATATCCCGGAGACTTTGTGCGGGGCTCTTATGGCAATTTTGATACCCTACACGTGGGGTCCACAATAGGCCGGGCGACAGAAGACACAAACGAGCACAGACACAGAGCTCCGGGGTTTGCCGCGCCGCATTGCTGCTTTGGCGCGTTCGCTTTATGCCTCGTGTACGCTTTGGTCCTCCATGTGATCTCTCTGCGTGCCTTTGTCCCCCACAATGCACCCTACTAGTAAATCTATTATAATATTCTCAAAGGAATATTAGTCCCTGACTATGAAATTCACTCTGACACAGTGTGTGTGACCGACCTTTTTTGCACCGTTATGACCACCCTTCAGGCACACACCATCACGGCAAGCGCTCAGAAGCCCAGACCTGTGTGCAAAACCGTGATTAAGATGAGGAAGAACGCTGTTTCTTCATCACTCACACCCTTCATTGACCGTATCTGCCTGCCTTATTGTCTAATAGGGCGGAACAGAGCGGACGGGATGGAAGACGCGAACGTGAACGTGAAGACGATCGTGACATGTCCCCGTTCTCCATTCCGCTTCCACTTCCCACATTCTATTTTCAGGGCAAAGGAGTGCTCACACTCGGCATTCTAGTCTTTTCCTTGTGATTGCTAATTTTTTTTGGGTGAAATCACTTGGGTTGGTGGTCGCATATAGTATGTGTGCACGCATGATCATTCCATTGTCACCGTATCCACTCACCACCTTTTTCGGCGGCTTGCAGGTGCTTCCGATTCAAACGGCCATAGAGTCCAAACAAGCTCGGACGAACGGGATTGAATGGCGTTTTACGTGCACGGCCCACTCGTGTCATCCGTTCCGTCAAGATAGCTACCGAGAACGAGCACCAGCGAGGTCGACACCGTGTGTCGTTGCATGAAATGTACGCGGCTTGAGCGTGTCGACTCCGTTTTTGCTCGTGCTACTGTACCATCCTTCCCTCACCCACCCACCGCACGACTTGCGTGCGCGACGTGCTTGAAAGGCATGGATGGCCTGCTGGGGGGGGGGGGGATCGATCCAAAAACCACCCCCAACTTACCCCTCTGTAAAACCACGATTCTTTTGGGGGAGAACGATTAGTTTCGTCGTGCACGCCAAGACGGAAATTAGTCCTCTATTTTCGACTTGAAGTTGCTTTGCAAGGTCCTCTTACCTGCCCTTCTTCGCGATGGGGGGGGGGGGGGACAGACGCAGACGGGATGGGGTGTGCGCAGGAAATTGGGGACTCTGCATCCAGTTCCTCTCATCTCCCCTTGTAAAAAAAAAACCCCTCCCCACGCAGGATACGAGTGCGAGGACGGGCGCGGGGCATCGACGAGGGGCCCCTGGTGTGCATGCGGCACATTCGTTTACGGACGTACATACCTAACGTACGCGAGCGATGATCTCGAATGTCATCCTGATTTTACGAGCACCGCTGCGACGATTCCAAGGACGGAGGCCCACCCACGAGCACACCACGGATACGCAGCTCCAGCACTGCGAACGGCCGGCGTCGCGTGTACCGGCGTTCAACGAGATGATGATCCGTGCCGCCACTCTCAGGCTCGTCCCCCCCCTCACTGGCAGTAGCACAGGCAGGGCAGCCCGAGGCACGTGCTGCGGGACCCCAGCTCGGCTCGTCGGAGCGCAGCCGCGTCCCGTCCCGTCCCGTCCCTCCGCTCCTGTGCCCCCGCGTATCGCAACGCACAGCACTGGCGGGCCGGATCAGGGTTATGCGGGGGAGCTCGTTACAAAGTACGGATTAACTAACTTGCTGCGCGTCTACAAAAATGGCCCACGTGTCATTGTGCCCACTACCGCCCGCTGGGGAAAACCCTCAGGCTCTCAGACCCCCCCTCGAAGTTGACCCTGCGCGGGGTCCCGATGGCCCCTGTTGCATTGCGTCATGAGGGTGAAAACTGGCGCTCTCTCTCTCTCTCTCCTAGTGGACCCACGTCGTCCCTTCGTCTCCGCGACTTACAACACCGGAGACCGCAGGATGGCCGGGCAGCCGTACGCACGCATGCACGCACGCACGCACGCGCCACTGTGGTGCTCGCATTCTCGCGCATTACGTCTGCTACTCAGACCCTGTCGCCCAACTTGTCTCACTCGTCAAACCCTGTCCAATGCTGCCATCGAATTCGCTGTTCGCACAGACTAGCGCACTGCCGCTCCAACTGGGTTTGTCCCTCCGTGCTGTCGAAGGCTGCAACGCTACCATGACGAAAAAGCACGGAGAGTCGACTGATTCGTTGGGTGGCCGGTTCATAGACTATTTTTTCGAATGAACGCACAAGCAAGCGCACAAGTGAACGCATACCTTCCAACATGGTGGCCTGAGGCACGACCCAAGGCATGACCTGAGGTGAAGAATAAATGCTTAAATTGGATGGGATAGTAGTCTCCGCTTGAGCTAATGTCGAACACAATCGATCCATTGAGAGTACAGTACTGAAGGAAACTACTCCAAGTTGACTCCGGAAGAGGTCGAAAAGTGAATAGCACATCACGTGATGAAAGAACGGCCCGAGAATCGGGCCGTTGACATCCGCAGGCCTGTAACCTGGGCGTGCGCTGGCTGTACAGTACTACCAGTGCAGCCATAGTGGACCAGAAAGCGCTCGAGATTGCGGGTTTTCGCATAGCACCGAGCCCGGAGGACCTGCAAGGCTTTACAAGGGAATTCTGCACTCAACGGATAAAGGCGGGTCAACGGCAGGTACGACCTCGAGGCCTCAACTGGGGCCATGACGTACGGAACGGTATCTTAGCTTCCACTCGGACTGTCGAGCAGCATGATCGTACGCACGCATTCGAGTGCGACTTTTTTTGCCAGACTAGGGCGTAACGCCGTGCCAGATTGTATTTGGTAGTCGTAATGGCCCGCGAAATCCCCCCCTTACAATCTCCGTGCACAGGCGGTCAAGTTCGTGTCTTGTTCTGTACAGGAAATACGCGACCACGAGCGACACGACTTCTGTGCGTCTTTTACCCCCCTTCTACGTCGTCTTTCGGGCTGATCACCAAACACACATTTCTTAGCTAGGCGTTACTTATTACGCTGTTGAATCACTACATAAGCGGTTTTCAAAAAGAGAGGAACCCCCCCCCGTTCGGCTTAGCCCCTTGGTTATAGTACGGTGACAGCCCCAACGACAATACTGTACGTCTGGCTCGAACCCGAGGTGTGACCGATAGGTTCCCCGTCGCTATCGTGGGACTACGCGTGCCCTCCCCCTGCCAGACTCGTGTCTCTTTTCATTTTTTTCGACCTTGGTTGACTCTCTATATAGGTCGCGGCACTCGGGACGACAAGTTGGAGGTAATAGCTGATGCTCGACAATGGGCTTTACAGTTCCCCACGGGCTGTTGCATCAGGAAAAAAAACCCTCCTTCTCCAGCGAAAGATAAATACCAGTAGTCGAACTTCTACTGCAGGCCGGCACCGCCGCGGCTTTTTCTTGCCAGCAATACCGCAGCAGGGCAGAGACGTCATGGCCCACATTTCTGGATTGGCGACGGGGTTTAGCACTAGTAATGCGTCGTGGCGTAGGCGAGAATGCCAGCCGAAAGTGAGAACAGCGTTTTTTTATTATTTTCGTTATGCGCCAAGCGGCGTTGCGCCATCGAAGGCTTACACCGCGAATCGGTATCACAATACAATCGACGCTCGCCCCCCCCAAACTCGTGAAGCCTCTCTTTCAAACGACGATGCACAGCACAGGGGTATAACTGTTCTTCTAAGTCCAGATGAGAGCACTACACACATACACACTACGTTGCCTTGCACACCAGCCCCGAAACAACAATGGAAAGGCACTGTGCGCAGATCTCTGGAAAAAAAAGAGGAAGAAAATAGAAAAGCTCTCGAGGGACAAACGGTGCTGCTGCTACTGGTTTAGAGCGAGAATTGATGCAGCGCTGGGGGAAAAACGCCACAGTACTATACAAGCGAAGGAGAGCAGGTCAAAGAAAAAGAAAAGAAAGAAGGAAAAAGTGAAAAATGGGGGCGGGCAGAGGAAGTGCCACTAGAAATCGTCCACATCGGGGTCGTCAGGCTCAGCCGGCCCAGGATCCGGCGTAATGACGCCCTTGACCCCACCGCTCTGCGTGCGCCCACCATCGCGCCCCCGCGCCGTGCTCATCTGCGGCACGCGCCGCGGGCGGTCCTCCGCCGTGCCCTCCACCACGCTCGACGGGAACGGCACGGGAACCGTCGCACGCGCCTCTTTACGCTTGCGGCTCTTTGCGCTGCTCGACGACTTGGTCTTGGCCATCGCCATCGGTGGCGGGAACGATGCGGCGGGCGGGACGGGCTCGAGTGGGGTCGCGGGTATCGGCGTCGGGTCGACCCATTCTTCGTCGTCGTCGAGGTCGCCGGAATCTGCGGATATCGTGCGTGAAAAGTCGACCGCGTTCGGCTTTCGTGAGATCGTCGTCCCGCCGGACATCGGTGCGGCTGCGCTGGGGGTGACGGGCCCTACGGGGTCGTCTTCCGTGCCGCCTCCGCTCTGGCCGCTCTCTGATGCCGCGCGTAAAGAGAACCGATCGCCGATGATGGCGCCCTCGCCTGCATCGAAAAAGTCGCCATCGGAATCCTCCTCGTCCTCGTCTTCGTGCGTATCCCCGTCCTCGTCACCAACGCCCGAGCGCGATGAGTCCTTATCGTCAGGCATGTCCTCTTCCTCGTCGGGATCGGACATCGACTCGAGACTGTCATCTGCGTCTGACCATGATGGCGGCTCGTCAACGATAGAGAAGATCGTTTTGTGATTCTTGAATAACTATGTCCCGCAATTAGTATTTTTTTTTTAATCCACGGTACACATATCAAGGCTGCATACCTCTGCCACTCTGCGTCGAAGGTCGATCCAGTCTGCCTCCGTCTTGCACAGAAATCCGATGAGCATGCTCGGATCAAGCCCCGAGAGCGGCATTTTGCGCACGCGCTCGCAGTGGAACGTCCGAAGGTCCGTGGCACTGTATGCTGTCACGTAGTGCATTTGGGTGGTATCCAAGCCCACGTCACTCGCTGGGCCAGACAAATCTGACCCCCCGCCGCCATTCGCGCCGGTAGAGTGCCAACGAACGTGTGCGCCTCCCGAGGAGGAGCTGCTTGTCGACAGTTGCTTTGATAGGGGGGACGGCGAAGGAGCATGGTATGAAAAAGTAGAGGAACCTGTGCGGCTCGATGCGGGCGACGTCGGGGAACGATGATGACCGGGGGGTGACACTGACCCCCTCTCAGGCGTGGCTTGCCTAATCGGGATCCCGCGTTCACGCTCAGCACTCTGCGGGGGTGGTCGCAACACAATTGTCGCACGAGAATGGTGGGGATCCAAGTAAAACAAATTGTCCGCCTGTGAACCGACGAAGTAATACGATGACGATGGACGGCCGCCCGCTATGCCAATTAATTGCGGGAATGTGTACAGCGCCTTTATTGACGTTGGTTGAAGCACGTGAAAAGTGAGGTGAATCACACACCTTTATTGTGTCGTAATAGACCGGGTTGACGCCGTCGATGCCAAGCCGAATACCGATGAGGACGACGACTGCACGCCCTCCCCATCTTGACAGCTTGCGGGGACGAGGAGATTGGGTGGGCGGATGTGATGCCGAGTACACATCGGTCTGGAAGATCTGGCCGTCAACCGCGACAGAAACGCCGAGCGATGCTTCAGGGAAATTCTGGACCAAGGATCTGAAGAGACGTCAACATTCTATCGGCAACGATGGCAACATTTACGCACTTGATCGCGCCTGCGGCGGTACTCGGCCCAAACCATTGCCCGACATCCTTCCCAAGCTCCTTTCCTGCCAGCGCCATTCTGTGCACGCTGAACGGGCACAGCGGGGATGGCGAATCAAAGAACCATGTGAGGATTTGGACGTAGGTTGCATAATCTGCGGTATACACGGGATGGGGGGGACGCCGCCAGTCTACGGAGAAGGTCAGGGGAGGGAAAAATGAAAGAAAAATAATATCACGCACCTCGTCCTAGATGTAGATGTACGAGCGCGGTCGCAAGCAACGATTGCCCCGTTCGCAGCATACAACCCCAACCTGCGTCGCTTGTCCATCCCTTCTCGCCACCTGGCCACCAACGTTTTGATGGAGGACTGGAGGAGATCGGCGTTGGAGATCCGGCCGCTGCGGCTGCGGCGGCTTCGGCCTGTTCGCGCTCGAGGACGGTGAGTGACGAGTCACGGATGGGGTGAAAGTGGGAGCGATATGTGATCCAGACGCGTGACGTAAAATCGGCATAGAATTCAGGTGGCCAATGCGCGGCTGGATTTTTGGAGGATGATGACGTTTGGGATGAAGAGAGGGCGTTGCTGCCGATAGGGGCAGCTGTCACTGTGGAAGATGTGGTGGTACGGAAGGAGGATGCCCGCCTTGAGTTGACGGAACCGCTCCGTGAGAGCGTGGGTGAGGCAGGTTCGGCTGGAGGAGGTTCATAGCCGGGGTGTAGCACGCCAAGGAGCCAAATTGGTTCGGTGCACTTGTCGGGGGTGGAATCGCTGTCGAGGAGGTAGCGCATTGCCTTGTCGAGGTGGCCTTTGCCGTGTTTTGCGGCGGTCAATAGTGCGGAGGACTTGCCCTTGGGGGAATTGGAGGCAGGGGGTATGTGGCCGGTATTGATGAGATGGGGAAGGGTAAGATCTGTGGAGGAAGAGTTGAAGGCGTGTTGAAACCAGCCAGAGAGACGGGTGGGGATGTCGGAGAGGCGTGTTGTAGAGTGTGATGGTGATGACTGGTAATAAGAAAGATGATTATCGGACACAGAGCTGAGCGGGCGCTCTGAACGCATCCTCACTCGTGGGGAGACCGGCTCTACGATGATGGGCGGCTCGTCCGTGCTGTCATCAGCTGTACTCAAATCTTCAGAAAGGTCGGCGTCGTGCGGTGGGGAAGAAGCCTCCTTGACGCCCGACAGCTTACTCGCCTTGCGCATGAGGGAGCGTCTCGGAGTTTGCGAGGATGAAGGAGAAGCTTGTGCTTCTAAAATGACACTGGAGTTATGCGAGGACGAACGGACGACGCTGCTGCTGCCACTGGCGGGGTCGACCATGGACCTGGACCTGTCGCGGGTCTGCTTGGATTGGAGGAACTTGGGTAATTTGGAGGAGTTGGAAGGCGTGGAGGCCGAAGCTGAGTGACGGGGTTTCGAAGACATAACGATAGGAAAAAAAAACAAGGAGAAGGGAAGAAAATGGGGCCTCAAATGTGGGTGATGGTCACCGTCGTCGTCGCTGGAGAACAAGTTGGGAGGAGTTGGGGATCGTGCCGATGGGCGGTCAGGGCGGCGTGGCAAAACGGTCAACCAAATGGGCTCGCAGCCGTCGAGGTTATAATCGCGTCAACAGTTCCACAAAACCACAGCAATTCCCCCACTTATTTCTTCATTATATAAAAGGCTGTTCTGCTCCGGTGGAGAGGTTGTATTTCCCCGGAACTGCCAGACAACAGCCCTCGGAACACGTGTTCCTCCCATCCTTCCAGCGCTTGCAGGGGAGAGTACCTGACCCAACCCTGGCCAAGTGCGGGTATCCCTGCTTTCGTTGATCCTCGGGTCTCGGCCTCTTCGTTGCCAGCACCCACGAGCCGTCCCGGGGGCCGGGCGAGGCTTCGGGGAGCCCTTAATAGAACTCTCATAGTCGTGTAACCTTCCTCATTTGCAACGAGCAAAGGAGATTTCATTGACAAACGACAAGCCGTGCATCAGGACGACAGTGATGTCATCTCTGGAACGTAGGTGTGAAAAATACACGGTGCCAGTGGAACATCGATGACACATCACTGTCAATGCATCAACACCTCTATCTAAACTCGGACTCTCGTGTGCATTCGATAGGACTCCAGGCTTCTCTGCTGGGGTGCCAACATGCGGACTTGCTGGGCCTATCAGGACATCCCAAGTGTCCGATTGGGCCGAAGATGTCCTGCCATCGAATGGAGTAGAATCGCTCTACCAAACGCTGTGAGCACGAGACCAGCCAAAATATGCAATTGCATGTCCCTCTAGAGACATCTCGTGAGCAGCAATGGCGATACCGGTCTTAACCAAACTCCATGGTCACCTAATGAGGTGACCTCAGTGTCATTACGGAGACGACGCGTGCTTCTCAGAAGTATGGGGGTAAAAGAGACCTGATGGGGGAACGCACTTGAAACTTGATGTCATTGTCCAGACCGGCGTCGTCGCAATCCAAGGCGCACTGCACTGTATGGCGCGCGGAGAATTAATAATTCATCTGATGTGGATGTACTATGAGATCATCCGCAGCGCAAGTGGTACATCGAGACTCACGATGCGGTCCTTGGGTGATGAGATTTGTAAGGCCCAGGAAGGCGCCAGGTAATCGTTGTCAGCAAGCTCATCAGGAGACGTGGGCTCTGCCCTTTGAGGCCGAAGAACGTCCACATTTACACTAATTGCGGTTAGTTGCAGTGACAGGAGATTGAGGTGGTCATTGGATCGTACAACGTGTCAAAGAGTGGGTGGGATATTTTCCGATGTAGGTGGTCGTCGAAGCGAGCGACGTGAGAAATGGCGAGAGACAGACAAGAGAGTAAACAAGTCTCAGTGGGGTGTGGGTCGCAAAGACGACGCGACGAACTGCCAAGCTTACGGGCAGGAAGCTCGCCTGTATTTTATAACACGTACTACAAAGGAAGTGAGCTCCCCACGCCAGGCATTAGATCAGTGCGGCACCTTCTGAGCTTTCTCCGCCGTGAGCCTGTACGGCAATCGTACCGCCACTCGTCCGAGTCGCGCACGATGTATAACAAGTATACAGTCATGGAAGCTTTCGATTGAATTGTTGTACACACCAAAGCTTCTTCGATGCCCGAGGGAGAGAAAGAAGCCACAATGTTCAAGAGAAATACCGTACGGTACGGTGGGGAAGCATCACGTGATGCACCAAGCCTGGGCAGTCAGGTGACGTGTTCGGGTCGGGCGGTCCCGAAACCGAACGTTCCTCGGGCTCGCTTAGACAGAGGTTTTCGTTATCCAACAGATTGTGTATTGGATGACGAGCTTCGTAGATCGTATCTGCTTCAGATGATTTGCCTGCCTCGTCCGGATCCCCCCCGGTTCTTCCGGTGAGATTGTGTCCAAAGCGGTGTTTGACGGTGGACACGTGCTGGACTGTAATTCGCATGCGGTGTGCCACCTTCTTCCTTGCCTTCTTCCGCATTTGCACAGGATTACCGGTCGCCGCTCGTAGGGTGTGTCCGTGCACCAGTACCTACAATATCCGTCGCTTCTTCCTCTTGATATCCCCCATGTATCTATCAAAATGCCCTCGTCGGTATGTCCCGGCTCTAATTCGTAACTTGCTGGTCTAATACTATTATCCATTTAGCTCTTCCTCTCAGACGATCGCTCGCTCGCTCTTCCGGTCGACTGATACCAACTCTCCTCGTTCGGTCGCTCGTGCCACTTCAACAGCGGCACATAATCATCACAAGGACATCGACATTAGGGTGTTTCCTGAGAGTTTTCGTGGGGAATGGGGGAAATTATCGGCTGGAGGTACGTCTTAGGGTTCCCATTTGGGCGTGCAACGTGCAACGACTTGCTGACCTAGGTGACACAGGCAAGACCCGCATACACTCATTGACAGTCCACTCTCTCCCAGACGAAATCTTGCTTGAAATATTTGACTTTTGTCGGACGGACAGCAGTGCTGGATGGATCCTCGTTCGCCCCGTGTTGGAGTGGCATAGATTGGCGCATGTGTGCCGACGATGGCGTCAAATCGTTTTTTCGTCGCCACGCCGTCTCGACCTCCAACTCATCTGCACATACAGAACGCCCGTCAGGAAGAATCTGCGCCGCTGGCCGGCCTTTCCTATAAACATCGATTACTCCACGTCCGGGAACCTTGACAGTAAGAGCCTCGCCCCTTACGACAAGAGTAATGTCATCGCTGCACTTGGGCATCCCGATCGTGTGCGCCGTGTCAGGCTTACTGTCACCAAGTTGCAGTTGAAGAAAATGGCCACGGTGATGCAGAGGCCATTTCCGGCACTGACGCATCTTTGGCTCTCATCGAAGGATTCGAACGTGCCCGTCCTCGACGACGCTTTCTTAGGTGGTTCCGCTCCATGTTTGGAGGAAATATGCATAAGCGGAATTCCCTATCCGGCATTGCCAACGCTTCTTTCGTCGACCAGTGACCTGGTCGTTCTCCGACTTTTCGATATACCTTACAATGGTGGCATCGCGCCGGAGAAACTCGTCGCGTGTCTGGCCCCACTGACCAAGCTCGAAACCCTTTTCATAGAATTCCGTGGTTGGCACCTCCGCATTCAAAGTTCGCCGGTCCCTCCGACGCGGTCAGTCTTTCCCGCTCTTACGACATTTGTGTTCCGGGGTGCTAGCGAGTACCTGGACGACTTCGTGGCCCAGATCGACGCTCCTCGGCTCGACGACCTCCAAATATTCTACATCGGGCCCTTGAACGCTCAAGTCACCCAATTCGCCCAGCTCGCGCAGTTCATCATCCGCACGGCAGATCTCAAGCCAGCCCGCTTTAACGAGGCGCGTGTAGAGTTTCGCGGTAACATCGTCCACATCGTCCTTGACGGCGACGGACACGTCGGTGGACGCAGCATTAGTCACCTGACCGTTCAAATGTCATGCATAGGCTTAGATCGGCAAGTCTCGCAGGCGGCGCGCGTGCTCAGCCGATCCTCCGTCGCGCTCGCCGACGTCGGCCGTCTCTCCATCTGCGAGCGCGTTCGCCTCCCGCTCTGGAGAGACGGCATGGTCGTCGAGTGGCTCGAACTCCTCCGTCCGTTTGCCGCTGTGGAAACGCTGCGGGTCACTTGGTGGTCCGGCTGGCTCGTGGCCGGCGCCCTCGAGCGCGCCACGGGGGAGATGGTCGCTGGGGTGTTGCCCGCCCTGCACTCGCTTTACCTGGAGGACCTCCCGGCGAAATCGTTTGAGCGGTTCATCGCTATGCGCCAGCGCTCCGGTCACACTATCGCCGTATTTGGGTCGTAGGATGTTCAAACACTGGAGGGAGGTCTCTTACTTTATTAACCTGGAATTGTTCGATTGAAAGGTCCCGCCGCGCCTGGGTGTTACAGATGCTCACAGTTGGTGGGCTAATGCCATTTTATGCTTAGCACGAGGGGCCCGGTGACGATTGACGACGCATATTACGATTAGGGGACGACCATACACTTTTATTATTAGTTACATAGTACCATGTCGTGTATCCATATGAACACCCTCCAGTTTTTTCTTTCCGTTCCGTATCCACGACAAGCAAGAAGAAGCTGATACGCGGTCCCCGCAATCACCGTGACGGATATGGAAGAAAACGGAGGTGTAAAGACAAGGCGTATATCCGGAACGCAAGCGAAAAACGGAAGCGCAACGTGCGGATAAGAGTAGGACTAGGCGTTTCAATGACAAAAGTGACAACTGAAAGACCAAATTGAATTCGACATAATTTGAGTCCTTCGTGGAGGACAATGGCAGAGAACAATGAGGATTTCACGATAGATTGCTACTATATGGAAAACTTCGCACAGTTTTTAATGAAAAAGGGGGTACCACGGTTTGTTGCTCGCGTACGGGGTTTTACGATGCTCACGTGATCACTGCTGCAAAAGGTGCCAGTGACGCAATCCGCGCTGGCGTTCGGCCTCCGTTCGCGAGAGCGATGGATATGCGGGATGGTCTGAAGGTAGAGGGGATGGCAACGCGCCATTTGCGCGCCATACGCTGCGAGAGCTCGCCCGGCCGGCCTGACTTCTATGCGGGACCGTCTTCATGAAGAGCTCGGCATCGGGGTCCACGTCATTCGTAAAGATTCCTGATTCTTTGCGACGATGAATCCAACTTTATTGACGTCGAGGTTGTTGCTGGTCGCGTACGGGAACGAGTAAACCCTTGACCAGCAGCTCTCCCTGGCCTTCAAGCTTCATGACTGGCAGACACAGGGGTGAACGGTGGTCCTCGTTGTTGCCGCACTGATGCCGGGGAAGACGCCTCTTGGCGCTTAGGTAAACCACAACGAAGGAGATACTGCCAAGGGGATCTGCAGTGTTTGAACCGCCGTTGATTGAGCTAGTGCGATGACTTGCCGTGGTTCACCAACTCCGGACTATCGAACGTGGACGAGTTTGGGGCCAGGGCTGCCAGTGCGAGGATAGCTCCTACTAAACTGTCCCTTACCAGTGCTCCTGTGAGAACAGGACTTCTCTATAAAAGGTCCGAGTCTGAGTCGGACTGCTTGCGCTAGTTGCAGCCTGAGTAGCCGCACTCAATGCCATTAGGACCGTGATTGGGACCAGCAGTGACCGTGGCCCTGTAGCATTAGGCTTCCGAGCCGCGCTACAAGACGAACAATCGCTCTAGCAAGTCAGGGTTTGCACACTGCTGCGATTGAATGTGAGTGTTCAGTTATCTGATTGACAAGCTGTAGGGCGTCTATTTATCCTATCGAGGCTAACACGTCGACGCCTGGTGGTTACGAGGCTGTGCATATCCGAATCGACGATTATAGCTCTAGTCTACCCATCACCATCTTCCTGTGGATCACTTCCTCGTCAGTAGTCGCCGCCTCCCATGTCAACTCCCTCGACATCCGCTTCCCTTTCCAATTTTCAATCAATCTTCCACGCTTCCCTCAGAGCGTATGAGAAACAAACTAAAAAAGACCTTCTCTCACACCCACTTGCCGCCCAATTGCAAAGCTGCGACTCTCCTGCAGCCATTCTGACCGTTCTTCAAGACCAAGTTCAGGAGTTTGAACAATCTCGGAGTGCCGACGAGAGGTTGACCAGGTGGCTCGATCCGACTGTCAATGTCCTCTATGCCTTTTCTGCGACGCTTGGAGAGGGAGTCGGCCTGGTAAGTCTCTACGAACAAGCTCGTGTAACATCCTGTGTGCTGACAATTATCTCCCAGGTGTTTTCGCCTGCGAAAGTAATCTTCGCTGGTGCCGGGGTTCTCCTTTTAGTGAGCATGTTTCTCGACCCGATCGCCATCGCGCACCGTTCTGATATTCCTGGGATCTCAGGCGGCCAAAGATGTCGGAAATAGCCAAGATGCGCTCGTCGATGTCTTCGAACGTGTCGAAAACTTCTTCAGACGACTCGAGACGTACACTCAGGTGCAACCAACGGCAGCAATGACAGACATAATCGTGAAGATAATGGTCGAAGTGCTCGGGATTCTCGCGATTTCGACAAAGGAAGTTAAGCAAGGACGAACAAGTACGTAGATCTGACTTGGGTGGCAGAAACGTCTCATCGTTTTCGTTTCTCAGAGAAGTATTTCAAGAAGCTGGCCGGGAGGACTGAGCTCGAGGACGCGCTTAAGCGCCTTGATAAACTGACACAGGAAGAGGCCCGGATGGCAGCTGCACAACTCCTGAAGATCGCGCACAATGTCGAGAACAAGGTTACACAAGTTATTGATGGTAGGTAGTTTGCGCTCAGCTAGCTGTTGAGACGTTCTGAGTATAGCCTATGTGGTAGATGGAAAGGAGGCAAAAGCGGCGGCAAAGGATGCCAAGACTATCCTACAACAAGCAGTGAGCAGCGTAGACAGCGTCAAGTGTTGGTGGTCCCCTTATATTACACGATGCATTTACTCAAAGGCTTGTATGATCTTACAGGGACCCAAATGCGACAGGAGCTTCGAAAATGGGTCTCTCCACCGGATCCGTCCACGAATCATAACATCGCATGCGAAGCCTCTCACAGGCAAACGGCGGAGTGGTTCTTTGAAGGAAATAAAATAAAAGAATGGAAGTCCGCCGGGTCCCTATTGTGGATCCACGGCAAACGTACGCCCTTTCTTCCTCCTACTCATGCGTTTTCCTTATAGTGCCATCTTTTCATAGCGGGAGCTGGCAAGAGTATACTTTGGTTCGTTGCTCCGAAACTAGTTTTTAATCTCGAAGGGACTCATCTCCGCCTAGCTCCTCGATCATCCAAGATGCCTTTATCTTGCGCGATGCCGGACTGGCATCCGTCGCATACTTCTACTTCGATTTTCGGGACACAGACAAGCAAACTCGACACGATCTCCTCCTCTCTCTTGTCTACCAGCTCTCCGTCCGGTCTGACGCCTGTTGCGAGATACTCTACCGTCTTTATGTTGCACACAAGAATGGTGCGGAAAAACCCGGCGATGGCGTTTTGGTACGATGCCTAAAGGAGATGCTAGCGCTCTTGGATCAGAGCCCAACTTATCTCATCCTCGATGCGCTCGACGAATGTCCCATCACGTCCGGGATCCCGTCCGCGCGCGCACGAGTCATTGAACTCGTGAAAGAATTACTTGGCCTCCGCCTACCAAATCTCCGCGTTTGTATCACCAGTCGACCCGAGATCGACATCAAAGCCGGTCTTGGGCCGCTGGCGTCGCATTCGGTCTCCCTTCATGACGAGATCGGGCAAAAGAAGGATATCGCCGATTACATCAAATCTGTGGTTTACTCGGACTCAGATACGATGATGAGTAGGTGGAGGGAAGATGAGAAAACCCTTGTTATTGAGACGCTCTCTGAGAGAGCCGACGGAATGTAGTGATGTCTTCCTCCATCTATGATGGGTTACTGATGTCGCCGAATAGGTTTCGTTGGGTTTTCTGTCAGCTGGAGGCGTTGCAGGATTGTCTGCCAGCGAGCGTCCGGCGCACCCTCAAGGAGTTACCCGAATCACTGGACGAGACGTACGAGCGGATACTGAAGGAAATCAAGAGACCAAGTAAGGACCACGCACATCGCCTGTTGCAATGTCTTACAGTGGCCATCCGGCCGCTCCGTGTCGAGGAGCTCGCTGAACTGCTTGCGTATGACTTCGATGGGGCAGAGGGAGGGATCCCGAAGGTGGACCCGAATTGGCGGTGGAATGACCATGAACGGGCTGTACTGTCGACTTGCTCTAGTTTGATCGCTGTCGTCGAGGACGATGGTTCCCGAGTGGTACAATTTTCCCACTTTTCGGTGAAGGAATTCCTGACTTCGGACCGCCTCGCCACTTCGCATGGAGATGCCGCCCACTATCACATCCCCCTTCGACCTGCCCATACACTCCTCGCACAAGCTTGTCTTGGTACCCTGCTATCTTTGGACGACGACGACGGATTTGATTCAGTGGATCGTGATGGGAACAGCTTTCCTCTGGCCACTTACGCTGCTCAACACTGGATGACCCATACCCGGATCGACAAGACATTATCACAAGTACAAGGAGGGATGCAACAACTCTTCGACCCAAGCAAGTCACACTTTGCTACGTGGGTTCAGCTGCACGACGTAGAAGACGGGGAATGGACGTCCGACCCCATCGAGGAGCCTATGGCGAGGCCACTGTACTATGCCGCCTTGTGCGGATTCCATAGGCTTGTAGAACACCTTCTCATCAAGTGCCCTCAGCATGTCAACGCTTATGGTGGTGGCCGCGGAGCGGCACTACACGCAGCGTCGGCCCGGAATCACGTCGAAGTAGCACAGGTCCTCCTTGAGCGCGATGGCGATGTGGATGTTAGAGGCGCGTACCAGCGCTCACCGCTGCAATTTGCGGCAATATGGGGACACCTCGAAATGGGGCAGTTCCTCCTTGACCATGGTGCTGACGTGGACTCCCGCCAAAATGACCTTTGGACCCCACTGCATCATTCCACACGGAACGGATACGCTGACGTTTCTCAGATACTACTTGAACACAAGGCAGGTGTAAATTCTCGATGCAAGAAGGGTCGAGCTCCATTGCATCGAGTATCCGAGAATTCAAACGAAAGAGGTGACTATCCTGGCGTTGTGCGGTCGTTACTGGAGCACGGCGCAGATGTGGACATAAAGGACAATGAAGACGCAACACCGCTGCACTTGGCAGCATCCAATGGGAAAGCAGAGATCGCACGCCTGCTACTCGACCACGGCGCGGATGTAAACGCAAAGGACAAGAAATACACGACCCCGTTGCACATGGCATCATCCAGGTGGGGGGGAGCAGAGGTCGTACGGCTGCTGCTCGACCATGGCGCAAATGTAGACGCTGAGGACGAGCACGGAAGGACCCCGTTTCAGGTGGCGTCGTCCAGGAGAGAGGACGAGATTGCGCAGATGTTGACTGAACACAGGACACAACTACATAAAGAGCAATGACCGTTACGCTACGAATAACGGGAGATTTGTGTTAGTTACAGTAATCCTTCCTTCGCATATTTACGTAATTTAGACGTGATATGTCCTACAGACCAGATCATATTGTAAAGCGAGTGCCAGTGAGTCAGTGACCGACCAATACCGTACCTCGTACGATCCAAACATTCACGCACTATATAGTGCGCGACTATCCTTAGGTTCGTCATTGCCTGGCTCCTCTTTCTCGTCCACTCATCTTTAACTAAAAAAAATATACCGAGGGTTGGGACGTAGGGATTCATGTCGATCCTGCCGACATGGGACCGCACGAGCTATCCCATCGAGGATTGTTTGAGAAATTCACTAAGTGGTGGCCCGGCTTGGAAATACCAGCAGTTCTACTGTTGTTTGAATAGTGGACGCTTTGCCCGGCCCCATTGAGGGTGACTGTCATTAGGATACATCCCCGGAATAAGCGCGAGCGCGTGGTGTCCGAGCGGCACGAGGAGAGGCACACAAGAAGGCACAGGTGCGCCCACTCTAACCGCCAGGTACCATAAGTATATCACACCATGAAAACTCTGCGACTTCCTTTAGGCTAAGCCGTTTCCAGTTCATCTAGTACCCCTTGTACCACTGCTTTCATGACCAACTTTCCAGCTTCCTCGCTCGCGCATAGTTCGATCGCTAGTACAACTTGAACACTGTTTACTGTACTGGCGCCGATCTCACAACATTGAAGGATTCAACGATTCTAAGTCGGCCAGCGTTAACGTACACACTTTCGATGATCGAGAACGTTCAGAAGAGCACCGGATAGGTCAAAATTATAGTTACCCTTCACGATGAGGGACGCCGCCTTCGAGAGTATTGGCCCGGCATCGTCGCATCCGAACCAATACTCTCTATGCGGATGCGAATGCCACATCACGATCCCTCATGGGATCCGTGACGACGAACATTGTGCAATTGGTGTCCAAAGTCAAGTGCCGATAAAAAATAGCGCACTCTTGATCAGCCGTGAGTAATAGCCAGTCCGGCCAGAGGAGTCATATGGCCCGCAAAGTTACTACTGGATAACAATGCTCATGATTGTATCGCGTTCATCGTGATCATAGACTGGGAAAGAAGCAAGAGTAAGAGTGTGCCGAAGGTAACTGTGAGGCACGACTTACGATGTGTGGCCCATGTGCACGATGCATTCCCTGGAGGTGACGTCGTAGATAGTTTCGTATTCACGAAGAATCTTGTCGTTTCTGTACCAGTTGGTTAAACCCAAGATCACTGAAAGGAAGCGTAGACCATCACTTCCATTCAGTGATCTTGGGTAGCCCGAGCATATTTCCATACCATAGGAGCGATGAGTGTCCACCTCTCTGCACTGCGAACTGCGAAATATTGTTGATGGCGGAGAGGAAATCTGAAAACGAGGAACGTCATTCCAACGAATGGAGTGTTCGTTGAAGTTCGGTGAAATTTCTGATTGATGCTCCAGTCAAGAGGCTCTACCGCCAATGATTATGCGCCATCAAATACGATGAAGATACCCGACAGGTCGTCACATTTACGACCGATCTGTGTGCCATCATCGAAGCAACATTTCCAATGTGCCTCCGTACCCCTAGCGGATGCCACTGTCTCCGCTGTATGCGCTCTCAGTGAAATGTAAGAATGTAACACGACAGAAGTCGGCCTGAACGTCACAACCCCCGAATTATATTCCGCACTCAGATCTACATTTCACCTCTTCATCGACGGAAATGACACTCACAGTCCTTTTGAATTATGCAGCGAGAAAATGGAGCGATTGAGGGCATAACCCGTCACGGTGACCTTCGCGAATCGCGTCGTTGGGAGAAAGAAACCCTAGAATATGGGCGTGATGGGCCATTGGGAAAAAATGGTAGATGATACATAGCTCTGGCCCTTTCCGTATGTTGACACGGATCAGGAGGTTCCTTTGGAAAGGTCATCAAGTACTGGCAGGCGTGACTCGAACAATACGGGGTATATGCCCCCACTTTTCCTCGCTGTGTGCTGCGAGACACTCCAAGCGAGTCCGTTCTGACATAAGGCGCCCCCCAATATTTCATGACAGCTACCGTTAAAAAGTACGGTGGCGTGTGCGCCGCCACGTATGAACCCTACTTGATGAACGGGTAGGACTTTCTGGGAAAATAGAAGGGTTGTAGTCAGGAGTAGCACAACGCGAGAAACATAACATCTAAAACGAATCGAGGAATGAGTCACGAGCCATTGATTAGCCCACCCACGGTCACGACACGGCTCCAATCCTTCTCAGCGCATTTCAAGCTTCTCAGCAGTCCGAGAAATCCGAAGCCAGCAACTTCCATACAGGCCAGACTCTGGGGATAGGGCTTTCAGATGACTCGTACAGCTTCGCTCCAATGCCGACAACGTTATAGATATCAAGAACCAGGTATCCATGCCATCATCTCGCCATTTCACTGAGAACGAATGTTCGAGTCTACCAAGATGGCCACCGGCACACTGGGTTTTGGCAGGTGGTTCGGAAAGCCTTTTAGTGGTTACTGTGTGGCATCACAAAAAAAGGAACGATAGAAATGGGGTTGAACTTTGAGTTTGAAGGGAAACAAATGATGGTGCTGGCTACTGGCACCTGATAATCCACGGTCGGGTAGTAACGGTTTTTGGCCTAACAAATTGCTAAAATCCAGGGGGAAATATCCCTACTGCTGTACCTGAAATTCAACTTGTCGAGAGATGTCCTTAGTTGTCTACATCTTAGCCACTAGTTCTCTCTGTTAGGATGTGGACGCCAGAAAGGAAAGGGACTAGCAGGTGGCACGGCGGCGAACCGTTGTCACCATTGTGCATACCAATAGTTAGCAACACAATCAAACAAAATCGGAAAAAATAGAGACTGAGCGGAAGCACGAAGTGCTTCTCGATCGGGGACGAGAGGGTCTACATGTCCGAGGCGAGGTCGCGACGGAGCGCTTCTGTAGTGATCCGATGTGGGCGTCGGAAGGCGTGGGGCCACATCTCGGTCCCTGGATGATGTATGTGGCGTGTAGGCGAAAGAAGAGTTGTTGAACCGGGTCGGATGGAAGTCGGAAAAATGGGGATGAAGCACGTGCCGGTGCCATTGCCTCGTCCGTTCGACTACGTTCTATGCCGTCGCTTGTGCCTCGTTCTGATACAGAACGGCTACGATAGCATCAAGACGCTTAGTTCTACGCTCGATGGGGCTAACTGGGGTTCTCTCCGTGCCGTTTCCAAGCGCGTAATCGGTGCGGTCCATGGAGTCGTTTACGACCATGTGCCTCTTAACGTTGAAGGGATTGGGTGATCAAGCTCGCAGCAGTGACCATGCTCACTGAACGCTCGTGTGCTTTACATGGGCTCACCTCTGTAAGACGGCAGGGAGTCCTTGACGTTGAGGCTCGGTGGGGGTTAGGCGTTGCTGGACGTTTTCTTCCGTCGTAATTGAAGAGGCAAGCACATTTTGTTTCGCATACAGTACGGGAATGACTGCCCCGCCAGCTGGCCATCCCAGTCAGCCTCCTCCTCAGCTCCCAAGCTATGCAGTCCTCCATGTGGCTTACCCAACCATCGAAGAACGTGTCCACCTGGTGAGAGCGATACGTTTTCTTGAGGGCATGAAGGGATGTCGAAGGTAACGAGAAGGAATCTCGGGAACAGATACGGGCGGGGGCGAAGTAAAAGCTTCCGACTTTGTAATTCGGATTCACGTATATTCCCTCCGTTGTGTCTCTCCACCCCAAAAGTATATCGTCTTTGGCAATACAGTACCGTGTGTCTGACTCCACGGATCAAATATTTTACAACTTCGCCTTATCGTGCTTTATTGGTGCCGCCAAGTCATCATATATGCTGGCTTCAAAAGAAAAACTGGAGGGTGTTCATATGAATACACGACATGGTACTATGTAACTAATAATAAAAGTGTATGGTCGTCCCCTAATCGTAATATGCGTCGTCAATCCCAGTGGGAAGTCCGTCGATTCCTGTGGGTTATTTTTTGAATGATATAGATTAAAACTGGGTGTCTATTAAATGTTCCGTATAGTCGAAAATTTTAGATAAATTTTAGATAAATCTTCTATACTCTCAGATTGTGATCGATAACAGTGTGGATATTCGAAGAGAATCGAAATAAATCCAGCAGGGTCGGTCATTCGATATTCCACTTGAATCGGCGGAAATCCTCCGAAATCGCCACTTTTTGATTACCGACGATTATTATACAATTAAATCAGACGGGATCGATTTTGTACCTCGCGACTGCAGTCAATTTTAATCTATTAATCATTGATTTCTAGTAAAAAAACATTAATTTTGTAATCGTAGAGAAGAGACACCAGAAACGTCCACATGGTTTGCGAAGCTGGGCTGTCCAGACTGTGCCTAAGCATGTGGCGTCCACAGGGCAATGCAGATGCGATGAGCGGTGAGCAAGTTAGCAACCAAAAAAAGGGCAGGTGGGCAGAGAATAGGAAAATAGCCGGGTTGAGTGTATGAACGTGAGCGGTTTGGATTTGTGAGGTACTTGAGACAGACGGCATAAGGGGAGGGGCGGAGTGGAGGGGGTTGGTTCGCATGCCCTGTGTACATTTGGTCAGTTGACCGATGGTGCTTCGTTGGGCTTCTTGGTAGCTGTCTTCGCTTTCCTCTGGAAAGACGTTCATCAATGGTACTGTGAAACTAGTAAGGACTCACCGCGGTGGCTTGGGCGACACGCATCTCTGTTTTGAATCGCTGGGTATGGGGCAATGTGCCGATGGGCCTGCGTCAACGCGTGCTTGTGTGAAAGAACGCACCTCTTTGTCTGCGTCAGATAGCCCCTTGAAGTACGCGTCGAAGTCGGTGGCGAGACCTTGACCGCCTGGTTGCTGTTCGTTCCACTGGCGCATGCAAATGTTCCTAAAGGCAAGCGTTAGTATGTTGGATGCTACCCGAGGGAAACGCACTTGATGGTGATCGTCCCGGTGGGTTCAGCTAAAGTTGTTGCGGTCTTTTGTTTTTTCGACGTTGCAGCCGCGGTCCTGCCCTTGCCCTTTCGCTTTCTCTCCGCATTGGCCATCGCTCGTTCGAGGCGGAGATTGGGAATGGGTGCATCTGCGGGGGCTGGGATGGGATGGGGTGGGGTGGGGGATTGGCCGTCTGACGGACCTGCCATCGGTGTCTGCGCCGGTTCAGATGGTACTGGAGGTGCAATGGCATCTTGATTCACCTCCGCGACTGTCGTAGGGGCCTGAGGACGGACTATGAGTTTGATTCGGCACTGAGGCGGAATCGCCCCATTGGCCGTCGTAGCACGGTCACTCCCACCAGGTGGCGTCGTTCCAGTGGGTCGAGATGGATCGCCTGAGTTGGGGAGTGTTTCCGTTGTTGCCGCGGCCGAGGCCTCTCCGAGTGTGCCGCTCGGCGCTGCATGCGTCCGTGTGGCCGTTGTGGCATCCTCAGATGTCTAAGATAATGGCTGTATTATAGATGGACTTGTACTCACCTGAACGGGTGCCGATGACACTGGCGCTGGAGCGATGGTGGTGTTGGTCGTCGTCACTCCTGTGTGAGTTGGTGCGCTGAGGGAAGAGAGGTATGTAAGAGATGTGGGACGGACACTAGACTAGTGTATTCACAATGGGTTTGTTATAACCGACTGTACGGGACCTCAAGACTTGGGATGTATGTTAGCATGTTAGGAATGCCGAGAATAGCGAGGGCGTGACGTACCGATAGAGTTGATGGGTCGGGGTGCTCCCCGGGGACAATGGGACCTTGGGGCTTAGAACGTGTGTTAGTGTCGCCGAGGATAGCGAGGACACTATGTACCAGTTGTGTTGATGGGCCCAGGGTTTCCTTGGGATCGTCCTCCAGCTGCGGGACACCTGTGTCTTCTGTCCCTGGTGTTGTCTCCTCGATCCTATAGTTGTTGCTCTCCGATCCATTGTCAGGTTGTATGCTGTTGTTGGAGTTGTCCATTCCATCACTCGACTTCATCCTGATGAGGGCTGGGTCATCTAAGGCATCCGCAATCCGGCCTGCATTCTCGTTGGTGTTCTTCGGTCGGAGTCCTTGGTTGCCGGCCCAGCCCGGGTAGTTCTGGATAGACCACTCCTGAAGCTTCCATGTCGCGTCGTCGCATAGAAGAAGGAAGTCGAATTCGGGGTCCGTGAGCATGGCACATGTGTACAGATCGGACGCGTCCCACGGCAACTTGCAGAACGTAGGGGTGGCCATCCCCTTCTTAAGGAGAAAGTCCCAGATAGATCTTGCTTTGACGCTCATGTTGCCAAGCATCTCGACACTGATCAGGGTACCATCGTGGCACTGGAGATAGATATACTTGTGGCCCACTTCTTCTTGATCTTTCTTGCTTGGGCGTCCTGCCTTTCCTTTGGTCTTGTTCGTGTCCGACGGATCTCCACTTGACTCCCCCTTCTGGGCCTTGGCCTTGGCTGCTGCAAGGGCAAACTCGCGCTTCATCCAGATCGTTACTTCGGGGTTCTCGTTTCTCTTCCCGGGTGCCAGCATCGGTCCGAGGTCTGTCAAAAATGCGATTTGACCTTCATCACTGCCTGCACCCTTGAGGGAGTGGTGGTCCCTTGCGAATCTGTCGATCAATGCTCTGGGTCAATGGTGTCAGCAGCGACAGCATCCCCGAGGTTTCTCCATGGCACATACTCGAGGGTCTCGCATCGTGCCTTCAATATATCGATCTCCCTGTCGCGGCTGATGATCTCCTCTGTCTTCTGTTCGATGGTTCCTTTAAGGGCTTCTATTTCTGTCGCTTGGTTACTGGCCATTGTCTTGAGCCCCACATAGAACGCATTACGTTCTAGCATTGCCTTGGAAGCACCTGCAACTATACCCAGGATAATATCCGAGTTCTGGGACATAGTTGGCATGACGCTAGGGTGAACTATATGCTATCGTCTCACCTGTACGGCTTGTGAGCCGAAAGCACTCTGTCTGGCTCCCGGAGCGTTCCCTATGCTATTGAACTGCCACTGGTTGTGGCCATCGGGGGCTTGGAATCCCAGGTCGCCCATCGAGCCGCTGTCAAAGCCATTCCCAAAGCCAGTGTATGTAGACATTGTGGTAATGGGGAGTGGGGAAAAAAAGAAAAAAAAAACGACGATACCCCACCCAATCGCATGTCGCGCTTTTGGGGCTCTGGCATCCATAAATACACCCAACGCTCCACCTCCCTCGTAGATCTCTTGAGTCGCTCCCCCACCATGTCCTCTGAATCCGAGAATGCACCCAACTCCCCCGAGCCTGTGGTCATGTCCACCAAATCCAAACTTATTTACCATTGGTCCAAGGACCTGATCAGCCGTGAGGAGGCCATTGCCATCGAAAACATCCACGAGGCAACCTTGCGAGAGCTTCTGCGTGCATGCAACCTCGCTGTTTCCCAACTCCTCTGGGAGCGGAACCAACTGTTGCGCAAGCGGTGAGTCTATTCCCGTTTTCTCTCTCTTGTTGACCCTGATATTCCCGAGGGTCGAACTCGGCGCCAAGCCACTATCGTACTGCGAGTACGATTTTCTGAGTCAGCCAGCCTCCCTGCGTCCCTACAGGATTTCGCCCTGGGGACATGTCCTTAGGTATCACTCTGATAGGCGGCCCTATCAGCATGCAACGTCATTTCCCAAGGACGTTAGTTACTTTCGATTTCTTCTTTCTCACTCGACTTACCCCCCCCCCCCCCCCACAGCGACGCCTTTACGATCAAAGTGTCCAGACAGACGCTGACACCACGGAAGCCAACACAACACTCACCGAAGTTGACACCAGCACGATCAACAAATCTTGCATCAAACGCAAAGAAGTCGAACAGGATGCCAAAGAAACTGACCACAACGCCAGAAATAACAAAAGGAAGAGGGAGATATGATTACTATTACTGCTACTGTATGTCAGCGTAACAAGTCCAAGTTGTATTGTACTTTGCGTGCGAGCTGTACTGTATCATTCGAATCAATTTGAATCAATTGTTGATCATTCATCTTGCCTTTTTTGGCAGCTCGACTGGTACTGTCTTCTCAGCCAATCATCTTACTGCTTCTTGGGCCCCGCTTCCCTCACAATCGCCTTGTGTCTTCATTCCCGTACTGTATACATACACCCACTCTAATCCGACTCTACCGCATGTTCCTTGTTGTTCTCTCTTGCCGACACACACCTTGGTGTCCACTATGCTCCCTGACTTGGCCTCGAATCCCGCCAGTGACCAGGTTCTGACACCCTTCTACAGCAACGCCTCGAGGCTTGAACCAAACCCGGCCTATCGTCGCATCGGCCACCTCTATGTTGATCACAACATATCCCCTCAGTCTGCGGAGATTGTCTCTCACCGCTCTCCTCTCACAAGGCCAACGGCATGACTCAGGCTCTTCCTTACCACCTACAAGATACCGGGCACACTGAGCCGCACCGAGCCGCTTTGCACTTGTTGGGTCCAGCAGAGGACAATATGGTGCATCGTATGTTGTCCTTATCTAACTTCGTATGCTCATAATTTCACGTTACCCAGACGCTTGGTCCTCATTCCCTCACTTGTCCTTCTTTACTCATCCTATACCGCGTGTATATAACGACATATTTCTTGATGAACAGCACACAAAGGTAGCATACTCACAGTGGACAAAGGAGACTGTGGTGAGATAGGCTGGGTGGCTGGAAGCAGCAAACAGGAAGTCAAGCAGTGGAAGCAAGAGGTGTCTGGCACACAAACAGTGAGAACTGATGTTGTTACATTTGGAGGGAAGGAAGCTTACCTGGCACACAAACAGTGAGAACTGATGTGGACCAGGAGCGTACATGGTACTCTACTTATACTCCTACAGAGGGTGACAGTAGTACAAGGTAAGTAACGCTAGTCACAGAATACAAAGGTGCTATTGTTCTACAAAGGGACAAAAGAGTGGACGCTTTGAGAACAAGGGAAAGGAGAACAAGGAGAGTCCAGAACTAGATGATATCATACTGACATCATAATAAAGATAATACCAAGTAAAGAACAAAGAGAAGTACAAAAGCGTTATACAACGCAGAGACCGGATGTATGATGTCATAGAAGTACAGTGATGTCATAGATGACGCAATGATAAGTCCAGATTGTACAGATCAAATAGTATCTAATCTACAAGTCCTGTATATCTAATCTAAAGCAGTCCATGCTGCAAGTCCGGTCCGTACGAGCCGCTAAGTGCGCAAGGGTCACTTATCAACATTTCTACCCGTGAATGTCAGTGACCGTCTTAACTCAGACATTTACCTCAGTAAGAACCATTGTCAACGCAAACACAAGCACATGTTATATGAGCTGAACAACACCCACCGATGTCAGCAACGATGTAAGACACTGGCAACTACATGTACTGCTGCATCAACTGCCCTCGAGCAGCTCCTCTTCTTCGTCCTCCTCCGTGGGATATTTCGTGACCTCTAAGTATGCATGCCGCATGAGGGAGAACTTTCCTGTGTCCTCCACACCGTCGTTGTCGACTTTATATTCCAGGAACATTGAGACAACTGTGTGGATTGCGGTGATAGGAACAACAACGCGAATTTGAGTGGGTTCACAGAGATAAACTGTTTCGCTGGAATCGCGGAAGATGCCCTTGTCGGGCAAGGAGAATAGCATCACCATTGCCAAAGGGTGACGAGATTCTCCGAACCGCATGTAGAAATAGAATTCCACGTTCGCTATGCGCATCGTAGAATTATATTCGATCTATATAATTATTCTCAGTACGAAAAAGCAAGAAATAAGAGCGTTCCTCACCTCAACACATGAAGCACGCCGAACATTTGATAGTATACGCGACTCCTGCCAGACAGATTGCGCCATTTGCCCGTTCGGGAGCCGTAGTTTAGCCCAACGACAGATGGTCTTCGACCACACATCTTGATTGGGCCACTCTTGTTGGCGCCAATATGACATCAATGCCAAGAGCTCGTCTTCTGAAAGAGGGGTGGGGTACTCCTCGCAACGAGGAAGCAAAGCATATCCTCCACACCCCTCGAACTCACGCGCGCCTCTCGGGAGAGATGTGCCGCAGCACCCACGAAGTTCAAGCTGGATCCCAGGAAAGCGAGCTTGAAGTGAGTTGACCTGAGCGCGCAGAATAGCCCGCTGTGTGAGATTGGCGTACAGGTCTCAATCTTGTCTGATCTCGCGACCTAAGTTCCCAATAGCAGTTTCAAGTGTCCATTGAGCATAGCAAGCAAGAGGGCCGGCGCGAAGGGTCTCAGGAGCAATGTGTGTGAGCATATGGATGCTATGTTGGACGAAATGAATCCGCGCCTCCGCGTGCTGGTAATAAAGGTCTTCGAATTCCTCAACGAAAGCCATCAATAGGCGATGGCCCCTTAGAACGTCTTCGAACGTGATACTATGGCACTGGAGGATGCGGACACCCGAGACGAGTTTACAATAATTAAGCCAGTATTTTCGAGGTAAAAGATGCCGAAACAGAGTCGGGCCCAGGCCATAGAAGTATTGTTGATATTCCCAAGCCTTGTAGCCTGAGTTGATCTTCTTAGAGGGATCACGCGGAGCACGCCCGAATGACGAAGGGATGTATGGGACTGTCTTTGTCACAGTATCCCCGTGCGCATTCCACAACGGGGTATTCTTGTCACATAATGATCAGCGGTGGCTTATGTAATTGATACCCCCAACCGACGGTGAGATTCTTTAATAGTTCATACTCAGCCGGCGCCGGCCAATGGCGGAGATTCCGCCATAATTGATACTCCAACCGACGTCGGCTGGGTCGGAGATAGTTGGGAATAGTTGGGGATTGATGAGTTACTCGAACACAGAATAGAAAGGCTTAGAGGTGGCTATTATATGTGTAGTATCCAAAGATGATGTGTAATCAATCAAAGGAGCAAGACTCAGGCATATAAGACCATCCACTCAGATATGTGCAAGCACATCAAATGAATACAAGTGAAACAGAATATATAAGGAGTGTCTGATCACAGGTGACTGTCAATTGATAGTCTATGCATATTAGGGAGAATATCTAATAATAATATACCAATCGGGACACCTGCTATAATTGATAGTCTAATTGACAACAGGTGGGTCGGAGATAGTCGGGGATCTCTGAGGGTCATCATAAGCAAAATATAAATGAACAGAGATCATAGAGGCTACTATGTAGTCTATTCAGAGGTTATCTAATAAGAATATACCAATCATGACATCTCTGATAATTGATAGTGTAACTGACAATAGGTGGGTCGGAAATAGTCGGGGATCTCCAACGGACTTCATAAATACACTGGAAATACATTGAGGTCATAGAGGCTACTAGTCTATGTGGAGTATCCAGAGGTCATCTATATTCAATAAAATGAGCAGAATAGAATATTTGATCACAAGTATGTGGTGACTGCTTATAAGTGTCAGAGACAACAGACAGAGTCAAGGCACAGTGAGCTAGAGCGGAGTTCCTGCTTGTGAATACATACAAATGCAGGCTAGTGGGTGTCGGTGAAAGGAAATACAGGGGAGTAAATAAGGTGAATACAGGATAGGGACCTCATAAGGATATATGACAGGACTTCCTAATTGGATGTGTAGAGATATAAATGGGTCCCCAATCTTTCAATTGGTGGTTTAACCCCGTAAGATCTCTATAGACATTGCAGGTATTTACAGGACTTGAATATGGTTGTGGAAGTGCGGATATCCCAAAGCTCATATGCACATACTACTGGTCAACAAATGATAGATTAGTACAGGAGAATATTAAGTAGTAAGTGGAAAGCATGTGCAGATATTCCAGTATGGAAATGTACATATAGACTACCTGGCTAGATAGCTAGGATGAACTTTTGCTGCACCCCTGCCAGTGTCCATATTCCTGGAGAATGATTAGAAAAGTGGGATTAATGGCTGGGAAACTATTGCATTGAAAGTACTCACTTGATCTTCTCTGACACCTTGATAAATCGTTTCCTTTTCTCTATAAGTGGGCTAGTATTGAGTTCCTTCATATCCTGCACATGGTGTGTATCTGATGGACCTGCTATATCTGAAAGTTGGGATGCTAGTATATCTGGGTAGCTGTGATGGGATATGGACGAGGTACAAACCTGATGATGATGATCTATTGATATTTGAAGATTTATATCCTGGAGAGTCGGGTGTTCCGTCATTCCCTAAACATATATCATGAATAAATGAAAAACACCATGATAGCAGCCATACTCACCAGGATCAGTTTCTTCCTGAGACCCATGAAGTGGAGGAGATTCCGCAGCCCATGAATGGTCAGATGGCTCATCATGGACAGATGATTCATCCAAAGAGTCATCAGTCTTGTCACCCTGAGGATTAGAGTCCTCATTATAGTGAAGGTCAAAGGACTCTTCGTCAGATCCATCTGATTGCTTGGGTCGAGCACGTCGGATGTTCCACTTATGTATTGTAGGCTGCTTCGTATCATTGAAGAGTGGGCATGTTGGAACCCACATCAGGGGATCAATACCTTGGTCTTGCCTATCCCTCCAATGGTCTAGAAGGCGAAAGACCTCATCAATCCGGATCTTGGATGGGTCCTTCCACTCAAAATCATATGGAATACATTCCTCATCTATCCAGGCAGATGGATCACTTGACAATGAACCCCATGGAATGGTCTGGTTCTCGATTCCAGTGACATATCCTTATTCACATATGTGACATACTGCAGCACATGAATTGAAGAATGACTCACGGATATGTGCAGTGCAATAGTCCCTCAGCAATGTTTGAACGACCTTAGCTTTATATCCATCATGGGAAACAACTGTCGGGAGCTCCGGGAATCCATCTGCATTGAACACAAGGGGGATTGGGGTGGTGATGGTCTTTGAGAGGTCCCTTTTTGGACGTTCCTTCACAGTATCTGAGGCATACATTTATTAGATGTAATCACTTGAGACAAGATGATGGGCATAACATACCTTTGGCAAAGCACTGCATCCCAAATTGAGCCCATTGCTGCCAGAGGGCAGCACTCTTCCAGTCTGGACAGAACTTCCGAAAGTCCTTTCCATCCTGCAATATACTGTTGACATCATTGCTAAGATCGGATGAACCGATGCTCAGCAGACATGACCAAGGGATATGTATTTGATTGCTTACAAGCCTATCTTGAGGTCGTTGTCTTCACCCTCATATGTGGTTAGGACAATGGAGCAGATTCCACATGTCTTATAAAGCTGACTTTGGAAGTCCTGGATGATCCGCTCACGCAGAGAGGATGCCATCCTACATAGGAGGTATATGAGGAATCAATCAACAGGTGATTTGGATATGTGCATACCTTGATTGAATGTTCTTTGGTGGTGTCTTCTCTGACCACTCCCTAGCAGACTCTTGATACTCCTCTTGATCCTCAATAGACAGTTCATTCCATAGAGCAGTGGTTGCATCCTGAAGGGCCCCTATGAATGCAGGACTTCCCGGTTCTGTCCCAGAGGTCTCGTTTGCAAGCCTTAAGACCTCATCACGGTTCAGGTGATAGAATGCGTTCCTGGCGGACCATTTACGAGTAAACTTGATGTATTGACGCTTGGGGCGGACATAGTGGTTATAAAACCACTTGTGGATTTTCTGGGACGGGAAATGAGAAGGATGGTCCGATATTCATAGTGAAACATGCCTTTCTTACATCCTTCTTGTCAAAGGGTGTATTAGCAGGGTGGAGATGATACAGCTCTCCCATAGCCTTCTCAACAATCCTAGTGCAATCATGAGTATCAGCCTCTTGGAACTTATCGAGATATTCTAGTAGAATGTCTCCATCTCGAGGGGTAATAGAGAATCCTGTGTTCACAGATTGCTCCCCATAGCTCTGTAAGCTTGAGGGATCTCCGCTACCATCAGAATCATTGAGGTATTCATTCTGCATAATGGATGAGATGAGGATGGATAGATGGACAAGGTATGGTGATTGAGACGATGGACAAATGTACTAGGTGTGATGCTTAAGTGGATGGATATGAACATCTCATCGTGATGGCCAGTCATTAAATATGTTCCTGTGATACAATAGAGAATCGGATGATGGTCGGGAATGGTCCGACATCAAGTACCAATACAATGAAACTGTTTGAGCAATGTGGGGTCTCATATTGTGCAAGAGGATGTCCTGACGTGTAATAGCCATGGCATGACTTGGTATTACAATGTTCTAATAGTGGACCTCTGCACCTGAAGATGAGACATATGTGAAACATGTATGGACATGTGGAGACAACAGATGGGGCAGAAAGGAGCACTTGAGGATTTGATATCAGAGTGGACATATGTGATGATATAATGGTCATAGTACATGTATCGGGTGAAGCGGACGTCCTGCTATGTATATCCGCCATACAGCCCATTCAATTGACATTTACATATAACATGGTACAGGAATCGGGAGAAGCGGAAATCCGACCAACTATATCCGCTATATGTTCCATATGATCGACAGCTACATATGACACGATACATGGGCTACGCAATAGTGCGGATCACCCGAGGGCGGCCGCAGTCTGTTCAATCTCAAGAACTACCTTGTGAAGCTCGTCATTTATGTCTTTCAAATTAGCCCTAAGCTTGGTGACTGTTTCCCACAGTTGTGCAAGCCGAATCTTGAGCGCAGCTGTCCTGGCATCCAATTCGCCAAGGTCTTGGGGCTTTGTGGTGGCAGGGATGGTGATACCCATCGGATGCATGGTGCCAGTGGGAGCGGATGTCCCGGGGGACACAGACGGCTTTGTGGGGAGCTCCGCAGCACTATGAGTTACAGGGCGAGTCATGTTGATAAGTGACCCTTGCGCACTTAGCGGCTTGTACGGACTGGACTTGCAGCATGGACTGCTTTAGATTAGATTAATTGGACTTGTAGATTACTTGCATTTGATCTGTACAATCTAGCGCTGATCATTGCGTCATGTATGACATCATGTACTATGACATCATGTAGAACATTCCGGACACTTCATTGTACTCAGTCTTTTGTTCTCCTTTAGCTCTTATCTTTATTGTGATGTCATTATGATATCATCTTTGTCTGGACTCTCTTTGTTTTTAGTCGCCTTGTTCCCTTTTCATACACTCCTTTTGTCCTGTATGGAGAACAACGCTCCTTGTAATCTGTGACTCTACGTTACCACTCTTGTACTAGTGTCACACCTCTGTATAGTATAAGTAGTAGTGCTTGTACGCTCCTGGTCCACATCAGTTCTCTCACTGCTGTGTGCCAGGTATGTCCTCTCCACTGTAATACTATTATCAGTTCTCTCACTGCTGTGTGCCAGACTTCCACTTTGCTTCACTCTGCTTGACACCCCTGTGCTGCTTCCAGTCACCCTCTATATCTCACCACAGTACTATCAGTCCACTGTGAGTATAGTTCTTATGTGTCTGTTCATCAGGTTATGGGCCCTGGTGCCCTAGCCACTCCACTTGGCTGGTCACTGTCTTCCTAGGAGGACACACCAGGCTAAGGTCTGTCTGGGGCCTTACCAGCCTTGCCCAAGGCAGAGAGCAGTGGGGCGCCACTTGTCTCTGCTAAGGAACCTCCTGTACATGTACTGCCCAGTAGTCCTACTTTCACCCCTGCTGTTTTCCTAGCCCCTGCGCTATGCGCAAGGAGACTGGGTCTGGTGGCCCCTTAACTTCAAAATATCCAGGCATACATGGCCCACTGGGCTGTGTATTGTGGAGCTTAGCGCCAGCTGTCTCTGGTGCTCCACACTGGGCGCAGGATCTCCTCACCATGGGAGTGTAAAACCTGGTTCAGGCTCTGGGGGGTGTTCACCTTATGGTGTTCTGCAACCAGATACCTGCCTTGTAGCGGCAATGGGAAAGGATTCAGTAAAGCCACCTGTGGCGATGGGGCAACCAACAGGCCGAGGAGGCTGAGGTAGACAGCCTTGGGCTCTGAAAGCAATCCCTTCACCTTCCCCCCGACGCAAACCATTTGAGCTGTGTCTTAGACACATCCTGGCTGGCAGCTAGCTCATGGTATGGCAAAGGGACTCTCTCAACCTGGGCCTAGCCCTTGTATCACTGGCATACTATCAGGAGGCAGGACGTGTTAGCGTTCTGGCCTTACAGAATCACAGACAGGAGTGGTACCCCTTCTATCTCTATGTCTTGCAACTATGAAGCACTGTCGCTGACTGCTCCTCGGCGACAGATAAATCATCCCAATGTCTGGTTCATCTTCCACCCCTGCTGCTGGTGCTGGTGCTCCTCCCAGCCCCACCAGTGGCTCTGCAGGAGGCTCACTCCCTCCTCCTTCTGGATCCACACCTTCCACACGTGTATCTGCCGCGTATGGCGCAACCTTTGGCATGCCCTCTGGCATCCGCCTTGAACAGTTTGATGGCACTGGTTGGAACGAGTGGTCTGGGACTGTTGAGGCCATCCTCACGCTGCACGAAGCTGAGGATGTGTTCACTCTGGATACACCCCCATCTGGTAACACTACAGATGAGTGGGACTCAGTCCAGCGTCGTTCCAAGGCGTACCTCCGCCTCTACCTCAAACCAGATGTCTACTCACTTGTGGCAGATCACACTGCCTATCCTACCTTTAAGGACAAGTGGGCCAAGCTCAAGGACGTATATGGAGGTGCTTCGGGCAGCACCACCATCTTTAATTTGTGGATTCAGATAACACAAGCCCGCCTCGACAACTCTGCACCCATGGCCGCTCAGCTGGCCAAGCTCAATGAGCTTAGGGTTGCTCTTTCCAACGCGCAGATGGGTGTCTCTGACGTCCAATACTGCCTCATTCTCCTCCACGCATTGCCGCCCTCTTATGAGGTGTTGGCCTCAACCATCCTTGCCAGTGGGGCCCCATCCGCACTCAAGCACGCTGAAATAATTGCACGCATAGTGTCGGAAGAAGCTCGCTGCGCCGGGCCCTCTGGCTCCTCTCTCAACAAGGTGGCCCCCGTCAAGTCAACGGGCAAAAAGGGCAAGAAGGACCACTCTGGTCTAACTTGCCACTATTGCAACAAAAAGGGCCACATCAAGCCTGACTGCAGGAGGAAAAAGAAGGATGAGGCTGACGCAAAGGAGAAGGAGAAGGCAGGCAACAAGGCTGCAAATAGTCATATTCTTGTACCTACCACCGCCTCCATTAAGGAGGTCGAAGAGCCCGCCATAGATTGGGCTTCTCAATCTATTTCTGTTGCCTTGTATGCTGCCTTGCGTGTGCGTTGGATGATGGACAGTGGTGCTACACACCACATTACACCACATCGGTCTGACTTCAAGGACTATACCCCAACCAAAGGCACTGTACGCCTAGGGGATAAGTCCACAATAGACCAAGTGGGTGTCGGTTCTGTCGTCTTTACAACGAGCCAGGGAATCTCTATCACCCTCAGTAATGTGCTACACCTACCACAGGTGAAGACGCGCTTCTTGTCGACGTGCGCCCTAGCACAAAAGGGTGCTGAGATTGCCTTTGACAGTGGCTCATTTAAAATATCTGTCAACCAAAAGTGTGTGGCCAAAGGCTACCTTGAGGACAACCTTTACTGGTTGGACGCAGCCAGCGTCGGCCTAAACACCCACACAAAATCAAGTGCTGCCACACTTGATATCTGGCATCAACGCATGGGACACATATCCTCTGCGGCGCTGAAGGCGCATGGTCCCTCTGCCACTACTGGTATGGACATAGACAGCTCTACCACGGCCCACACAGTCTGCCGTGGGTGCGAGATGGGTAAATCCACTCGCCAACCCTTTTCTGCGTCCTCAAATAAGAGGACAACTCGTCAATTTGAGATCGTGCACAGTGACCTCGCCGGTCCTATGCAGACTCAGTCCTTGCAAGGCTCGACTTACACTGCCACCTTCATAGACGACCACACTAAGTTCACTGTGGTACACTTCCTTAAGTCGAAGGATCAGTTTGCTAAGTCGCTGCAGATGTATTTGGCTTGGGGTGAAACCCAGTCTGGCCATAAATTGCATGCTCTGCACTCTGACCGCGGTGGCGAGTACATGTCGAGTGTCACACTCAGTAAAAAAGAAAAGTCACACAAAGTCACACAAAGTCAGCTCAAAGTCAATGACTTTTCACTTGACTGATGTCCTATTTTAGCAACTTCAAAAGTCAGGAAAAAGTCACAAAAAAGTCAGTCTAAGGTCAATGTATAGTCACTTGGTAGTCAATGACTTTTCATTGACTTTTTGTTGACTGATGTCCTATTTTTTCGACTTTGAATTGACTGCTGAAGTCAAGTGCAAGTCATTAAAAAGTCAACAAAAAGTCATTGAAAAGTCACTGTAAGTCATTGACTTTTCATTGACTTTTTGTTGACTGATGTCCTATTTTTTCGACTTTGAACTGACTGCCGAAGTCAAGCACAAGTCATTACAAAGTCAACAAAAAGTCAATGAAAAGTCACTGACTTACAGCGACTTTCCATTGACTTTTTGTTGACTAAGGAAGTCAAGCTCCAGTCATTCAAAAGTCAACAAAAAGTCATTGACTAAGAACTGACTTTGTTTGACTTTTAATTGACTTTTCAAAGTCAATTGGCAGTCAACAAAAAAAGTCGCACAAAAGTCAACAAAAAGTCAATGACTTTTTATTGACTATGGAAGTCAATTTCCAGTCATTCAAAAGTCAATAAAAAGTCGTTGACTAAGAACTGACTTTGTTTGACTTTTAATTGACTTTCAAAGTCAATTAACAGTCAACATAAAAGTCACACAAAAGTCACACAAAAGTCGAACAAAAGTCACCAATATTATTGACTACAGACTGACTTTTAGCTGACTTTGGGAGTCAGTTTAAAGTCACACATTAATCACGCGAGAAATTCCGACAGCAAAAAAAGATATATTTTTTTTGTGACAAACAGGCCCACCGCCGCGAACAATACGAGAGCTTTGATTTAAAAGATGGGCGCTATGCAGCAGCCTTTGCGTTGCGCTTTGATTTGCGCTGGAGAACATTAGCCACAATATATATTGACATATGTGTGACTTACCTCGTTGACGATGCTCTCGATGTCCTCTTTAGAGGGCTGTTCCGACTTCGGCGCTCCCGCAATCGCCTTGATAAGGTCTGTGAAAACATATTAGCAAAGAGGGGAAGGAAGGGGAGGAGGGGAGGAGAGGCGACGTACCTCTTCTCGTAGGCCGCTTCCCTTGCGACTCGATCTCGTGCTCATCGACCCACTGCATGAGCTCGTCACGCTGAAGGTCTTGGAGGTGTGAGTGGGACTCGTCGTCGTCGGCTGAGCCCTAAAATAAATGAATCATCAGCGATATGCGGCGGCAATGGAAGACATACCTCAGACGACGAGGTCGCCTTTCCACCCGGATCCTGGGCGCCCCATCTTGGGCTCTTGTGCCTGGGGTCATCCTCAGCAGGGCTCGCCGAACGCGACTTGAGTTGCGACTGAGTAGCCACGTCATCGTCCGTTGTCGCGGAACGGGTGTCCTTGGCTTTGGCTGCCCGTGTCGACAAGGCCTTGGCACGTGACGTTGTGTTGGAACGCGACGATTTGGGGGAGGGAGGTTCAGGAGTTGAGGTCTGGAAAGGGGTGACGCATGGCGACTGTGAGAAGGAACAGTACTCACCGGCTGGGAGGCCGCGCCAGGTCGAACGAGAGACATAAAAGCCGGGCGAGGGGAAGGAGGTTGGCAACCTACAAAGTAATTAGGTCAGTAGGTCAGGCTGTAAATGCGAATATTCTCGCTCACCTGTATCGGGACCTACTGACGTCCCACTGGTACCCTCGTCAGATTTTGAGCGTTTCCCAGTTCGCCGTGGAGGGCTGAGATCGCGCCTACGCTTAGCCTTGGGGCCAGCCTTGCTCGATGACTCTGGCTCTGAGGGTGGCTGTACGGAAGTTACACGGGGACGAGGATGGGGGGACTTGAAAGAGGCGCGACGAGGGGACAGCTGTGAAAGGTGGGAAGGGGCAACACTGGAAGAAGCGGGAGAGCGCGAAGTGGGAGAGGGGGAAGGTAAGGCGCGGGAAGAAGTACTGACGTGGCTGGAAGGAGGGATGCAGGAAGATTCCGCGATGCTAGGAGTCGATGGACGGGGAGGTACAGAATGTGAGCGGTTCGAAGGGCGATCCATCACCGACCCGAGGACTATATCAGCCTTCCAGTTGGCGCTGCACAGTGAGAGGAGGGGAGCCAAACGTTCGAGTGCTTCAACGGCTTGAGCCCACTCGCCGGAAAAGTTGTGCTTGAGGAACCCTTTCTTGCGCATCTTGTCGGCAACGGCGCGGGGATCGTGCCTCAGTGGCTCCAGGTGGGTGCGAACAACGGTCAGCGCGGTTTGGCGGATCGTTTTCCACTCCCCGTCTGAGAGCATCCTCCCGTCCTCGTGTCGAACCGCGCGTCGCATGGGGGGTCGGGACGTATTGCCAACAGAAACGCCGACACCGGGATCGTTCTTGCAATCGTCCCACGTCCAGATGACGGAGTGCGGATAGCAATCCGGGCGGGTTGACGGACGAGGGGAAGGTAAAGGGAGCCGTGGCAGTGGAGCGCCAGAGGCAACTTGCGAGGCCGACTCGCTCGGACGCAAAGACGAAGCGGCCGAGCTAACAGCTGGAGCTGACAATGTAAAAAAAAAAGATTAATTGTACGATTACGACGATAAAAAAAAAAGGCACTTACAGCTTGTCGCCATCGGGCGCAGGGACGAAGCGAATGAGCTGGCGACTGTAGCTAGAGAAGGATGAGGAAAGGATGAGTAAAAAAATATATAAAAAAAGACAAAACGCGACTCACGATTCGCCGACAAAGTACTTTGTCGCAGGCTGAGAAGTTCTTGAAGGTGGCCAACCATATTGACGTATTTCATGAACTCCGGGTTGTGCGTGAGTTCGTCGTGAGTCAGGCGGGCGATGATGTTGATGGGGAGGCCGGAAGGTTGAGAAATCTGAGAGAAAAGAGAGACAGGTGTCGCAGTGGACGACTGGGTACTTGCGGTCGCAGAAAACATCGCGCTCGGGGGGCGAGACTGAGTCGCCGACAAGTCCTCCTCGTCCATCTCATCGAAGTCTAAAAGAGGCTCGTCAAGATCATCCAGAATAGTCGACATGCAAGAAAAATAGATGGGAAGGGAAGATGGAAGAAGATGGGAATGAGAGGAAGAGGGAAGAGGGAAGAGGAAATGGGGAAGGAAGGAACGCGGAAGGTGGAGAGGACGAATGACCGAACGAACAAGCAAGGGAAAAATAAAAACATAAGTCAATATGAACATAAGTCAATATGTTCGCTTGCTCCTGCCCTGACAAATCACGGCACGGCCGGCCCGGGGCTTCAAAGACTCGAAACTCGCAACTTGTTATCTATAGTCCATCAGCAGATAGTTTTTGTGCTACCAGGCCTGTATATACACCTTCCCACAACAACAATGGCACCAATAGTTAAATATATTTGCCCATGCTTCAAGTGCACCTCAAATAAGGAGCTTTCCAAGAGGACTATCAGGATTCACTCCAAGGAAAACCTAAAGCATCTATATAATCTGATAGCTTCTGGTGCACCTCAGGACACTGTGAACTTTGTCCAGAGCTGTCAACACCAGCTTTCAGAGCTGCTTGGCAGCCTGGTTGAGGAGTCACAGTTATCCAGGCAACTTGGATCTCTTTATTCAGATGGTGAGCACTTATTTTTTATGCTCCCAATTAATACTGATCTACTTAGATCTAGCTATTGCCCCTACTAGTTCACCCCCATTTCCAGAGGGGAGGATGGTCAATGATGATGCTATGATGGTTGATGATGATTGTAAGTAATTTACTGTGAACTTATGATATCTTTGTCCTAATGCCAGCATAGACACCCCATTTTCCTTGCAGGAGGAGGGCTCTATGGATATACAGGAGTTGGACAATATATCAGACCAGGAGCATGAGGATGACAGCTCTGTCATCTTCAGGATTCCAGAGGAGACCTTGGATGTTGCTCCAGACCCTGGCTCTGAATCTGGCTCTAGTTCTAGTCAACTGGACTCACTGGAGGATGATGATAGTTTTTTAGCCTCTGATGAGGACTTTGCCCCTTACAAGTCCTCATATGGGCCCTCTGGTGGTAGTGGTGGTGGGAATTTGCCAGAAATTGTTGTGAAGCTTCAGAAACAGCTGTTGAAGGAATATACACTCCCCCCTCCTCCTATCCATGCCCCATGGCAACAGACACTATCCAGGGCACAGACCTTATCCCTCCAGCACTACCTTGCATGGATAGGGTCCAATGGCACTGTTAAAGCATACAATGCCCATGCACAGGTACTTGGAGAGGCCACAAAGGAGGAAATCCTCAGCCTTTATAGGGTCAGAAAGCTAGCTGAAGACCTCACTGGCCTACACCCCTCATTTATTGACATGTGCCCTAAAAGTTGCATGGCATATACTGGAGACTCTCATTCTCAATCCACCTGCTCATACAAAGACTGTGATGAGCAGCGCTACAAACCACAGCAGAGTCCTACAGCCAGACCAAAGTCAAGGGCAACCATGCTCTATATGCCCATCACTCCCATCATTCAGGCATACTATGCCAATGCAGAGACATCCCATGAGATGCGCCATAGGGATGAATGCTTGAAGAGGACACTAGATGTGCTTGCAAGGGGTGCTGGTGTGAAGAGGTCAGAGTTTGCCAACTCTGACAACCATATTCACCACTACACCAAATTGGGGCTATTCCATGATGAAAGAGACACTGCCCTATCAATCTCTACAGATGGTGCTCAGCTCACCATGAAAAAGCAGTCCAATATGTGGCTCCTAATTGTTGTGCTGCTCAATCTCCCACCAGAGATGTGCTACAGAGCAAGCAATGTCATTGTCCCACTTGCCATCCCAGGCCCATCAGCACCTGGGAACATTGAGTCCTTCATATATCCCCTTTTTGAAGAGATGGCAATGGCAAGTGTGGGGATGTGGACATGGGATGCTATTGACTCATCCTACTTTGTTCTGAGAGCATATCTCTGTGGTGTAAAAGGAGACATGCTTGGATCTGCCAAGTTGAGTGGGATGGCAGGACATTCAGCCCTTTATGGTGATCGCTTCAGTTTGGTACAAGGTGCTCGCCCTGCCAAGGACAGAGGTGCTAGAGCCCAGTACTATCCAATCTCTCCACCTCAAAAGGAAAGATATAATCCTGGTCGCCATATTGTTGACCTGGATAACTTGCCCATGAGAGGCCAAAGACAATATTGGCAGACTATTGAAAGGCTAGAGTCTGCAAGAACCCAAGCAGAGCTTCAAAGGACTGTAAAGGAGACAGGAATCTCACGCCTTACAATATGTGCAGCCAGTCCTACATTTTCCCATCCATCATTCTTCCCATTGGACCCCTTCCATTTATTCTATGAAAACTGCATGGTACACATCTGGGACTTGTGGGTGACCCATAGCTCCATTGATGAGAAGATACATATGGATGCAGGCATGGCCTCAAAACTTGGTGCAGAGGTTGAAAAGGCAGTAAAGACCCTCCCTTCATCTTTCTGTGGGCCAATCAGGGACCCATACAAAAAGCGCCATAGCCAGTACAAAGTCTATGAATGGATGGCCCTCCTTCACTGGTATATTATACCAATGGCATGGGAGCTAGGCTTTGACAAGGATGTCCTCAAGAACTTTGGCCAGTTTGCAGACATTGTTGAAGCTGCAATGTCTCATTCACCAAAGTCTGATGAGGACTTAGCATCCTTACACAGTCTAATCAAGTCCTTCCTCCAGGAATTTGAGAGGCTTTATGTTGAGGATGACCCAGTCAAGGTCTCAAGATGCAGGCTGTGCATCTGGCAATTAATTCATGTCCCACACCATATCTCATGGAATGGCTCAATCAGATTTGGCTCTCAAGCTACAGTGGAGAGGGCCATTGGAGAAATTGGCCATAAAGTCAGGTCCAAGAAGGCACCCTTTGCTAATATAGCCACAATTCTATATGAAAGGGCAAGCACCAAGGTGTTGACTTTGCAGTACCCATCCCTGGCCATTCCCCCTAAAGAAGGGAGGAAGAAGGAACACCTGTTTCAGTCACTGCCAATCAAAAGGACTGAGATAGAAAATCCCTCAGAACATTATAACCACCTTGCTGCAATTTGTGATTTTCTTGAAGTCACTCTGGATATGGACCTCATAATTCAGAGATGGGGAAAGTGCAATATGCCAGGAGATGTCACTTTGAGGAGCAGAATCTCTGAGAAGGGAGGTCAAGCCACAAGGTCATCTAGATATTTTGAGGCTCAAGGAGAGGAGGGGCTTATCTTTGGAGAGGCATTGGCATTTTACTTTTTGCCAGACTATGACTACAGTCTGGTGGTCTATTATGGGCTAGGAGAGATAAGGAATGTGCTGGGAAGATGGTGTGGAGAGTGGTCAAATGACTGCATGGTGTTGAGAACATCTAGTCTTGTTACACTGGTTGGAGTTTGGGAATGGGAGTCAAAGGTTCATATCTTGAGAAAGCACCCAGGATTAGATATGCTTAGTTCTGAGGAGCATGGTATTGAAGAACAAGAAGAGGAGTAAAGTAGTTAGATAGATGTCTCATACTTGTGCTTCATACATAAAGGGGTTGAAAAATGTCTACAATAACAGGCTTCTTGGCTATAAATGTTTGAACCATGGGAGAGATAAAGTGTTGAAGCACAATGGTATTGTGTTTCTCAAGAGAACACCAGGGAGACTTTTGTATGTATTAAGAACAATGTGATGTCAGGAGTCTGCATAACATGCACCAAGTCAATTGCACACATCCCCCTTGCTCATCTCCCCCACATCGATACACTCATGCCCCTTCCCCATCTCCCCCACACCTATATATATGTACCCCTTCCTCATCTCCCCAACACCTGTACACATGTCCCCCTTCCTCATCTCCCCTACTCCCATATACATGTCCCGCTTACCCAACTCCCCCACACATATACACCCCTGCCTGTTCCTCATCTCCCCCACACCTGTATGCATGTGCCCCTTCCCCATAGTGCAGAGGAAGATAGTGTCAAAGTAGTTTCTCTAGATTCTCACAAACCAGCACCTTTGTCTCACATCTGCAGGCCCTGATGGTGGATCAGGTTGAGGCCCTGTGTGCCAACTGGTGGCAGCAACAGCTCATGCTACCAGCTGCCCACTGTTGGTAGGGGCCTTGGTAGGGGCAGCAAAATGAGTGGAGTTACAATTGTTGTCTCACCTCTGTAGGCCTTAAGATGAATATGGAGTGCCAGAAGCAGCCAATATGTAGTATTGTTGGTAGAGATGATGCTCAGATGCTAGCCATGTTAGCAGGTCTAGTGGGATGACGATCTACAGGGAGAAACAAATCAAGGTCTAGAATTTATAAGGTAAGCTGGATGGTATTCAGCAAAGACAAGTATAACTCTCATCTTTGCTAGGATAACTACTTGATTACAGAGTTGTAACTAGAGTGCCTAGTTCATACCAAAGGACTGCTACATATTTAGAAAGGAGAAGAAAGGGAAGAGAGGAGTAGAGTGAAGAGGAAGTACTATACTAAAGTGGGGGAGGAAGAAATTTCCATATGAGAATGCTATATGATCATAGCACTTGTCATTGTGATTCCATATTGCTTAATGCTGGCTATCAGAGACTAGCTTCCTATAGTGTCTTTAGGTTTAAGGCTTACATGCACCACCTCTTCTGCTCAGTGTTTGCCCTCTTGTGTATTCTAGACTGGTGTCCACCTTTTGTGTTCTATAGAAAAATAAGGTCTATATTGGTGGCTGGTGAGAAACACCTGTCAAGAGGACCTTCAAAGCTTGTTTGGCAAAACATATAGTATCTAGACTAGTGTTCACCTTCTGTGCTCTATAGAAGAATAAGGCCTATATTGGCAGCCTATGAGAAATACCTGTCAAGAGGACCTCCAAAAGCTTCTTTAGCAAGATATACAGTGTCTGGACTGGTGTTCACCTTCTGTTCTCTATAGAAATGTATTGGCACCTTATGAGAAATACCCGTCAAGAGGACCTCCAAAGCTTCTTTGGCAAGATATACAGTGCCTGGACTGGTGTTCACCTTCTGTTCTCAATAGAAAAGTATTGGCACCTTGTGAGAAATACCTGTCAAGAGAACCTCCAAAGCTTCTTTGGCAAGATATACAGTGCCTGGACTGGTGTTCACCTTCTGTTCTCAATAGAAAAGTATTGGCACCTTGTGAGAAATACCCATCAAGAGGACCTCCAAAGCTTCTTTGGCAAGATATACAGTGCCTGGACTGGTGTTTACCTTCTGTTCTCAATAGAAAAGTATTGGCACCTTGTGAGAAATACCCATCAAGAGGACCTCCAAAGCTTCTTTGGCAAGATATACAGTGCCTGGACTGGTGTTCACCTTCTGTTCTCTATAGAAAAGTATTGGCACCTTGTGAGAAATACCCGTCAAGAGAACCTCCAAAGCTTCTTTGGCAAGATATACAGTGCCTGGACTGGTGTTCACCTTCTGTTCTCAATAGAAAAGTATTGGCACCTTGTGAGAAATACCCGTCAAGAGGACCTCCAAAGCTTCTTTGGCAAGATATACAGTGCCTGGACTGGTGTTTACCTTCTGTTCTCAATAGAAAAGTATTGGCACCTTGTGAGAAATACCCATCAAGAGGACCTCCAAAGCTTTTTTGGCAAGATATACAGTGCCTGGACTGGTGTTTACCTTCTGTTCTCAATAGAAAAGTATTGGCACCTTGTGAGAAATACCCATCAAGAGAACCTCCAAAGCTTCTTTGGCAAGATATACAGTGCCTGGACTGGTGTTCACCTTCTGTTCTCAATAGAAAAGTATTGGCACCTTGTGAGAAATACCTGTCAAGAGGACCTCCAAAGCTTCTTTGGCAAGATATACAGTGCCTAGACTGGTGTTCACCTTCTGTTCTCTATGGAAAAGTATTGGCACCTTGTGAGAAATACCCATCAAGAGGACCTCCAAAGCTTCTTTGGCAAGATATACAGTGCCTGGACTGGTGTTCACCTTCTGTGCTCTATAGAAAAGTATTGGCACCTTGTGAGAAATACCTGTGGTGAGAACCTCCAAAGCTTCTTTGGCAAGATATACAGTGCCTAGACTGGTGTTCACCTTCTGTTCTCTATGGAAAAGTATTGGCACCTTGTGAGAAATACCCATCAAGAGGACCTCCAAAGCTTCTTTGGCAAGATATACAGTGCCTGGACTGGTGTTCACCTTCTGTGCTCTATAGAAAAGTATTGGCACCTTGTGAGAAATACCTGTGGTGAGAACCTCCAAAGCTTCTTTGGCAAGATATACAGTGTCTGGACTGGTGTTCACCTTCTGTTCTCTATGGAAAAATAAGGTCTGTATTGGCAGCCTGTGAGAAATACCTGTTGCAAAGACCTCCAAAGCTTCTTTGGCAAGATATACAGTATCTGAACTGGTGTTTACCTTCTGTGCTCTGCAGATAAAAAAAACTGTGAGAAATACCTGTTGTGAGGACCTTCAAAGCTCTTTTGGAAAAGCATACAGTATCTAGGCTGGTGTTCACCTTCTGTGCTTTGCAGCAAAATAAGGTCTTTATTGATAGCCTTCCAGAAGTATCTGTCAAGAGGACCTCCAGAGCTTCTTCAGCAAACTATACAGTATCTGTACTGACATCCACTTTCTGTGCCGTACAACAAAATGTGTATCACGAAGGCCTCTAAAGCTTCTTTGTAAAACATGCAAAATCATCTTCCTCATCCCCCACACTCATGCACATCCTGCCCACACCCACACCCACACCCACACATATTCCCTTTCCCCATCCCACCCACACCCACACCCATACCCATGTTCCCCTCTCCCACCCCATGTTCCCCACCCATATCCCCATCACATCCACACCCCACTCCCATGTTCCCCATCCCCATCCCACCCATACCCCCACCCATACCCATGTTCCCCACACCCTGCCCCCATGTTCTCCTTACCCACCCTCATGTTCCCCTTACCCACCTCCATGTTCCCCACCCATATCCCCATCACACCCACACCCCACCCCCATCCCACCCATACCCACACCCATACCCATGTTCCCCACACCCCACCCCCATGTTCCCCTCTCCCACCCCATGTTCCCCACCCATATCCCCATCACATCCACACCCCACCCCCATGTTCCCCATCCCCATCCCACCTATACCCACACCCATACCCATGTTCCCCACACCCCACCCCCATGTTCCCCTTACCCACCCCCATGTTCCCCACACCCCACCCCCATGTTCCCCTTACCCACCCTCATGTTCCCCTTGCCCACCCCCATGTTCCCCATCCCCATCCCACCCATACCCCCACCCATACCCATGTTCCCCACATCCTGCCCCCATGATCCCCTTACCCACCCTCATGTTCCCCTTACCCACCCTCATGTTCCTCTCGCCCACCCCCATGTTCCCCATCCCCATCCCCATCCCACCCACACCCACACCCATACCCATGTTCCCCTTACCCACCCCCATGTTCCCCACACCCCACCCTCATGTTCCCCTTACCCACCCCCATGTTCCCCACCCATATCCCCATCACACCCACACCCCACCCCCATGTTCCCCATCCCCATCCCACCTATACCCACACCCATACCCATGTTCCCCACACCCCACCCCCATGTTCCCCTTACCCACCCCCATGTTCCCCACACCCCACCCCCATGTTCCCCTTACCCACCCTCATGTTCCCCTTGCCCACCCCCATGTTCCCCATCCCCATCCCATCCATACCCCCACCCATACCCATGTTCCCCACACCCTGCCCCCATGATCCCCTTACCCACCCTCATGTTCCCCTTACCCACCCTCATGTTCCCCTCGCCCACCCCCATGTTCCCCATTCCCATCCCCATCCCACCCACACCCACACCCATACCCATGTTCCCCTTACCCACCCCCATGTTCCCCACACCCCACCCTCATGTTCCCCTTACCCACCCCCATGTTCCCCACCCATATCCCCATCACACCCACACCCCACCCCCATGTTCCCCATCCCCATCCCACCCACACCCACACCCATACCCATGTTCCCCTTACCCACCCCCATGTTCCCCACATCCCACCCTCATGTTCCCCTTACCCACCCCCATGTTCCCCACACCCCACCCCCATGTTCCCCTTACCCACCCTCATGTTCCCCTCACCCACCCCCATGTTCCCCACCCATATCCCCATCACACCCACACCCCACCCCCATGTTCTCCATCCCAATTCCATCTACACCCACACCCACCCTGATGTTCCCAATTTTCCATAATTTATTCCCTATTTTCATTTGACTTTAACTGACTGGCATTGACTTTGACTGACCAAGCTATGTCCTTGGATAATATCCAAGTCAAGGTTTTTTTTTTGTTATTTTTGTCTGAGTTTCAATTGATTTTTGGTTGACTAAATCTTGACTTTGTCTGACTGGTGCAAAAATCTTGACTTGTAGCTGACTTTTCCTTGACTGATGTCCTATTTTAGCGACTTCACATGACTAATCCTTTTTACTGAGTGTCACACAGGACATTCTTAAGCAGAAAGGGATAGAGCATCACCTCACGATGCCGGGTTCACCACAGTCTAACGGAAAGGCCGAGCGGTTTAACCGCACCATTATGGATAAGGCAATGTCCATGCTTCACACAGCTGGCATGTCTAAAGGCTTCTGGGAGCATGCGGTGTGCGCAGCTGTGCACATCTATAACCGTTCTCCAGTCCGTGAGCTTAAGTGGCGCACTCCTTATGAGCTCTGGCACTCTGGCAAAGTGCCCGATGTCTCACATCTTCGCGTCTTTGGATGCAAGGGGTACATGCATGTACCCGCTGATAAGCGTCGCAAATTGGATGCGAAGGCCATTGAGGTCACGCTTATTGGGTTTGAGCCCGAATCTAAGGGCTATAAGCTCTGGGACTGCTCAACCCACTCCATTCGGGTGTCCAGGGATGTGACATTTGACGAGAGTAGCTTCCCGTCCCTACAGGGTGTTGAGACACACCCCACACCTTCACCACCAGTCGTGCCTAGCACAACAGTGACTGCTGTGCCTCACCCGCCGGCGTTACCACCAATGCGAGCCCCCTCCCCTGCACACTCCAGTAGTAGTGAGGAGGAGGATGTAGAAAACCTTTTAGACCCCCCACAAGTCCAACCATGCCCTACCACACCACCACCTGCTCTGCCAGCTCTGCCCACCACACCTAAACGTGAGCAGACCACTCCCACTTCACCCCCGCCGCGTCCTAGTGCAATGCACATTATGCGCCATGTCCCTCCTCCCTCACCAGAAATGCCTGGGGGATTTGAGGATCGTGCACAGCGTAGTCAGCTGTTGCGCGAGATGGACAATGCACCAAGGCGCAGTGCTTGTGCCCCTGTCCCTAATCCGCGTTACTTCAATATGGACAATGTGGCATGGCGTGGCAGGCGTCTGGGGTATGCGGAGTTACTGGCTGCTGCCTTTGTAGGTCGGGACCCTGCAACTTATGCAGAGGCCATGCAGTCTGCAGCTGCAGATGAGTGGACTAAGGCATGTCAGTATGAAATGGATGCCCTAGCTAAGAATGGGACTTGGGAGTTAGTGGATCTCCCGCCTAATCGTAAGGCAGTAAAATCCAAATGGGTCTTCAAGCTCAAAGCAGATGGCCACTACAGAGCTCGCTTGGTGGCTAAGGGATTCACGCAGATCCCTGGCATAGATTTTGATGAAACCTTCTCTCCCGTCGCACGATTTGAGTCGCTACGTTTACTTCTGGCGTTGGCTGCGCTGGAGGACTGGCACATCCATCAGATGGATGTTAAGTCTGCTTTTCTCAATGGCGTGCTTGACGAGGAGATATACATGGAGCAGCCACAAGGTTTCACTGTCACTGGCTCTGAGACGAAGGTGTGTCGCCTGGTTAAGGCGATCTATAGTCTCAAACAGGCCTCCCGCACATGGAACTTACAATTCCATGGAGTGCTCACTGCACTCGGCTTTAAGCGGACGTTTGCTGATGCTGGCATATATGTGATGCCTCAACAGGAGGGGTATGATCCACTCTTTGTTATTGTCTACGTTGACGACATCACTATACTGGGTCCCTCGTTGAGTGGAATCAAGCGTCTTAAGTCAGACTTGTCTGAACGCTATGAGATGACAGATCTCGGGGAGATAGAGTCTTATCTTGGTATGCGCATTGTGTGCAACTGCTCCCTTAGACGGATCGAAATAGATCAGTCTGGCTACATCAAGGATGTCCTTGAACGCTTTGGCATGTCTGATGCCACACCACACAACACACCCTTGCCCGCTGGTGCTGACGAGCACTTGGTTAAATATACGTCGCAGGCAACTGCCTCAGATATTTCCCACTACCAGTCCCTGATTGGGAGTCTGCTTTATGTGCAGATTGGCACTAGGCCAGATATCTCCTTCGCTGTGTCACGTTTGGCGCAGTACGCAGCGAATCCCTCACCACAACATCTGCGACTTGCACAGTATGTCCTGTCCTACTTAGTGGGAACCATGGATATGCGTATTGTCTACGATGGCGCCAATGGCGATGGCCTTCACGGCTACACTGATTCCAGTCTGGCTGATCAGACTGATGACCGCCACTCCACCTCTGGTTATGTGTTCCTACTAGCTAACGGTGCAATAAGCTGGTCTTCGCGCAAGCAAAAGACTGTTGCCCAAAACACAACGGAAGCGGAATACATGGCCATGACCGACGCGGCTAACCAGGCTGCGTGGTATCAGAGCTTCCTCATGGAACTTGGGTACGAGGTCGACGACCCCATCCCACTTCATGGTGACAATAAGGGTGCCATTGACTTGGCCTTGAACCCTGTCACTGGGAAACGCTCTAAGCACATTGCCATGTGGCATCATGTCATTAGGGAGTACATTGAAAAGGGGACCATCACCCTCATTAGAACTCCTACTGTGGATATGGTTGCGGATGGCTTTACAAAGTCACTACCGCGTGTCCTGCTGCAGAAGCACAATGATGACATGGGACTTGTGTGTACTTAGATTGTAGATCACGGGGAGATGTTGATAAGTGACCCTTGCGCACTTAGCGGCTCGTACGGACTGGACTTGCAGCATGGACTGCTTTAGATTAGATTAATTGGACTTGTAGATTACTTGCATTTGATCTGTACAATCTAGCGCTGATCATTGCGTCATGTATGACATCATGTACTATGACATCATGTAGAACATTCCGGACACTTCATTGTACTCAGTCTTTTGTTCTCCTTTAGCTCTTATCTTTATTGTGATGTCATTATGATATCATCTTTGTCTGGACTCTCTTTGTTTTTAGTCGCCTTGTTCCCTTTTCATACACTCCTTTTGTCCTGTATGGAGAACAACGCTCCTTGTAATCTGTGACTCTACGTTACCACTCTTGTACTAGTGTCACACCTCTGTATAGTATAAGTAGTAGTGCTTGTACGCTCCTGGTCCACATCAGTTCTCTCACTGCTGTGTGCCAGGTATGTCCTCTCCACTGTAATACTATTATCAGTTCTCTCACTGCTGTGTGCCAGACTTCCACTTTGCTTCACTCTGCTTGACACCCCTGTGCTGCTTCCAGTCACCCTCTATATCTCACCACAGTACTATCAGTCCACTGTGAGTATAGTTCTTATGTGTCTGTTCATCATGTCACCCCACTGCGGACGTCCTGTGACTTGTCCGATGCAATGGGCTGTATGCATATGTCTTTAGGATCTGTGGGACGTGTGTAATAGATGTATAAATACGTACCCGTGCTTTCGGAACGCCCGCCTTTCTATCAGATGTCTTAGTAACGTTGGGCAGTTGTTCAGGATCTGCACCATCAAGATCCATGATATCCGAATCCTAGAATAGAGGTAATGTGTGAATATGATATAAAGCACACTTAGACATACCTGCGTCTCTGCAGACATCGAGTCCACTAGGGATAAGTCAACGACAGCAGCAGAGGGTTTCCCCTTAGCTGCGGAGCCCGCTGGACCTCCCTGCGGGCGACCCACGAGCCTTTGAGATGCAGGGATGAGGTCCATAAAGTCGTCGAGTGGGGATGCACCCCGGACCTTCATCCTCTTCGCATCAGGCTGTAGGGGACGATGTTAGTATGTATCAGGCATATAGTGATGTAATTCCATACCTTGGTGCGTACATCCTTGTTACCCACCGCCTTAGGGAGTGGAATGACTGGAGATGGAACGCTTGACAGAAAGTCAAAGCCATCATCTTCCACAGCCGCTTTTGGGGCCAGCGGAGGTCCCATTGACTTGGACTTAGCACGATTCAGAGGCTTGATGGGAGCAGGCTTGGGCTTGATGGGAGGAGGCTGGGGCTTACTTGGGGCGGGCTGGGATCGCTCAGATGTGTGAGACTGAGACCGGGAAGAGCGGGGAGCGTCGGACATAGTTGCTGTGCTCTGAGAAGTGAGGAGGCCTAGTTCAGCGAATATATTATTGTTTCAAACGTGTCCCAATCAGATTCAATGTGTACGCATATGTACATGTGATCTGTCTTTGATTGGAAGCATGGGATCGGACATCGGACATGGGTCTTGGGAAGTCCGATAGAGCCCGACATGGTTCTTTGGGGGTTATTCTGTGAGTGCATATCTCTCCCATATCTCCCCCGTATATCCCGCCCCGCCACATCACTTGCAATGGCTAAGAAAGCTGTCACAGAATTGACGAAGGACGAAACTGTCATGCTTGTGATAGCTGCTAAGTGCCTGGCAGCAATTAGACACGTTGCAGAGGTCCCTACGATGGCTGAGCAACTGGCTGTGATGAACTCACTGTCACTCGACAGTGAGGGATAAGGCTGGAGACGACGTCGGGCAAGGTAGAGACGGAGAGAGCGTCGAGGAGGGCGAAGAGGAGGTGTCTTGGCTCAAAGGAAGGTAGTGGCGCACACAAGGTGGGGCACTTGGAGGAGCTGAGAGGCAAGAGGGAAGATGTCACAAGTGGACAGTCTGAGGGACTGTCCGATAGATTGTGCTAGCTTATATACTACAGGGGGTGGTCTGTGCGTAGGCTTAGGGCAGGCTTAGGGCCTGTCCACGAGTGCTGCGCAATACTGCGGATTGGAACATTCCAGAGACAAGTTATTAATACTGTCCAATCAGGATAAAGGATAAGCATGGTACGACTGCGCCGCAGTTAATGACGCCATATTGCGCCATAGTGGTGTGATTCCGCAGCAACTGCGGAACCCGTGATTAGGACACGTGTTCCTTGTGACTTGGTTGATTATCTTTGTTGATTGATACACGTGCAGGTATGCATGTGACTTGGAAAGACAGGGTAATCACGTGACACATCACGTGACTGTCGGAGAGCGAAATTCAAACTCCGATTTCGGATTTCCCCTTTAGGAAACTGATGACATAAGCCCGGTCCGGTCCGGTCCGGCTCTAGGCGCCTTGAGTCACGACCTGGTTTATAGGTTCATGACAGTATCCCCTTTTTAACATCGTGCTATTCCACTAGCACTAGTTGACTTTGGTTTAGGGGCACTGGGGTTGGCCTTGTGAAATTGAGTAACAAGGTCTTGCGCGTGGGTCATTTGGGAGGAGGGGAGCCAGGAGTTTTCGGAGTCAGGATACCCCTTCCACTTGATTAAGTAGAGTATGCCCTTCTTGTTAGGCGATACCTTGGATTGCAGGACCTTCTCGACTTCGTAGTGTTCATCTTCCCCTTGGATGATTTCAGGGGGTGGTCTGGTGAAGTTGGGTCCATGTGTAGTGTTTTCTTTGTACGGGGAGATCAAGGAGTTGTGGAAGACTGGGTGAATGCGCCATGTCTTTGGAAGTTGGAGTTTGCAATTGACCCCCCAGGTGGAAAGGACCTTGAAGGGGCCGTGGCGTCGTGGGGCAAGTTTAGCTTTGGGATGGGTAGTATGGATGTTGGTCCCTTCCAGCCAGACTAGATCGCCTGTCTTGAATTCGTGAGAGGGGGTGGGTGTTTTCGACCCTCTCATGACTTCCGCTGCTACTTTAAGGGCTGCAGTAACTTCGGAGCGGATTTGGTTTAGTGCGTTTAGTCTTTCCTCGGCTGTAGGTATTTTGGTGGTGAAGTGGGTAGGGGGAATGAACTCCGGTTTGTATCCATACCAAACTTCGAAGGGTGATTTGTGGGTTGCGCTATGTTGTCGGGCATTGTGTGCAAATTCCATGAAAGGGATTAGATCTACCCAGTTATCCTGTTGGAAGTTGCAGAAAACACGGAGGTATTGTTCAAGCTCTTGGTTAACGCGTTCAGTTTCTCCATCGGTTTGTGGATGGAAGGCTGTAGATAGCGTGGATTTGACTCCAAGTTTGTTCCAAATTTCCTGCATGACCTTTGATGCAAATTGGGGGCCTCTGTCAGAAATGACTTGTCGGGGTAGGCCAGTACGTCTCCAGACGTTTTCAAGGTAGAGTTGGGCTGTTTCATCTGCGGTGATGGTTTTGTTGCAAGGGGAGATGACTATAGCTTTGCTGAGTCGATCGACCACTACAAATAGTGAATCGTAGTTGTGGGATAGGGGAAGGTCGGTGATAAAGTCCATTGTGATGGTCCCCCATATTTCTTCAGGTATTGCATTTGGTTGTAGGGGTACTTGGGTACGTGGTTTGATTTTAGTGGTTTGGCATGTGGCACAACCATCAACATAGGTCTTAACGAATGTTGATATTCCTGGCCACCAGAAGTCCCGGGATATCAACTCATAGGTCTTCCATCGCCCTGGATGTCCTGTGGCAATGTGGTCATGGTATGTTTTAACAATGTCTCTTCGTAGGTTATCGTCTTTTGGAACGTAGACTTGTCCTTTGAACAAGATAATGCCATCTTCTAAGTTCCACTCTTCTAGTCCTCTAGCTAGGGATCGAGGGCCGTTTTTTAGAAGGGATTCTAGGGCCATGCTGACTTCCTTGTCATAGGTCTGGGTGTTTTTGATACGTTGCCGGAGGGTGGTATCTCCCTGGATGGTTACTGCAGTTCTTTGTACTGCATTGATGGAAAAATATTTGGTGTCCAGGAGTACTCGCTTTTCATCTTCATCCGCTATCCCCTTTTTATGATCTGGACGCCGAGACAGTGCATCAGATTTGTTCTGCGTGCCAGGTTTGTGGATGATGATGAACTGGAAGCGAGAGAGGAATAAGGCCCAACGGGCCTGCCGGCGGGAAAGTTTCTGCTTCGTGGTGAAATAGACAAGGTTGCCATGGTCGGACCAGATTTCAGTAACGTCATCCCGCCCTTCCAGGTAGTGGCGGAAAGCATGCAAGGCATGGATGATGGCAAGAAGTTCCTTGTCGCAGATTTCGTAGTGACGCTCAGCAGGAAGGAGGGATTTGGAAAGGAAGGCGACGGGGTGCCAACGTTGCAAGGCATCTGGTTGTTCAAGAATAGCACCAGTAGCAAAATCGCTTGCATCAGTGATGAGGCGGAAGGGCTTAGAATGGTCAGGCAGGGCAAGGACAGGGGCCTTGGTGAAGCACTCAATCAGGGTGCGGAAAGCGCTTTCCACCATGGTACCCCAAGAAAAGGGGATGTCTTTCTTGGTTAGGTCGAACAATGGGCGGGCAATGGTGGAGTAGTCTTTAATGAAGCGTCGATAGAAATTGCAAAAGCCCAGGAAGGCCTGCACTTGTTTAACAGTGTGTGGAGTGGGCCATTGAGTAATACCCGCAACCTTTGCAGGGTCCATAGAAACTTGGCCATCGGAAATGATGATTCCGAGGTATTCGACTGAGGTTTGCGCAAAGGTACACTTTTCAGGTTTCAGGTAGAGGTCGTGGCGTTCCAGTCGTTGAAGCACATCGTGCGTCAAAGCTGTGAGTGAGGAGATATCTTCTGTGAAGATCAAGATGTCATCGAGGTAGACCACTACGTGTCCACCGTCAATCAAGGACTCGAAGATTTGATTCATGAATGTTTGGAAAGTGGCAGGGGCGTTGCAGAGGCCAAAAGTCATTACGGTTGGCTCGAAGAGTCCTAAGGATGTTTTGAAGGCTGCCTTGTATTCATCGCCTTCACGGATGCGGATATTGTTGTAACCCCAACGAATATCTAGCTTGGTAAAGTAGCGCGCGCCATGGAGTTTGTTGATAAGTTCAGGGATAAGGGGAAGAGGGGCTGCGTTCTTAATGGTTATATCATTGAGGGTGCGGTAGTCTTGCACAGGTCGGAGTTTGCCATCCTTTTTGTCGACAAAGAAGAAGGGGGAGGCCATGGGTGACTTAGATGGTTGAATGTAACCTTTCTTTAGGTGTTCAGAGATGTAACCTTTGAGAGCATCGGATTCCTTTGGCGTAAGTCGATAAATGCCACAATTCTTCATAGTGGCTCCCGGTTTGAGATCGATGGCATGGTCCCAAGGTTGGTGTTTGGGTAGTCGGTGAAACGCAGTTTCGCTGAATACTTTGGTGTAGCGTTGGAAATGACTTGGGATGTGGTCGGTGGAAGGCTTGGGTGCAGTGCGTGCTGCTATCTTGGTGCTTGTAGTTATTTTTGCTCGAATTGCCAGGTGATCATACTTGGCAAAGCTGTGAATCCACAGCCAGGGTTCGCAGGCATCTTGGGTAAAGGTAGGTTCCAGGGGTTCGAGTTCTGCAGTCATGGGGAGACAGGTTTCTTGGTTGGGGTCAAGTTCGAGGATGTTGATAGTCGTGTGTCGTGTCTGTGGAATTTTTGAAGAGATGACAACCGTGGAGGAGGATAGGGTGCAGGTTTTCGGGCATCGTGTGAAGGCTATTTTTGGTTGATGCCAATCGATTTCAGGGTTATGTGCTTGGAGCCAATCCGTTCCTAAGATTATATCGTGCTCTCCTAGAGTAGTTGCGTAAAGTTCCACAGTTTCGTCGTGGTAGTTGTCGTCAGAAGTTCTGATCCGTAGCCGCTGGATCGTAGTATACTTAACAGATCCCGTCTTGTTGGGAGACCCATCCACGTTTCTAACTGGTAAGGGTTTAATTAGTGTCCTCATTGTTAGGCTGTTTGCTCGTGCAAACCCATCATCCACGATGATGCCCTCCGCGCCACTGTCCAACAGGGCACGGGCACTGATTTCTTTGCCAGACTTCTTTCCTACTAGTGTAACTCTGAGAACAATTGAAGGAGCTCTCCTATTCCGAATTGTTTCTACAGGTACATGCTCGGCTCCGAGCGTCTCTAGTAAGGAAAGGCCGTGTACAACGCTACTGGCACTAATACTTCCAATCGACAGTGCTACGATGGAAGAGCCTAAAAATCCTCATTAATAGGCACCGAACGCGGGCGTGCGTCCGGGTCAAAAGGGAGTATCTCTCGATATACCGCTCCAATGTTTGCTGGGTGGTCAGCAGGTGCTTCCTCCTGACTCGGTTCATCAACAAAGGCGCCGCGCGCCCTAGCGTTGTTGTTGGATTGGCCTCCTTTGGCCTTCATGGCTGCCGTCTTGGCGTGACATTCTTTAAGTACATGGCCTGGCTTGCCACAGTACAGGCAAAGTTTATTCTTGAAGCGATACTCTCGCTCTTCTTTTGTAAGCTTGGCCCTTGGTTTAGTGGTGCGCGATGAGGAGGCGTTGACATTTACGCCATCGTCCTCTGCTAGGACTGCTCGCCCTGTGGTGGGTTTATGGGTCTTGTTAAACTGGTTAATGGCATTTCCAGCATAAATTCGATAGGCGCGATCGAATTCTCTTGCTTTTTCAACGAGGGTGTCGAAGGTGGTAGGGATGGGGGATATGCCGAGCAGCTTCATATTCAGAGCTGTCGGAATAGCTTGTCGGAAAGCATACATCTTGGTTTGTTCATTTGCACCACTTCGTGTAGCATGGGTTGACCATTCTTGGAACCATTCATTGAAAGGTCGGGTCCCCATCTTCAGAGAATACATTTTGTTGGTGGATTCCATGGCAGTATGACCAGGAACGAAGTGTGCATCAAAGTCAGTTTTGAACTGCGCCCAGGTGCCAAAAGATATTGCCGCTCCTCCGGTTGGGTTCAAGGCTTTCTTTTGTCTATCTTGAGCCCATTCTCCGGCTGAGGTCCCCACCTTGAAGTAGGTGAGAGCAGTAGATATCTTTTTATCTTCGGAATTAAAGATATCTTGGTTTAGGTGGAAGTAGTTGGCTAGGTTGTTCCAAAAAGCTTCAGCATGGTTGGGCTTGCCATCAAAGGGCTCAGGTGCTGCGCCTAAGATTTTTGCAGGTGCAGGGGCTGCCATTGCAGTGGGTACAGGAGGAACGGATAAGGGGGGTGCTGAGGAAGAGGCTTGAACAGTTAGAGGTGGTGATGGGAGTCGATGTGGTGGAACTGCTGCAGGGAGGCGACTTGGGCCGGGGGTACTAGGGGAAATCTGGGGCGTCGAGGGTCGGGAGGTTACTTGGGAGAGTAGACCAGAAAGTTTCTTTGTGGTAGTATCTAGGATTTGTGATACTTCTTCCGTATCACTTTCCGAATCGTCGGATTCACTAGGTGTATTGAAGTGGACCGGTTTGTTGTTTAAGTAGATCCACTGCTCGTTTACAAAGTTCCAACGGACGTTCTTTCCTTTGAAGGTGGCGTGTAGGGCGTTGTAGTTTACGTTGTCAACCTTTTCAATACCTGGAAAGGCTTCTTTGAGGTCCTGGAAAACGATTTGATGTTTGGTAGCAACTATTGTCCACGGGTGTTTTCCCGTAGGGCTGGATATGTCCTCTTCTTTCCACTTGGCGTAGTAAAGGTTGTCGGTAAGGGAAAAATAGGGGTCGAAGAAGTATACTGGAACGTGGGCTTTTTCTTCTGGTGTAAGAGGTCGTTGTGTATTCATACACTAATTCTGCAGGCGGGTGACAGTCCAACTGTCTATGTTCCAAGGGTAATAAACCTTATAGGCAGGGAGTAAGATGGCACGGTCTGGGTGGTTGGTTCTCTGTTGTCGGCGGATCCAGTGGTATTCTTCCCAAATACCAAAATGGGTTAGGATGGTTTTACTTCTCCACAAGAAGTCTTGGAAGTATAAGGGGCTGGTGGTGATCTCTGTTGCCCTAGTAAGTGGTTGAGCAAAGAACAGAGTTTCGTTGGTGTGTCGATTCTGATAGAGGAGGGTGCAGTGGCGTTTGAAGACGTCGAGTTCTCTGGGGGTTCGTGTGGGTAAACTTTTGGTTACAAGGATTGCCTCCGGGAGGTGACAGTAAATTTCTCTTGGCTGGGTTTCTAGGTATTGTGCTTCGTCACTGCTAGTGGTGTGTTGTCTAGGGATCTCTTGGATACTAGGGAAGACAGGTTCGTTTGGACTGGATTGGTTAATGCTAGGGAGTTGACTGGGGGTTTGTCGATGGGCACGTGCTGCTTGTCGTGGAATTACTGGGGTAGTGTTTGTGGATGTAAGGGGGCGGGTGTCTACTTGAGGGCGGTGATGACGTCTTCTCGTAGTGCGTTGTGTGGAAGCCAGGGTGACTGCCCAGTTTGTGATGGGTTCCAGGTTGATGTTTGACAGGTATAATTTTCTCGGGTTTTCGCTTAAAGTTGTGACTTAACACCTTTCAGCAAAAGTAGGTCCCGACAAAATTTCTAAAAGTCGTCTACGCTTCCTCGGTATGGTAAGTAATTAAGTCCGGGGGCCCACAATACGACGTTAGGAGGGGTAGGGGGAGTAGCTGGTCTAAATCCACAAGTGCAGACTTCGTTTGAACACCAACAAGGATTGGTGTTGACTGGGTTATTCCAAGTATCCACTACTGTTGCACCTTCTTCCTCAGTGTCTCCGTTATGGAGAGAGACGTCACTGTCTCGTGGAGAGGGTACTTCGTCTGGAGGTGGGGGGGAATATTCAGGACTGGGGGTTGAAGGAACTAGGGGTTCAAAGCCTGGTCCGGCTTCTGCGATCCGAGCAAGTAGAGCGATCGACCGTGGTCGTTCAGAAGCTCTTCCTCCTCTGGCTTGTATGAGTTCTACTAGTTCTGGGTCGTCGGGTTCTCTGGGGGGCTCGAGGAATGTTCGTGGGTTAACTGGTGGTTGGTCTGGGTTGGGGAGTGTCGTTTCCCAAACTCCGGTGCTGAAGAGATAGGAAAATTCTTTTCCGTCAACAATAACAAGTCGAGCTGGGGAGTCGCCGACTCTAACCACCCGAAGTTCTTGAAAGTTGATTTGTAGTTGTTGATAGTTAAGGAGAACCCGGTTGATGTACCGTTTGGTACGCCCTGCTTCTATGCTCCTAATAAGTCGTTCTCTTCGAGGGGGAATGTAAATGAACCAGAGGAAGTCGCTCTTAGTCCAAACTAGGTATTGATCTGCTGGTCTGTTGTTGGTGGTGACGGCGCCTGAAAGGTGCCAGTAAAGGAGTTGCTCGTGGGCGTCGTCTACTAAGATAGGGAGGCAGTCGATCAGGGTTTCGTAGCCTTCTTTGCTTAGTATTCTTCCAAAGTCGAAGCTATAGTGGAACTTGTTAAGGGCAGTGGGGGGGTCGGTCCAGGAGTCAGCGTTGTTTACAGCTGTTAGGTCGACTAGGGCAGTGGAGGGGTAGTATCGTTCAAGTTGTCGTCGCCTGTGGGTTTCGAAGTTGGCTTGGGCTAGTGCTAGCCTCTGAGCTTCGGTAAGTTGTTCTGGGGGCACTTAAAACCACTCGGTTTAAGACCTTTGGATAGTAACGGTTACTTACTATTTGTGTTGAGACTTAAAACACTCGTTTTAAGTAGTTCAAGGCAAATTTATTTGTTTTTCAAAAAAAAGGGTTCGCCCTCCTTACTGACTTCTAGAGGGGTTGGGAGTCGGGGAAGGTGGTAATGAAGGAAAAGGGGTCCGCAGGGATACGAGGGGTAAGACAATAAGCAAGTAAATGGGGGGAGGCGCGAACTAAGTCCTCAAAGAAGTATGCTTGGTGGTAAGCGTAGGTCTGTCCGTCAACCGCGAAACGAAGATGTCCGTAAGTAGTGACTATCCTTCCGTCCAAGAAGTCTTGAATCTCTATGGTAACTAGAGAATCAATGTATCCGGCCCTATGAATGTTAGTAAGGGGGGCAAACACACGCCGCAGGCCCTCCCTGAAGTCGTAACGAATTGTTCCAAAGGGGGTGTCTGGAGAAGGAAGGTCGTAGACGGCCCTGGAACAGATGTAGAGAGGGGGGAAGTTGGGGTGTTGAGTGGGATCAATAATATGAGGGAAAAGGGTGTAAACGTGGGGGGAAAGGAGACGAAAGGGGGTGACTGAGGGGAAAACGGGGGGGTAATTGGCAAGGGTGGTAGCGAGGGGAACTCTGGTGATCAGTTCCCGAAGTGTAGCAGAGGCGGGCCGCCAAGACTCTCCTTGGGGAGTGATGACAGCAATGTAAAGGTGGGGGTGTTCTCCTTGGTGAAGGAGACAAGGGGGGGCTTGGTAGGCGGCGGCAGCAGCAGGAGGAAAATTCTCCTGATTGGGGTGAGGGGCAGGAGGGGCTTGTTCAGCTACCCTTTCGTAGTTAATAGGGGAGTCGGGGGTGGGGGGGCGTGAGGCAACTGGAGGAGGCGAGGGAGAAGGAGGGCGCGGAGGAGTATCAACAGGTAGCGAAGGAGAGGCACGGGGGGTAGTGGCTGCGTGGGAAGGGAGAGGGGGACGAGGTGTGGGAAGACGAATGGGAGGCGCAGACTCGGCGCGTGGTTCAGGAGAAGGAGTGTGAGAGAGCTCAACTATGTTTCCGTTGATATCTACTATCTCGAGCACTTCTTCGTAAAATTGTGCGGTGCTTGGGGAGACGGAACGAGGGGAGGGGCGAGGGGTGGCTTCGGGGTCAGGGTACACTAGTTCTGGGGTGACTTCCCGACTTTCTTGGATGGGTGAAGGGATGACAGGGGGGCAGAAGCTTGGAGTGGGAAGAGGAATGTAAGGGGGATCTGGGAGACGAGAGGTGGATGCGACAGGAGAGCGAGTAAAAATGGAATCGAGGGGGCTACCCTGGAAGTAACTTTCTTCCTGGTAACTGCAGGAATCTCCGTCCCAATGTCCAAACTGCGAAAAGTCGTAGTCTGAATCCACTGGGGAGGCCCGAGGTCAGTCTAATAAAGAGACTGTCCAAGTGTGATGAACTCACTGTCACTCGACAGCGAGGGATAAGGCTGGAGACGACGTCGGGCAAGGTAGAGACGGAGAGAGCGTCGAGGAGGGCGAAGAGGAGGTGTCTTGGCTCAAAGGAAGGTAGTGGCGCACACAAGGTGGGGCACTTGGAGGAGCTGAGAGGCAAGAGGGAAGATGTCACAAGTGGACAGTCTGAGGGACTGTCCGATAGATTGTGCTAGCTTATATACTACAGGGGGTGGTCTGTGCGTAGGCTTAGGGCAGGCTTAGGGCCTGTCCACGAGTGCTGCGCAATACTGCGGATTGGAACATTCCAGAGACAAGTTATTAATACTGTCCAATCAGGATAAAGGATAAGCATGGTACGACTGCGCCGCAGTTAATGACGCCATATTGCGCCATAGTGGTGTGATTCCGCAGCAACTGCGGAACCCGTGATTAGGACACGTGTTCCTTGTGACTTGGTTGATTATCTTTGTTGATTGATACACGTGCAGGTATGCATGTGACTTGGAAAGACAGGGTAATCACGTGACACATCACGTGACTGTCGGAGAGCGAAATTCAAACTCCGATTTCGGATTTCCCCTTTAGGAAACTGATGACATAAGCCCGGTCCGGTCCGGTCCGGCTCTAGGCGCCTTGAGTCACGACCTGGTTTATAGGTTCGTGACACTGGCCATGCTCAACAAGCATGTCAGTGTGGAGCTGGTAAGTCAGTCCGATAAATATACTGAGCAATAAACTGATACATGTTATAGAAGACGGTTAGTGCGATATTCAGACGGTATATAGACCGCCCCAAGAAGCCCAGGCTTCATGCAGTCGCCCAGGTAATGGGATATGAGTGGGGGAACGCTAGGTGGGAGTCCCGCGATCCAGACTGGGAGAATGTAACCATCGATTACATTGCATCTCTATGCGAAGAACAAGAGAGAATAAGTCCGGACTGGCATGAAGCATACTCATCTATCGATCTAAGCAAGTATTTGGAGGGTATTCAGCCGAAGAAGATGTGGTGGGCTCCTGTCAACAAATATGTGGATGATGGTACGTCCCCTGCATCCACTTGTTCCATCGCTCACTTGTGCCAAGTCGCTATGGATGAGCCAGCAGATGACCCGGCGGATGACCCGGTGGATGAGCCTGCAGATGGCTCCGCAGACGAGCTTGTGGACAAGCCTGCGGATGATCCCACGGATGATCCTGGAGATGGCTCAACTCATCCATCCAGACCAGAGTCGTCCCTCGCAAGTGCAACGCTTCCCGACAAGGGAAAGGCTCGAGCTGATCCACCACCATCTGAGGCTTCGAAGCACCTGTATGGCCTGCGGAACAAGAAGCGGCCTGCTCCGGCGAGCCCCGATGAACCAACTGTGGAGTCAGAGGAGACAACCCCTCGGAAGTCCAGCAAGTTGCAAGTTGAGGTGGTTATTTCATCCCCTCCTCGTGCCAAACAGCACCCACGTCTTGAAGAGGACAGTACAGTTGAGGCCACGGGTCTGGTGAGCATTGCGGACTTATTCTATCACTTTATTGGTTACTATATTCGCTGCAGGATATGTGTGGCCCATGCATAACTCGCAAAGCAAAGGCGTGCAAGCCACAGGCCAATGTGAAGCGCCTGACGTCCGCTTGCATCGCCTGTGCGACTCTATACAAGACCTGCAGTCCACCTGCATCCTGGGGCATCAGGCCACATTGGATGGGGGACGCCCGATCCGCCTCGTCCGTACGCACGCAAACCCCGAGTAAGTCTGGTATATTTCCGAACACAAATGTGCCAGAGATATCACTTATAATATCTAGGCATTCTCGTGGATGCACAAATTGAAGCTCTTGCACAACGGGTGGATGAACTGTCCAATGAAATACGTGATTTGAAGAAGGACCAGGCCACATCAATAGAGGAGAACTGTCGCGGACGACGTCGAATGAACCAGAAGTTGCAGGATGCTCTCCTCGTGCTGGGAGTGCTCTTGGAGAAGCAGGGGGTCGACTCTTCCTCTATCCCCGGCATCGGACAGCCCACTTCCAGTACCACTAATTCCCCTGGCCTCCAGGCCACATCTTCGCCGGGAATCCCCTTATCTTTACTCAAACTTTCAGATGCGCGTTCGAATGCATCATCGAAAACTTCAAGCGTCATTTCAGAGCCCCGCCAAGTGATGGGTACGTATTATTCTTATAGCGGATGTCCCGCTCTGACATGCGTTTCAAGTGGATCGATTGGGTGGGAGTGCCCCTGCCTCCAAGGCCGCATCTGTCACCTCTCGCCATTCCGTGGCCTCACACCATTCCTCTGCGGGTGGGCCGCTGCGCCAACCATCAGGTGAGTAGTTTGTGTTTCTTGGCTGTTTCATGCACACCTAACGTATGCTTCAAGTTGCGCGTTCAGGTGGGAGTGCTGCATCACGCAGCCCATCGCCGGAGATCCCCCCCACACAGTAAATAATCGAATATGCGTTTTAGGACAATTTGTAATCACGTAGTCGGACTTCCCCATTTGAATGAATCGGTACATGTGACGTGTGTGCAATCAGTTTCATGTGATCCATCTGTCATTTGCTTCATGTGACCCATCTGTAACATGTGACGTTGTACATCATATGACTTGATTCCCATATGTGGGATTCTGCAAAGCTGAGTGGCATGCGACCTAATACATCGGACCATCCGGAATAAACCCGACTCACACCCTAAATACATCTCCATTAAGTGGTCGGCACATTGCAAAGGCGGGATACATGGCTGAATATCTCTGTAGTAAAGCTGGCAGGTTGTATCACATATGCCTTTTATAGATCATATCAAATATGCATGTGTTTAGAGTATTGTATGTCTAGTATTATTCCTTCGCCATTTATATGTGACATTGAAACAGTGGACCGTCCGACATTCATGCCATGTCATATATTGAGGTGTAGTCTAACAATTACCATAGATCCTCAGGCAGCGTTTCATGTATCTTCAGCAAGGCCAAACCTGTTTCACATGTCCATGGTATTTATATTGCTTCAGGTTTAGCTACTCTATTGCTCTACTACCAATCATGCAGTCTCACACATCCAAAGGCAAACTTGTATCATCCACATCAAAGCCCTCCAGGTACACCAGCACCATTCACAAACATAAGCGGATCTCCCGCTCCCCCCCTCTCCACACTCCCACCATGTTTTCCGATCCTGTGGACGACTCACCCTCTGATACACAATCATTTGATGAGGATGACATGTATGGCTCAGATGGTGATGTTGAAACCATCAGTCTGAAACCCCTGCTGGAACATGTTTCTGAGGAGCAAGAAACAAGTTCAATCAATCAATGTGTGGTATGTACCTGTCACCATCAATTCTTCCTATTCCATCTTACCTTTCAAGGCGGATGTGGAACATCCTTTGGAGGAGCAGGAAAGCTCACTCAATGAATATGAGGTGTGTACCTGTCATTGCCAATCAATTCCATCCATCTTACCTTTCAAGGTGGACATGGATATCATTTCTGACTCAGAGAATATACACAGGAGTGTGAACGACTTCTCCCTCATGGTAAGGGCACTGTGTGAGGCAGAAGGGATTGATGTTTCCAATATTTCACATGGAACAGAAGATAGCCTGTATCATGATGATGGGTTGGATCATGCATTGGAGATGTCTTCGGAATTAGGAAATACTAATGATAGTTGATTAGAAGGTTCCCCTTGATGTAGACTATTGTACTGTGGTCGTACTGTCTCATGTAGGGTTTCACATTGGGACTGGTTTCAGATTTGAAGGTTGGACAACACCACTAGTGGATCAACCAGGTGTATAGATCATTGAGGATGCTCAGGTATATTTAAGAACGGAGATAATGCATGTCACCCATTGACCTTCATTCACACCATCTTCATTCTATCCATTTCCATTCATAATGCCTCCAAAGAATACCTTCACCATTCCCATGGGAGATGTTGTTGAGGTTGTTAACCAGACACGGAAGACTAAGTGGGGACTCCGTACCACTGTAAAGGAAGTCCCTTTCCACTTAAAGAAGGGGAAGTCAGGTCAAGCTTCAATGTCTCAAACTGGAGTGGAGACCACTATGGAGACAGTACAGTTGCAGTCATCCAGGGACTCACCACATGGGATAGAGGAATCACATACCCTTCACCACATAGAGCCATATGAACCTGATTTGCAAGACTTTCAAGCAGAGGAATCCCAGCCCCAACAAAGTGTATGTCCACAAACCTCCTATGATCATTGTCGGACTTCTGATTATTCATAGACACCAATGAGCCAGTGGACAGACATGCGGAGCAGATACATCCACCTGTTGCTCGAGATGGAGGGTCTGACAAGTGCTCCAAATTGCTCTATGTGTACCAGTTCAATGCAGATCAAGTGCTCCGATTGTATTGGAGGAAAGTACTTCTGCAAGGAATGTTGCCTTCAAACACATATGCGATCCCCATTCCATCGGATGTCCCGCTGAACTGGCACACACTTTGCACCAATGTCATTAATGTCAATTGGATTTAAGCTCTGCTTTGGTCATGATGGGAGGCCATGTCCACTTACAGTGGAGGTATGAACATATCAGATATATTAATCCCACATATACTCATATATCCATAGGGACACCAAGCGTCAGATGTGTCACGGACGCTCTATTTTCACCGTATTTTTCCGTATTTTTACGGATTTATTTGGTAGAGATACGAGTCTCCAACGTTGTGTTAAAGAATCCAAGTCCTTATCATTAGATATGATAAGATGGTTAGTCACGTGATGCCAACATGTGCACCCACAAGCACGTGACCCTGGGATAGTAATTTCCCTGATAGGAATTACCTCTTTAGGTCACTTTCCTCATTAGTATAACAGTTTCTCATTGGACGATAAGCAGGGAACATTCTAGATAGTTCTAGACTACATTGTCATAGGGTTGTGACTCATAGATAAGGACATGTCATTGTTCTGTCAGCGTTAATGACTGTGCATCAGTCAGCACAATAGATAACGCTATTATTAGACACGACGCATCAGCGCCTGACTCATTACTATTACACATACCTTTAGTAATAAGGTTCCGTAGTAATTCGAACTCAGCCGCAGCACCGTATATAAACCCTCATGTAGCGTCCTGAGTGGAACCAACTTGTCCTCTTGGTTCTCCACTCAGGTGCGTATTCCACTGTATTTCCCTTACTCTTCTCCAATGTTAACTTGTCCTCTTGGTTCTCCACTCAGCGTGCCACAGCGTGATCACCTTGCCTTTGGACTTGTATAAAGTCCTCACGTGTGCATACTCTCCGTTGTGACTGTACGTTCGGCGCGTGACTTGTCTCCGCGCTAGGCTTGGGTGTGTTACCTGTTCAGTTCACTTACCTCACCCTTGGTCTAGTTGTACGCGATAAGTCATACCGCTACATTAGGACAAGTTCCTTTTCACATGCCTCTTCACTCTTGTTTACCGGCGTTTTCCCCTTTTACCCTTATAGGTGGTTGACGACCACAAGTCCCTTGTGTCACACACCTCACTCTTTGCCTGTGGACCTTCGTACGCAGAATCTGCGCTATCTTGGTACAACTCTAGTGTCTGTAAAATCGGCATAGATTGTGCTTGCCTATAGGACTTTATCTGGTCATCAGTAAAGTTTCTGGGTACTGCTTGCAGAACTGGTCACCACGCCAGATAAGCTGCAAGTGGAAGAGAAGCCTGCCAGGCCTAGCCTGCGACAGCTGTACGCGAAGTAAACAGAAAAGTTTGAGAGCGCTTCGGCGTGAGAGGCAGCCAATAGGTCGAGGAGACTGCGGCAGACAGCCTTGTGTTCTTGCACAAATTCATTACCCCATTCCAGAGTGTTCCGTTATCGCCGCAGCCTCGCACAGTGTGAAACATCACTGTGTAACGTCGTCACGACGTTAGCTCGACTTGAGCTCTATAGAGGCGGTAACAACTTAGCGAATACTCTGAGGACGTGGAGGTCCAGGCGTAACGAATCTCTTGAAGACACGAAGGTCCAAGCGTAGGCGATGGTGAACACTCAAAGGCGCACTACTTGAAAGAGGCAGCGGAGAGAGAGAGAGAGAGAGAGAAAGAGAAACAAGTGACGATTCAAGAAGACCAAGATGGCGTATCTTGGTCTTCACAAGACGGTTTAAATACACAAATCAGCAGGCTTTCAAGCGCTGCTATGAGTCACAGTAGTGTAGCGTCCAACGTGTCGCGTAAGTAGCTCGAACCCTAATACTACTACTACTAGTATTAGTGGCACAGTCCTCAGTCAGCAATCAGCGCGCAATCTCCTATCGTACTCGTAATCGCCTATCGTAAGTCCGCAACTAATCTACCTTACCGCCGTAGTTGCAACCGGTACAGTAAGGGTCGAAACGTAACATCACCTCCTCTTCTAGCATGAGACCCCTGGCTCACCGAAAGTCGCGGGCCAGCCAATCGCGTTGTTCATCGGCAATGCGCTCTAGGCGGTAGATCGCGTCGCACCGATCGTCTTGTGCGCACTCGATCATTGTGCGGAGTTGACTCACCCTTGCTCGAAGTCGATCCAGCTCGTAGCTGGCCGCGCGAAAGCGCGTAACCTCTGCGGTGAGCAACTCGTTGTTGATGCGATTGAGCGCACGGTCGGTGAACTTGTCCGCCTCGAAGACGACGAGGTCCTCGTGCGGATACGTGGGGCGGAGCGCCGCGGATATGTGGGGTTCTGCGTAAAGGGGCTTACCATAGACGTGTGGCGAGCCCGGTATAACCCCTAATATGAGGGGGTCTGCCCCTCCGATGATCTGGACATGCGACGCGTCCCTCTCTACTCCGTCTGGTCCGGTGATGGGGTATCGAATATAATGGGGTCGTCGGTTTGCCCGGAACCCTTCAGGCGCAATGACATGCGCGGGGTCCTCGGCGGCGGTGAACGGACGGTGATCGGCGGCACCAGGCACGCGCACACGTCCTCGATACATGGGGGACCCGTCGGAGTAGACGAGCCAGGGAGTGATGAGGGAATTATCAGGGTCGCGTTTCGTTCGAAGGAAGGTGTGTCTCGCCGAGTAATAATCTTCGTCGTCATGGCCAGCCTCAGCTGCCGCCATCGCTGCCGTCGCTCGCGCATCTCCCTCAGTCGGGCCGCTGCTGAGTCCAACTGCTCCTTCTGCCATGCTGCCGCTACCCCCTTCCAACCCTCTAACTCGTACTCCATCAGCGCTTGAACGCTGGTCGTTGCTCGGGAAAACTCCGCGAACGCCGATGAGGTCGTCGCTTGGGGGGATAGTGGCGATGGGTTCACGCTCGCCACTATCGTTTCGGAAGACGTGGACGACGGCTCAGTCGTCGTCAGGAGTGGTCGTCGGGTCTGGGAATCTGGTGACGACGTTGATCCATTCTTGTGCGGTGATGGGCCCCTCTGCTGGTGTAAGAGGTGTCCATGGCGTGAGCTGAGTGTTGGGAATTTCGGTGTCGCCGTCCTCCGCCACAAGGGCGCAGGCGTCTTCGGCGAGGGAGTCGAGGAGTTGCGCCTGTGTGACATGTCGCAGTGGGGAAGTGGGCATGAGAGTGGTGGTTGAGTGGAGGAAAAGGGGATGACTGTCCTCTGTCCGAGCGACTCCCACTTTATCTCTCCCGCCGTGGGTTTGCGCTTCCTGATACAGGCGAAGCGCTTCCGGCGCGAAGACGTCGTCTTTGTTGACCCACTGGTTCTCCGAGTCTGGGTACCCCTTCCATTTGATCAAGTATTGAAGGCGTCTCCCTCTGCCGAAATGCCGGGTGTCTAGAATGGCCTCGACTTCGTATTCCTCCTCTCCATCTATCAGTTCGGGTGGTGGTCGTGTGAAGTTTTCCCCGTGCAAGGAAGTTTGCTTGTACGGTGTGAGAAGATCAATGTGAAACACTGGATGGATGCTCCACTGCGTGGGAAGTTCCAATCGATAGTTGTAAGGGGACATCACCTGTATCACCCGAAAGGGTCCGTGGCGTCGCGCCGCTAATTTCGCCGTAGGCTGATTGGTTTGGAGATGTTTGCCCTTGAGCCATACGAGGTCGTTGACGTTGAACTTGGGCGTATCTTTGTTGCGCACCCATGACTCTTGCGCCTTCTTGATAAGGCGTTGAGCGGCGTCTCTAGCCTCTTTTAGCTGTGTTAGTCGCGCGGTCGTGAGGGGAATGGGAGATGGCTTATCCGTCCAGTCCGCTTGTGGGTTATACCCCATCAGAAGTTGAAACGGCGATTCTTTAGTGTGTTCATGTGGCCAGTTGTTGTGCGCAAATTCGGTGATTGGTAGATAAGCCTCCCAGTTGTCTTGCCGCTCATTTACCCAGAAGCGTAGGTATTGTTCCAGCCACTGGTTAGTTCGCTCAGACTGTCCATCAGTACGTGGGTGATATGCGGTTGATATGTTCTGTTGGATCCCCAGAATGCGGCATACTTCTCTGGTAAACTTGGATGTGAAACGTGGGTCGTGGTCACATATTATCTTGCACGGCAACCCGAAGCGTTTGAACACCTGGGCGACATACAGAGTCGCCGTTTCTTCTGCGGTGATTTCTTCTCGGCATGGGATAAAAATTGAGGCCTTGCTGCAATCGTGGTCTGTGACCGTTAGTATACTGTCATACCCCTTGGAGACGGGGAGTTTGGTGATGAAGTCCACCGCCACTGTGTGGAACGGCATGGCTTCCAGTATTGGCGTGATGGGATGCAGCGTGGCTCGTATGGGCCTCGTGTTGACCTTATTTCTTTGGCATTCTGCGCAGCCTTGCACGTATTCATATACGTCTCTTCGGAGCCGCGGCCACCAGTAGTGTCTCTCTAGGATGTGTTGGGTTTTTGCAATTCCCGGATGGCCATGTATTGGCAAGTCGTGGTGGTCGTGTATCAGTACTCGTTGAGTCGATGCTGGCCCTGTGATTACGAACCTGCCGTCCTTGTACCATTCTCCTTGTATCTTCTTGAGGCGATAAGGGTCGATCCATATTTTGATCACCTCCTCGTCTTGTTGGTGGCGTGGTTGCAGTAGATTTGGGTTGGCGATGAAGGTTCGCGCGGTGTTAAGGGTTCGTACAAAGATTTCGGAGGGCAGGACCACTATTTCGCTATTGTCCCCGACGCCTTGGTCGTAATCCGGTCGTCTTGACAGTGCATCTGCCCGTCCGTTGTTCTTTCCCTTAATGTGATGAATCTCGAAGTCGTATTCAGAAAGTTCAAGTACTTCCCTGGTGACTCGCCTACTAATCTTCTGTGGTGACCTCCAGTACTGTAGGTTTAGATGGTCCGAATAGATTTTAATCTTGTGGGGGGCACCTGCAAGAAGTGGTCGCCAGTTCCGTAGGGCCTTAACTATCGCGAGTAGTTCTAGGTCGTAGATGTCGTAGTTTCTCTCGGCTTCGGAAAGCGTCGCCGAGTAGTAACCTATAGGATGTTGCTTGCCGTCAGATTTCTTTTGCAGTAATACGGCTCCCACCGCATAGCCCGAAGCATCTACTTCCAATTCGAATGGATCTTGAAGGACGGGGTGTGCTAGCACTGGTTCCTCCGTCACGAGTCGTTTTAGGGTGTTAAACGCCTGTTCTTCTTCTTTAGTCCATCGCCATTCTTCGTCCTTCCGTGTTAGTTTAGTGAGTGGTTTAGCGTGGGTTGCGAAACCGCGGATAAAGAGTCTGTAAAAGTTACAGAAGCCGAGGAAAGAACGGACGTCTTTGACTTTTGTTGGTGTTGGCCAGTCCTTGATTCCTTGAACTTTTACAGGGTCCATTCGGGTCACCCCCCTTTCAAGGATTACCCCCAGGTAATCCATCCGCGGTTGATGGAATAGGCACTTTTCGAGTTTGAAGTAGAGGTCGTGTTCCTCCGCAACGCGCAAAACATCGCGGACGGCGTCTACATGGGCCGCTAGGTCGTGATCAAAGTGAGTAGCGATACCAATGTCGTCCATATAGACGCGTATGGTAGTGCCCAGTCGTTCGTGCTTCGCTATGGTGTCGTGGTAGATGTGGTTCATCATGGCCTGGAAGGTGGCGGGGGAGTTAGTGAGCCCGAAGAACATGACCGTGGGTTCGAAGAGGCCAAATTTGGTTTTGAACGCTGCCTTCTCCTGGTCGCCGTCGCGAATACGTATGTTGTTGTAGCCCCATCGGATGTCGAGTTTCGTATAAATATGGGCATTGCTGAGGTCAAGGATGAGATCCTGTATTAGCGGTAGTGGGTATTGATTCCGAATGGTGTGGGAATTGATGACCCGGTAGTCCTGTACCGGGCGTAGTTTTCCGTCCTTCTTTTTAATGAAGAAGAAGGAGGATGCGTACGGAGAGATAGAGGGGCGCAGATACCCTTGCTTCAGTTTCTCTTCCAGAAACTCTTTGAGTTCGCCCTCTTCTTTTTGGGTCATAGGGTAAATCTTGCAGTCGATGGCGGCCGGCGCGGATGGTTTGAAATCTATTGCGTGATCCCACGGCCTTGCCGGGGGGAAGCGGTGCGAGGCTTGCTCGTTGAAAAGTTTGGTGAACATTGCGTATTCCTGCGGGAGCACCGCTGCCATTTGTTGTTGCTTTGCTTGTATGGCCAGTTCCGTCGAGGTAGTGGCTTTAGCAAACGTTTCTTCCTCTAGTTCCCGCACAATGTCTTCCTTTTCGGCCACAATGAGGGCCCGAATGGTCGTTGTCAGTAGCAGTGCTTCGCTGGTTGCCAGTATTATTGGCTGCATGTCGGGGTGTATGGTTGCAGTGGCCCAGCTGATCGTTGGTTCGAATGCGCTTAGCCATGGATAGCCTAGCACCATGTCTTCGCTTCCAAGGTCGGTGATCAGGAAGGTCATTTGCTTTATCTGTCCCCGTGTTTTCACTTCTAGGTTAACATAATGAGTGATTAACCCAGCTTTATTTTCCGTGTTGTCTATATTCCATATCTTGCGAGGCGTATTCAGCGGCTGCGTCTGGATACCAGCTCGTTTTGCCAGGCTGGGTCGGATGAAGTTGTCGGTTGCGCCAGAGTCGACCAGCGCATTTGTTTCAGTCATTTGGTAATTCGTACGGACAGTCACTGGAACTCTCATAGATCGGTAGCGCGTTGTCACAATTACAGAATTACATTGAAGAGCCCTCACCCAGACTGACGGGTTCAGGCGTCCCGAAAACCCTCTTTTCCCCATAGATCTTGAAGTATAAGATCTTTTACTTCATCCGTACTGTTGGCCACCTGCGTGAGCCATTCTTTGGCCTGCTCTCCTGCTGTTTTCGTGCTTGCCGCGTTGATTTGGGGTGCGGGCGTTACGCTTGGCGCTGGCGACATGTACCCTGGCAGCGACGGCGCGTACTGCAATGGCGCATACTGTGAGACGGGTCCTTGAGGATATCCCGTCGTTTCGGTCATACGGCTGCTGGATGGGGTGGCCTGCCACTGTTGCTGCGTACGCGGATATGGGCAATTTCGTGAGAGGTGGCCGGGAGCGTGACAGTTATAACAAAGGACATTCCTTAAGTCCCTTCGCGATCCTCCTCTCCCTCGTCCTCTAGCTCCTGGTCCTCCTCTCGGCGGGAACGGTGGTGTAGGCCAGTCGCGGTGCGGCAGTTTGTTGAAATCGATGTCTTTGGACCCCGCGAGCCTTACCTTTGCACGGTCAGCCGAGGTGTCCATTGCCCACAGGTTGGCTTGCGGCAGGTTTTGCGGGAGTGTCCACCCCGCATTGCCGCCCTGCTTCTTTGGTTGCGTTGTCGTGTTTTTGTATTCATTGAGTCGCGCTTTGAGGTGGATGTAGTTTTTCTGCCGCTTGAGGACGGCCCTTTTCCAGTCGTCGAACATGATGGGGTCGTCAAATTGGAACGCGTTTTTGAACAATTCCTTGGGGAGACCCGATGTAAAGAGGTCGATGGTTTGGGGTTCATTGAGGCGATAGTGAGCCTTCCGCGCGAGCTGTTCAAAGTCATTGACGTACTTGTCAATGTCTTCCCCTATCATTTTGTAACCTTTCCGCAGTATGGCCTGGGCTTGTTCCCGTTCTAACGTGTTTTCAAACCTTTGGCTGAATCCGTCGGCTACGGCGTTCCATAGGTCGCGAGTGTAGGGACTTATTCCCCGTTGTATCTGCCTGTTGAGCCAGTTCAGGAAGGATAGGACCCATTCGCTGACCGCTCCGCCCTTGATGTAGGAAAGGAACAGAAGGCATCTTCTGTAGTCGTTGCGCATGATAGGGGCGTCCAAATTCATGCCCCAATAGACATGCCACTGCGTCAGGAATTGGTCTACTTTGAGTCTGTCTCCGTCAAAAATGGAAGGTGGCTCGCCGGTTAGTTTTTCGTTATGATGTCCTCCTCCTCCGGCATCTCCACCACCTCCTCCTCCTCCATCGCCTCCTCCACCTCCTGGCGGCCCCATGGGTGGCATTCTTGGTGGTTCGGTTCTTCGCAGATCAAACGGGATACCTCCCCCTGGTGGCGGTGGCGGGTCTCCGCCCGGTCCTCCCGTTCCTGGTGGGAGGTCTAGTGCGGGTTGTCGTCCGGATGGGGGGTCTCCTCGATCTGACCCTATTGCTCGGAAGATGGCTGCGTCGTCTGCAGTCATTCGTACACCAGTTTCAGGGTTGATGGGCATGAGGATTTCTCGTGCTTCTTCTCTTATTGCGCGCGCTTCTTCAATCGCGACTTCTTCCATTGCTCTTGTTATTGTCGCCATAATGGCTGGTGATCGGATGTGAATTGGCTCCGGTTCAGTAATGTGCGCGGACTCAGCTCGTTCGATAAGGAGATCTTGTATTGCTCCTCCGCTAGTTTCTGTTTGATTTGGCTCTCGTCCTTCGCTTTCGTCTTGACTTTGCTCTTCTTCTTCTTCTGATATCACTTCTCCGGTGGAGTGTTCTCGTACTTGCCCGTCAATGGGGCCCCAATCTGCTCGGCTATTAAGTTCTCGGGCGTCGATATCGCACCGGTATCTGGGTCCTGCTGGTCTTATGACGTCCCACTGGGACTCTATGGGATTCCACGTAACTTCCGTCCAACACAAGTGGTCGAAGTTGAACTCAACTGGTCGGAACCTACTAGGTCCGTTGAACTCCACAAAATATCCGGTTTCTTCTTGTCTTTCTCTCCAACTAGCGGCTTGTAGAAAGCGCGTGGGGACGTTGCGTTCTCCTCTTCTTGGGAGCGAATATGGACGGAAGCTCGTCCACTGGTCTCTTGTTGTTACGGCCATGGTGGGATCTTGGTCTTAATGTAACGTCGTCACGATGTTAGCTCGACTTGAGCTCTATAGAGGCGGTAACAACTTAGCGAATACTCTGAGGACGTGGAGGTCCAGGCGTAACAAATCTCTTGAAGACACGAAGGTCCAAGCGTAGGCGATGGTGAACACTCAAAGGCGCACTACTTGAAAGAGGCAGCGGAGAGAGAGAGAGAGAGAGAGAAAGAGAAACAAGTGACGATTCAAGAAGACCAAGATGGCGTATCTTGGTCTTCACAAGACGGTTTAAATACACAAATCAGCAGGCTTTCAAGCGCTGCTATGAGTCACAGTAGTGTAGCGTCCAACGTGTCGCGTAAGTAGCTCGAACCCTAATACTACTACTACTAGTATTAGTGGCACAGTCCTCAGTCAGCAATCAGCGCGCAATCTCCTATCGTACTCGTAATCGCCTATCGTAAGTCCGCAACTAATCTACCTTACCGCCGTAGTTGCAACCGGTACAGTAAGGGTCGAAACGTAACAACTGTGTATTGGTCTTGCTTGATCGGACTCTCCAATCACCTTCGACTTAGCGATTCGCGGTCGTCGTAACACGTCGTCACTTTATACCACCCCCCATTTTTCAAACTGCCTCGCATATTTGCGAACGTCCGTCAGCGTCTTTGACGTATCTTTCGGAGGAGACAGGAAACCGTACTTCCTGTCCCAGCGCCCCCATCACCCCCACGTTCATATTTCACTCCAAATTTAGCCTCTGCTTCGGCATCGCTACACGTTCAGGGAGCAGGTCAATCGTCCTCTGACCCAATCCCTTCACCCCGATTCGCATCTCCCACTCTGACAGTAGTTTCGGAACATTCTTACCACTCGGTGCACTCCTCCTCCAATGAGACACTCGTTGACGACCCTTACGCACCCCCTGTAGTCCATCAGCAAGAAGTCTTTGCTGGTGAAGAAGTACACTACATGTCACGCCCGCGTGACATCACGGTCACAGAACGTGCCACGTCGAATCGATTGCCAACGTATATCCTTCTTGCCAGCTGTCTCTGCCACGTATGATGTTCTTTTGCCAGCTCAGTAGTAGTTCGTAAACACCAGAAAATAGTCCCGAAAACCCCTAGTCTGTACGAGTATAAAGAGGTAGTCATAGAGTAGCTTGTACTTTGTCTACTCTTCGTTTGAATCCAGTTGTTTACCCTCTCACTTGCGTGCTCTCAGAGTACTCCAAGCAGCATCTCTCCGCGTGTGTAACACACAGGCCTTCGACTTCGCTCTTGTCACGGAACGGTCCGCTGGTACCGTGACATAAGAGTAGACCCCCTACTCCCTCGCTAGACGACACAGCGCATAAGTGTCGTACGAACGAAACTGGCGGAAGCCCCGGACGGACAGTTCGCATACATCGAACCCGCGAACGACTTAAACGATAGTACCGAAAAACGACTGGTACTCAGGCGAACAGCACCCAACCTCACAGATCTTGCGGTTAAAGGCCTCGTGTGGGAACACCACAGAGGATACACACTCGAACGAACACCGGATCCGAGCCTCGACGTCGAATACTTCGAGAACGAAAACGCGTGGTACGAAGTACTACTTGATTACCCGGGCTGGGCGACATATAACAGCGCTCGCGTCGAACGACCACACGACTGGGGACTACGTCTAAGACCTGATATCCAAACTATCCCAGTTTACGACTGGAACACCCACCGATTAGCCGTTGCCTCGTTGAAACGAAAAGGAAAGCGTCGCTCACCGCAACAACCCCCACCGTTTACACCACTCCCATTCCCGACCGCAACTCCACCTACTCCAATGGCGAGTGGATCTGGAAGTACACCTTCGGCAACGACGACCAATGGACCCCTCCAAGGAGGAGCGCCCACGTATTTTAATGGAGACAGAGCAAAAAGCGCTCAGTTTCTACACGAATTCAATCAGTATCGACGAGTAAATCGGACGAACGAACGCATGGTGTCACCATACCAACGAGTAGCTCTGGCGTTAACCCTCATTCGGGGACCAGACGTAGAGAACTGGAATCAGTCACAGGATAAAAAACTAGACGAGAAAATCAATCACGCCACGCACCCCGTAGCCGAAACCGACGAACGACTGTGGAACGAGTTCGTCGTCGATTTCAAAAACGCCTGGACAGACACCCTCAGCAAACAGACCGCTTATGCTAAACTCACCGCCCTGTCGATGAACGGAGAGGCCATCGACGAATACATCGCTCGTTTCGAACAACTTGCTGAAGCCGCAGGATGGGACATGACAGCCATTGGCACGGTCGACCTATTCCGACGCGGCCTAAAGAAAGGACTCCTAGTCGCCTGCCTAAAACGAGGAGTTATGCCCGTCACTATGGACGACTGGAAAGTTGCGACCCGAGAAGAGGTACAGCGATTCCGCACAATTACCAATTGCGTAGCAGCTCTGGGAAAAGGAGCGATACCACCGCCAAAACCCATCGCACCCCGCCCCGCTCCACGAAACGACGTAGTACCGATGGAAGTGGACGCGGTCAATACCTTCGCACCGCGTCAACGTACTCCCCAGGAACAAGCGGAATGGGAACGTTGCAGGAAAGAAGGTCTTTGCTTCCGATGTAAGCAGTCGGGACATCTTTCGCGCGACTGCCCAAAGAAACGAATCACTCCTGGCCGTGTTAACGAGGTTGTCACTGTACCGATACAACAGCCCACGACCGCTCCTGCACCGGTGTTGGACAAACAAACGTTAATAACCGGACTATTGGGGCTATCTGGCGCCGACCGAAAACAAATGATCTCTCAAATGCTTATCGAAGCAGGACTTGATGACGACGACGATCTAGACGGAGACGGCGCCACCGAGATTAATGTACTATCATCGGACGACAGTACGACTCTCACCATATCGGTCGACGTTGAGAACGAAGACAAAGTACCGGTGCTGCTCGATTCTGGAGCATCACAAAACTTCATCGACCCTGTACTCGTCAGACGGCTTGCGATGACCACGATCGACGTTCCCGCTCGACAAGCGTACAACGCAGACGGGACCCCCAATCAGACAGGTACCATCACCATGGCATGCCCTGTTACACTCATCTGGGAAGGACACGAATACAACACTCACCTTTACGTCACTACATTGGGACGACCACGCATTATACTGGGCCACGCATGGTTCAAGGACACCAATCCCGACATTAACTGGTCGAAAAATCAGTTGCTTGGAGGGACGAGACGACTTACCTATAAACGACGCGACACAATCGACACCATCGCACAGCAAATGGCGGAGAAGTTCGGTTTAAGCGGAGCAGAAACATTGCCACCTCAGTACGAACGATACGCCACCGTCTTTTCGGAAGAAGCCGCTAAACGATTCCCACCCGAACGAATCGACGATCACGTAATCACGCTCGTCCCCGACGCACCATCTACGCTCCAATGCAAAATATACCCGTTGAACGCGAAAGAGATGACGCACTTAGACGAATTTCTACAGGAACACTTGGAGAAAGGCTATATCCGAGAATCAAAATCGCATTACGCATCGTCGTTTTTCTTCCTAAAGAAAAAAGACGGCAAGTTACGACCTGTCCAGGATTACAAACCACTAAATAAAATCACCGTTCGAGACACTTACCCGATCCCACTGATCTCTAATATCCTGGATCGATTAGCCGACAAAACCCTGTTCACGAAATTCGATATACGCTGGGGATATAATAATATCCGGATCAAGGATGGAGACCAGTGGAAGGCCGCGTTCAAAACTCCACGGGGATTGTTTGAACCCATGGTCATGTATTTCGGATTAACTAACTCGCCAGCCACGTTCGTTCGCGCGATGAATCGCATCTTCCGGTCCCTTCTTAACCAATTTCCGGCAGAGTTGTTCATCTATATGGATGACATACTTATCGCCACTGTCCACGACATACAACGACACCGCACTATTGTCTGCAAAGTCTTACAGGTCCTGCTCGACGAAAGCTACTTTCTAAAGCTTTCAAAATGCGAGTTTGAGAGCACCGAAATCGACTACCTCGGAATGACCATCGCCAACGGTTCGATCCGCATGACTAACGACAAAATCTCAGGACTACATGATTGGCCACGGCAACTAACTACGGTAAAACAAGTACGCAGTATCCTCGGCGTACTCGGATATCAACGACCGTTCATACCGCGATACGCCCATCTGGCCCAACCACTCACTCAACTCCTTCGTAAAAACGTTCCGTTCGTTTGGACAACTGAACAGTCAACCGCTCTTGATACTCTTATCACCATCGCTTGTTCACGACCGGCACTCCGACAACCGGACCCTGACCTTCCTTATTCTCTTCAGACTGACGCGTCTCTTAATGCTATGGGCGCCATTCTCACGCAGCCAGACGCTCGAAACAAAGCTCAGGCCGTCGGATATTTCTCTCAGGCCTTTTCCCTGGCCGAACGGAATTATGATGTTTACGATCGCGAATTTCTCGCTCTTGTCCGCGGTCTCGAACACTGGCGACACTTACTCGTCGCCGCGCGTCACCCTGTCACTGTTTTTACTGACCATGCCAACCTTCTTCACTATCGCTCGCCGCAGCATATCAATCGGCGCGTCGCTCGCCTTGTTAACATTCTCGCCGATTACGACCTTCGACTGCGACATGTTCCGGGCCCTACCCTCCACGCTGACGCCCTGTCCCGTCACCCGTCCCTCACGCCGACTACCGACGACAACGTTGGCGTCACGGTCCTTCCCTCTGCGTACTTCCTCAACGCTGCCCAACTTGTCTCTCTCGACGATCGCTGCCGCCAGGCTCAGCTTGGCGTTCTCCCCACCGACTGGGTCGAACGTTACCACCTTGAGCGCTCCGCAACCTCCCCTTTATTCTTCCACCGAGACCGTCTCGTGATCGTGGACGATCTCCCCCTGAGGAGGGGGGTGATTGAATCCTTTCACGATTCAATTTCCGCCGGCCACCCCGGCCAAACAAAAACCACACAGGCGATACAGAAACATTACTGGTGGCCGAACATGGCACGAGACATTGCCGACTACGTCACAGGGTGCCACGTATGCCAAGCCAATAAAAACATACCGGGACGCCCCAAACCTCCGATATCACCCATCTATCCAACGGACGCGGCATTACCATTCCATGTCATCGCACTCGATTTCATAGTCAAGCTGCCAAAATCGATCAAATACGATGCGATCCTTACGATTACGGACCAAGGGTGCTCGAAGGCAAGCATCTTCGTCCCCTGTAAAGAGACAATCGATGCCACGCAGACCGCGGCCCTCTACCTCCGACACGTGGTGCCACACTACGGACTTCCCGTCCGAGTGATATCTGACAGAGATCCGCGATTCACTGCTTCATTCACTAAAGCACTGTGTACAGCACTAAACGTGGAACAGAACATCAGTACCGCCTATCACCCACGTACCGACGGACAATCGGAGCGCACTAATCAACGCCTCGAACAGTATCTACGAATCTTCTCGAATTACCAACAGAACGACTGGGCACGATGGCTCCCGATAGCACAATACACACTGAACGCCTGGACTTCCGAGACTACGAAAAAGGCCCCATTCGAGTTACTTCTAGGCTTCACTCCACATATCCACCAACCAGTATCAGTTACCACCGCATCGCCTACTGCTACCGAAAGAATCACCGCATTATTGGAAGCTCGGAAACAGGCGAAGGAAGCAATGAAGGCAACTCAGCTGAAATGGATAAAAGATACGACCTATCGCCCTTATCGCATCGGCGACAAAGTATGGTTGGACGCTACCAACCTGAAAACGACCCACCCTACAACGAAACTCGCGCCGCGGCGATATGGACCGTTTGTGATAGGAAAACGGATATCCGATGTCACTTACGCTCTTCAGCTACCCGTAAACTGGCGCATCCACAACACGTTCCACGCAGGGTTACTAACCCCGTATAAAACGACCGAGATCAACGGCTCTAAGGAAGAACATCCACCCCCGGACATAATAGACGGAGAACCAGAATGGGAAGTGGAACAGCTCCTTGATTATCGACTCTTCGGTCGTCGAAAAACGCCACAGTACTTAGTGCGATGGAAGGGCTTCTCCGCAGCACACGATAGCTGGGAGCCGGAGTCTAACCTCCACGCCCCCGACCTTGTCCGCGAGTATAAAGCCTCCCGAATCACCACCATTAACCACATCTCCCTCATGGATAACGACCCGCCTCGTCACCCACCACAGTACCCGTGGATTTCTGACAACGATACGCCACAGTGGTTGCGTGCACAAGTCAATCGTGAAGTCGAACGATGGGCCAACGTTGGTCCAACGTACGACGCGCGAGAGAACTCCCCGCGTTCTCGTGAGGACATGTGGGGGCTTAGCACCTACATCACACCGCAGGGGTTACACAGACGCCATTCGCAAGCTCGTACTAATCGACGACAGAGATTACTGAGGGAGGCGTTGGAACAAATCGCGCAGGAAGAAGAAGAAGCGGGACTTTGGGAAGGTCCTCAATCGCCTCTGACACCAGCACCGGAGATACCTCGCCTGGCGCCATCTTCGCCACCGAAACCGACCTTAGCTCTGCGTATCACCAACCCGACCCCAACGTCGCCACAGCACCCACTACCCCCGCGCCCCAGTAACCCACTGGGGATGGACCAACCCCAGTCGCTTCTTCAGAGAATCGACCGACCAGGTCGGAACTGGACCATGACGCTCCCCACCAACGACTATATCATGGAGATACCGCTTGCTAACGGAACTAGAGGGCGAGCTCCATTCGTCCAGTTTTTGATCGACCAACGCGACCGACCGGTAATTATCGCCACTGAAGGGCGTAACCAGCCCATTTACTACGGTCCGCTATTCGCTAAACCTCGCAACGGCCCCGATCTTCCCGCAGATTCGCCAGACAACAGAGACCTATTCCGTGCAGACCATGCCGCGCGACGAGAAGTCGATCAGGCCCTGTATTTGCTCGCTGACCCAGGAGTTACTGCGGAAGTACACCGCTTGCGCGCGTCTCTTGTCAGACGCGACCAGCTTGTGGCACGCATGAAGGAGACCGAACGAGCGTGGAGCGAGTGGAGCACCGAAGCTGACGAAATCGACCAACGTTTGGCCAGCGCGCGAGCAGCTTCGCGCTTAAGGCCGTATCTGTCGGATCCTATCCCCACCCTTTTACCATTTGCCACCATACGCATGAACAACACAGATCGACGACTTGACCACCATCGCGTACCGATCATCGGATCGGAAGTCGTGCTCCCTGTTCCACCGCGCCAGCCCCTTCGCACTTACGCTCAGACCGCACAGGTGACGCGTCACACGCAGTTCCCAAGCCTTCACGGGGAACAGTCTCCCGCTAGTCAGGTAGCCGACGAAGACCAACGCGCGTCGCGCCACGACAGGCGAGGCCTGCCTGCATGCAGTTACTGCGACGACGACCAACATCTTACGTTCGAATGTCGCCAGCCTCATACCAAATGCGCGACGCGGCGAGTCTGTCATGTTTCGACAACACACGCTCACGCGCGTACTTACTGCGCATGGCTCGCTATGCTCGGACGTGCGGTGGATCGCGAACGAGCGACACAAATCAACGCTCGACTTCGCGCGCAACGACGAGGTACGCCATACGAACGCCCGACTCATTTTATCTTTCGCCACGACTACGACTTTTCACGCGCACTCGATGACGCGAATCGAGACGATCGCGCCTAGAAGGGGGGCTATGTCACGCCCGCGTGACATCACGGTCACAGAACGTGCCACGTCGAATCGATTGCCAACGTATATCCTTCTTGCCAGCTGTCTCTGCCACGTATGATGTTCTTTTGCCAGCTCAGTAGTAGTTCGTAAACACCAGAAAATAGTCCCGAAAACCCCTAGTCTGTACGAGTATAAAGAGGTAGTCATAGAGTAGCTTGTACTTTGTCTACTCTTCGTTTGAATCCAGTTGTTTACCCTCTCACTTGCGTGCTCTCAGAGTACTCCAAGCAGCATCTCTCCGCGTGTGTAACACACAGGCCTTCGACTTCGCTCTTGTCACGGAACGGTCCGCTGGTACCGTGACACTACAGGTTTTCATTAGAAGGCGAAACACGAAACGACGCAGAAGCCTACGTCTGCGCCGTTTACCACGACAGAGAATTTCGATTCGCCCTTCTAGAACTTTACGGCATCTCCGGCCTTGTTGCGGGCACCCCTTTCACCGCCCCTCAGCTGATCGCCTTCGCGGCAGCTTTAACTCCCGAACTTTCTCCTCCCCCATCCGTCCACTCCCACGATAGCTCCCAAAGGGAAACAGAGAGCAGCTCAAGCTCAAGCTCAGTATCCCACAGGAGTAACGTCCAAGTACAGAACGATCCTCTCTAAAGAAGAAAAAGAGTGGGTCAAGAACTTCGACAACTGGGACAACTTCGACGAAGATGAACAGCTTCGCCTCATCGAAGATAGACGGGAGTCGATTAAAAAGTACGAGGAAAGAAAGAGACAAGACAAGTTAGATAAGATGTCCGCCACCGCCGCCGCTCCACCTACCCCCACAGCTCCTGCTCCGCCCCCAACTCTCAACGACTGCTTGCGCCTCATAAGCGATTTGGGCCAAGTAGTCGGTATACTTACACAAAAGGTCACGGACTTGACCGCACAGGTTTCAGCAACCGCGGCCAAGCCCAGCCCTAAACACAAGGAAGTAGTGGCCCGTCCCAAAGCCTGGGATGGGAAAGGCAACTCTACAGATGCCCGTCACTTCCTTGCAGCCTTCCATAATTGGGCAGGCTCACAGCAGGACGCTATGAACACCTGGGACCCGGCCCAGGGCATGTATTTCCAGGCAGAAGACCGCTGGATTATGGCGGTTCTTAACCTCATGGAAGGGGAAGCCAAGTCATGGGCTCTCCCCTATCTCGAACAACTTCAGTTAAATAACATCCCGTTCGGTAGCTCTTGGGACGAATTCGTCAAAGAGTTCAACCGACGGTTCTCGCCCCTCGACACAACAGAGACAGCGAGGGAGCAGCTGAAGAAGACAAAACAGGGCCGCGGATCGGTTGCAGAGTACCGGTCCGTGTTCGAACAATACTCTGGACAGACTGGATGGTCAAAAGCAGACCTCCGCACCCGCTTTTACGATGGTCTCTCGGACCGCGTAAAAGACGCTCTAGCCTTGACGGACAAGGCCCACGTTGACTTCGACGACCTCAAGCAGGTCTCACAATCGCTGGATCAGCGACTGAGACAGAGGGACTCGGAGAAGAAGGGCGGTTCGTCCAGCCAGTCAATCTTGCCTGCAGGCAAGCCGTCCGATCCAGACGCGATGCAAGTTGACGCATCACGTCAGCAGGGATCCGGCACGAGCAAGCCCGCATCCGGCAGAAAGACCCGGCAGGACTACCAAAAACACATGCAAGGCAAGTGTTACGGGTGTGGTTCTAAGGACCACTCAAAGAAGGATGGAAACCACGAATGCGACGTGTGCCACCATTGCCAAAAGGTCGGGCATAGGGCACCCGTCTGCATGCTCAAATTCATGGGGAAACCTGCCAAAGCGAAAGCTGCGGCCAGTAGCGAGGAGACCCCCTCCCAACCTTCTTCCAGTCAGTCGGCGGCTTCCACCGCCCAAACAAGCACTCCCACACCGCCCAAAGCCAATATGTCCCAGGCAGACGTGGCAAAGTTACTGGCGGCGCTCACGGCCCAACAAGAGCAAATCAACGCTCTTAAAGCGGCTTTTTAGATCCAGGGGAAGTCATAGCTGCGGACTCCCCCTGTAAAACAGATACGGTTGACTCGGCTTCATGTAGTTGTAAGATATGCCTACGATCTCGCCTCGTTTCGGACTCGGACCAATCTGTAATTCCTACGTACCACTCTGTTTCTGCCTGTAAAGTTGATAGTAGTGATGTCTCGGCTTCCTGTTCTGATTCTACATCTACATCTGCCTCGGAGATGAACAATAGTATTAGTGTTCCGATTGCTCCACAATTTGTAGCAGCGCCGCAAGTGATGATTTCTGATGCAGTGCTTTCTTCATGTATTATTCCCGAAACAAAAGATAGCAGATCCCATTTTCATATTTCTGTTGAATTACAAGGACGTCATCGTACTGTAAAAGTAGCAGCCATGGTAGATTCTGGGGCAACTTCGTTGTTCCTAGACAAAAAGTACGCTGACTGCCACAAAATGTTGCAAGTTCCGCTGGAGTATCCCATTACCCTCTATAACATAGATGGGACGCTCAATGAAGCCGGCAGTATTACCCATAAAGTAACACTCGTCCTCAAAGTCGGTCCTAGTGCAGAAAAGTTCGACTTTATGGTCACTTCACTAGGTCCAGAACGAGTAATATTGGGACTGCCCTGGCTTAGACATCGGAACCCGCACATAGACTGGCAGGAAGGCACTATGCGTCTCAACTCCAGCGCTGAAATAGCTGCACCGGAGATAGAGATAGAGGTGACGCGCATTATGGCGAACCATATGGAACGCCACCGTCTCCTTGCGGAGAAAGTGTTGGACACAGTTTCTGACGAAGTTTTCTGTTTGGCTGGTTTCACGTACTCTCAGCAGATTGCCGAGAAAGTGATAACCTCCAAACCTAAGAAAACCTTTGAAGAAATGGTCCCTGAACACTATCGTGACTTCGCAAAAGTCTTCTCTGAGGAAGAGTCCCAGAGACTCCCTGAGCATCAGCCCTGGGACCACGCCATAGACCTTGAACCAGATGCCGTTAAACACTGGAAGGTCAAAACGTATCCCATGTCGCCCAGTGAGCAAGTGGAATTGGACAAATTCTTAGATGAACATATAGGGAAAGGATACTTAGTGCCATCTAAGTCACCGATGGCATCTCCCGTGTTCTTCATAAAGAAAAAGGACGGTAAACTCCGTCTGGTCCAAGACTATCGCCATCTTAATAAAATCACTATTAAGAACCGATATCCACTTCCACTCGCTGCAGACATTATTAATAGGCTTAAGGGAGCTCAATAATTCACTAAGTTCGACGTTCGATGGGGATATCATAACATCCGCATCAAAGAAGGCGATGAATGGAAGGGTGCCATCGTTACCAACAGGGGTCTATACGAGCCAAAGGTCATGTATTTTGGCATGACTAATAGCCCTGCCACCTTCCAAGCCTTAATGAATGCCATCTTTGCTGATCTTATCGCACAAGGAGAGGTCGCAGTATATATGGATGATATTCTCATCTATAGCAATAACCTTAAACACCATCGCAAAATAGTACGCGAAGTGTTGACAAGGTTAGAGCAGTACAACCTCTATCTCAAGCCTGAGAAGTGCGATTTTGAGAAGCAAGAAATGGAGTATCTTGGGATGATTATCCGTCCCGGAGAAGTGCAGATGGACCCTGGCAAGGTCTCTGCAGTAAAGGAGTGGCCTACCCCGACTACGCTCAAAGAAGTTAGAGCTTTTATCGGGTTTGCCAATTTCTATAGAAGGTTCATCAGGGACTTTGCGGCTATTGCCCGACCCCTTCATGACCTTACTAAGAAAGACACTCCTTGGATATGGCAGTCTGAACAGCAGAAAGCCTTTGACCAGTTGAAGGAACGTTTCGTACAAGAACCTATTCTTAAGGTTTACGATCCGAACCTTCCAACTAGAGTCGAGGTAGATGCTTCAGGATTTGCTACTGGCAGTATTTTAACTCAGAAATACCCGGACGGTCTCTGGCACCCTATTGCGTATCGCTCACAGTCCATGAGCAAAGAAGAACGCAACTATGAGATCTACAACAGAGAAATGCTTGGCTTAATCCGCGCCTTAGAGGACTGGAGACATTTCCTCGAAGGCATCTCTTTTGAAGTGATCACCGACCATAAGAATATGGAATGGTGGGCAACCATGAAAGACTTAAATAGATGCCAAGCTAGATGGGCTCTATTCTTAAGTCGGTTCACCTTCAAAATCACTTATAAGAAAGGAGAATCCATGCAAGCCGATGCATTAAGTCATTTCTCACGAGACCAAGTCCGAGACTCTGAAGACAACCGCCAGGTTCAGGTGTTAAAACCTGAGCACTTCCTAGCTGCCGCTAAAGCGCACTTTGTCCCTGAAATAGACTCCCTCAGAAGTCGTATTAAGCTCGCATCCATTAGAGAGGCTGAAGTCATAGAGGGTCTTAAAAGCATTTCAAAGACCGCTCCCAGAGCCCTCACAGATGGCGTCTTAATGTGGGAAGAAGAAGATGGCTTCATTTACCACCGGGGTAAACTATATGTCCCAAATGATCGTGCCCTTCGCAGAGACGTGGTAAAGTCTTGCCACGATTCGGTCATGACAGGACACCCTGGAAAGAACGGAACCATAGAGCTAGTCAGTCGCTACTATTGGTGGCCACGCATGTCAGGCTTCATTGCCTCATACGTAGAAGGATGTGATCGATGCCAACGCTACCGCAAAGATCTACACCCCAAAGCAACCATTCAGCCGCAAGAAGTACCTGAGGGACCATGGCAGATAGTCGGAATCGATCTAATCGGTCCACTGCCTATGTCACGTGGGAAGGATATGATCTTAAATGTCGTAGATCATTACACCAAACAGATTCATCTGTTCCCCATGACCTCTCAAATTATGGCTGATGGGGTAGCATCCATCTACTTTGAGCAAATCTTCCCTCTGCATGGGATCCCTCGCAAAGTCATAAGCGATAGAGGACCCCAATTTGCAGCGCGAAGTATGCGTGCCCTGTACAAGCGACTTGGAATAGATGCAGGTCTAACTACAGCCTATCACCCTCAAGCTAATGGACAGGTTGAGCGCAAAAATCAAGAAGTTGAAATATATTTGCGCATGTTCATTAGCAAGAGACAAGATGATTGGGCAGACCTGCTTCCTACAGCAGAATTTGTAGTCAACAGTAGACTCAACTCAGCTACGGGACATACTCCCTTTGAGCTACTATATGGCTTTACGCCGGACTTTACGATTCCTGCTGGTAGACCTATGGGTATTCCACTGCTCGACAAGCGCCTTCAGCACTTAGTTTCTGCTCGCAGGGACGCAGAGGCGGCTCTATGCCTAAGTAAAAGGTGAATGCAGACAGACGTTGAACAAAGGACTAAGTCATACTCCTTTAACGTCGGGGATAAAGTCTGGTTGCAAGCTAAGCAGATAAAGATACATCAGCAGTCGTCCAAACTGGGACCAAAGCAACTTGGCCCATTTGAAGTCACTAAAGTTATAAGTGATGTCGACTATAAGCTTGCACTACCCCCTGCATTACGGATCCATGATGTATTTCATGTAGACCGTCTCTCTCCTTACAAAGGAAACGAAGTTAATGGGCTCACGCCTCCACCACCCGATCCAGTAATGGTCGAGGGAGAAGAAGAGTATGAAGTTGACCATATACGAGATTCTAAACTCTTTGGTCGTACTCTTAAGTACCTCGTCCGTTGGAAAGGATACGGTGAGGGTGAGGACACATGGGAACCAGCTAAGAATCTAGCACACGCCCCTGATGCGGTTAAGGAATTCCATTCCTCAAACCCGGGCACACCTAGAAAAATAGCGGCTCTTATTTACGCGTCCTTGCCTTGGCAAGCTCATCATGTGGATACATTGGCCAACGTGGACGTCGACCCTTAAGGAGGGGGGTGATGTCACGGACGCTCTATTTTCACCTTATTTTTCCGTATTTTTACGGATTTATTTGGTAGAGATATGAGTCTCCAACGTTGCGTCAAAGCATCCAAGTCCTTATCATGAGATATGATAAGATGGTTAGTCACGTGATGCCAACATGTGCACCCACAAGCATGTGACCCTGGGAGAGTAACTTCCTTAACGGATGTTACCTCTTTAGGGCACCTTCCACATTAGTACAGTAGTTTCTCATTGGACGATAAGCAGGGAACATTCTAGATAGTTCTAGACTACGTTGTCATAGGGTTGTGACTCATAGATAAGGACATGTCATTGTTCTGTCAGCATTAATGACTGTGCATCAGTCAGCACAATAGATAATGCTATTATTAGACACGACGCATCAGCGCCTGACTCATTACTATTACACATACCTTTAGTAATAAGGTTCCGTAGTAATTCGAACTCAGCCGCAGCACCGTATATAAACCCTCATGTAGCGTCCTGAGTGGAACCAACTTGTCCTCTTGGTTCTCCACTCAGGTGCGTATTCCACTGTATTTCCCTTACTCTTCTCCAATGTTAACTTGTCCTCTTGGTTCTCCACTCAGCGTGCCACAGCGTGATCACCTTGCCTTTGGACTTGTATAAAGTCCTCACGTGTGCATACTCTCCGTTGTGACTGTACATTCGGCGCGTGACTTGTCTCCGCGCTAGGCTTGGGTGTGTTACCTGTTCAGTTCACTTACCTCACCCTTGGTCTAGTTGTACACGATAAGTCATACTGCTACAAGATGGGACACAGCGCAGAAAGCAGACGTCCCGTCAGACTCGTTCTGCATCACTTGTATCTGTTGAGGAAGAGCAGGCTCATTCATCGGGAGGTCCGCAGCCTTCATCACAAACTCTTGAAGATATGCCTGGGATTTCAGATACATTGTTTGACTTTGCTGGGGATGTGTTGGATCCCCCTGAGGGAAACACACGACGCACTCGGACCACAATGTCGGGAAACCCGCTGATCACCGTTGTCAATCAAACAGGTGTCTTTGATATGGATGTACTCTTCTGCATATGCCCCAACGCTGGTGCCAATGATGAGCAACTACTCCAAGCTGGAATATTTCCTTCAACCTTCAAGCAGATTGAGACTGCATTCACCTTCTCAGTTCTGGATGACTTCTTGGCTGACAACCTGGAGTGCAAGACAACTGCACAACAGTACTATTCTAAGCTTCAGAGCATCACCAATCGGATGTTCCCTGACCATGTCCCGGTGAGTATCAATGCTATCCTGATACTGCATAACATCTTATTGATGGAGACATATAGAACCTCTACAAACAGCTCTTGAGGGCATCCCGACAATGGAGGGACTTGAAGAATAGGATTGAAAGCGGTTTGGGACATCAGCACACAGGGACATCTGCTAATGAAGGGTCCATGGCCATATTCTGTCCAGCCTGTCCACAGCCAGGCATCAATCTACCAGATGATTGGAGGACCAGATATAATGATAAGCCGTATGTATTCATTGAGAACATGTCAAATATCTCAGTATTGACTTGCTCGAAGGAATCAACTCATCCGAACCTTCATAATGGATGGCAACTTCTCAGCAGAGCACATGAGGTGTAGGACAGGAGATACGGACGTTCCGCTATCAGCGGGGATGGCCTTCATGGCAAATCCCAATTCATATAAGGCTCATCTGCATAGTGGGCAAGAGATTTCCCAGGTATGTCAGATACTATTGACAGTGACTGTTGTCTTATAGTCTCATAGCCCAGCACATGTAACACATACAGGGCCATTGAACAGGCCAATTCAAGTCGTCCACACCTTGATGTTACAGGCATCGGAGCAACCGCATGCTGTCATGGATTCTTTGTCCCTACATCTGTAGTTGACTTCCAGAAGGGAGAGAGGTATGTCCGACACATTAAGCACCCTAAGTATGGAATTGATAATTGATGTATGTTTGATGTCAGGCAAATCAATATGGACTATAGCCTTTGCAAGGCCCTTTCCTACAATATGGGGGACATCCCTGTGGCCTTGGTCATGTATGATATCATGTGCCAATATGGTGTTCACTTCAAGGAAAGGGTGGAGAAGAGCCCGGAGTTATCTCTGTCTAGCTCATTGCAACTTCGGACTGGGATTGGCCTCTTTCATATCCATGGCCATCAAGATTCATGCTTACCCCACTTTTCCCCAAGCTATATCCCTGGAGCGAAGCAGGTAGATGGAGAGATCATTGAGACATTGTGGGCACCACTCAATAACATCTCACGGAGCATCCATGGGATGTCCCTTGCCCATCGCCAGGAGGTATTGGATGCACATATGAACCATTCCAATTGGAAGAAGATGGTCCGCATTGGTCCATTTAATCCGTATCTATAATCCATTTGATTCTAATATAATAATGTTCCAGTTCCATCACTTCTGAAACGGTGGAAACAGATGGATAATGGTATAGATCTCAGTGCTGAGATATTAGACACTCTCAATGCAAGGTTCAAGAAGAAGACTAAACGATGGCTTAAGGCAGAAAGTCATGCTCAATCAAACAGGCATGAAGACCCCACTTTAATGGACATATATGATACAGTGACATCCAAAGGTATTGTGACCTGACAAATCCTATGTATTCTATACTAATGTCTATCATTAGCTCCCTCTCGTGCAGAGATTCAGCAGCAGCTGATTTCGGAGGAGAGCGGAGATATTACCGCTCATGGTCAAACATCTTGGATTGCATGTGGGATAAAGATCCAGGAGTTGCAGTGAGTCCATCCAATGACCCATTTGACTGTTGGTTAACATCCACTCTGTAAAGGCTTGCTATCAGATATCAACTCCGAGCACATGGTCTGAAGATCAACACTGAGGAGGCTCAAGTCATTGAAAACAAGCGGAGTCACCTTCAGAAGCTCATTGACATATTTGAGCACCAGGGAGATTCCTTCCTACTCCACCAGCCGCTTGCAGATGATTCCTCAATAGTGCCTTTGGGTGACTATGAGGAATATGACCATGTGGATGATCTTGGAGATCCTGAAGATACAGATGATGATCATTCAGCCCATGCCTCCATCCGTCCTACTCCGCAAGCACTGGATGGATCTGGGATGGATGCAACTAATCCTGAGGACTTTCCGGTCCTCCTCCCATCTTCCCTTGGATGGGAATGGTGTGTTAGGCATGGTTTCCAATCCCTTGCTGGAAAGGAGGTACAGCTACGCCATGCTCAAGCTAGTGAATCCATTCATGGAATCCGCCTCGCTCTTGGATTTAAATCCGCTCTGTTCCGCACTCAGGTATGACCTGCTCACACACAACAGACAAAGACCCGCACCTGGAATGCCATACACAGTGTTGACACTAATGTCCGTGAGCATGCGCGCATATATAGCATGGCACGGGATGCCTATAGGAAGCTCCGCAAAGCTGCACCCATTCCACAGGACCTCCCGAAGCTCCATTCAAAGGATCTCCGTGTAGCAACATTGGTCCTTGGATCACAACAAGTAGGACAGCGGAATACACAACAATCCTGGATCTGGGGCTTTGGCAATACCACTGAAGATGATGGAACATGGATGGATGATTGTATGTGCTCCATTGAATTCTATATTCATGTGCTCATATATTCATACAGTTGAAAGGGTTCACTGGCTCCGTGCAAGGGCACAGTTTGAGCGGTGGTCAGAGGAACAAGACAGCATCCATAATGAAGCTAAATGGATCCCAGCATACTTCCATTCCAAAGCAGAGACATGGAAGAAACTCATGATCATTGCTGCACAAGGTTCATTAAAGGGGCATCAAGCATATGCATCATACCAGATGCATGCATGGGAGGGACTTTCCAGAAGCTCTGTGAAGGCTCTTACTCTGATTACTGATGCTCCATTGAAGCACTGTAAGATGAAATGAGATTGCTTGTCCTGATTCATGTATTCCTCCTATAGTACATATCAATTGACATAAGTGTTTGGTTCTTGCAAATGAAATGAATGGCTTTTCTCGAACCCCCCGATCCCCTCTCATATATATCCATTTGCCTGTGACAGGAATTAAGCGGAGGTCCGCTTTTGGGCAATGCTGTTGGACTATCATTACAGTGGATTTCCTGACATGTATATTCTGAGTATGAACTATTAGTTATTAGCTATTTCCCCCAACACTGATCATCTATCATTATATATTGACTTGCGATCAGATGTTCATTACTTGTCCAATATAATTGTAGTTGTCTGATATGTATGCAATTTGCTGTACATATCTCAACAGGTGATCAATGATCCCACACACCTAAACAGTGCTCACCCAGTCAAATATTTGAGTTCAAGAGCATCTCTGGATACCCTACATTATCATGGAACTATCCGCATGGATTTCCGATTATCTCCAACCCAGCCGGCGTTGGCTGGACTATCAATTATGGCGGAATCTCCGCCATCGGCCGGCACCGGCTGAGTATGAACTATTAAAGAATCTCACCGTCGGTTGGGGGTATCAATTACATAAGCCATCGCTATCCATTGGCTGTTCTTGTAGAACACCGCCCAGTCCCAAGTCTCCCTGTCGTCGTCGTCGCCCACATCCAGTTTGCCGGTGAAGAGTTTCAGGAATAAGTCTGGTTCATTGAGTACTGTGAGATGCATTATATCCATAGTAAAAACGCTGGGCACTGAGATAGCTTGACAAGGGAGACCACTGAATAACATCTGCTTGCAGAGCCCAACCTCAAGGCGGCGAGTCCTATAGTCTGCCAGAGTGTTTGCCCTGAGTAGATACCCTAAGTTTCTCGAATACTTATATGGAAGATTGCTCCGATAAACATCAAGGTCGGCTTCAGTTACATCGGGATGACAGCAGCCAGGAACATCGTAATCCTGGGCCGAAGGCACTTTCATTGCAGGGTAATAATGCGAATCACCAATACGGCAACGCCCTGGCATGTCGCAGTACAAGCGACAGCCAAATCGGCCACTGTGCCCGACCATACCTGACATCAAAGCGCTACCAGGGCTATCTGCAGTCCCAAATAAGACCAGAGGACATGAGCAAGTAGTCAGCCTGTTCAAGAACGCATCATATATCCTGAGACCCTCGTGCTGCAATGCAGCTACATGGTAGAGTGAGGGGAATAAGAAAGAATCCATGTCTGCAGGTTTATAAGGACCTGGGACAATGGCACCGGGGATGACAAAGGCTTTCTTGTAGCGCATGTCCGGAGGAAGATTGTGAAAGACCCAAATGAAGACCCAGGCTTCGGATGGCTGGTCGGGGCATAGCTGGGCACCGTCGATAGAAAGTTGCAGAGCGATGTCCAATGCCTTGAAACGCCCTTCATTCCAGGCGTCGAGGAGATCCCGGCCACAAGGTGTGTCATCATACACAGTGAGTTTTCCACCGCGTGCCCTCGCCGTCTGGAGGTTCTCAGCCAGCTTTGTCTCAAGATAGTGCATCTGCTCAGCCATCTCACGAGAACCATAGAGTGCCTGTATGACAGGGCCAATAGGAATAGTCGAGAACTGTTTCTGGGCCTTAGTAGTCCCAGAGATGTAGCGAGGACTGCTGCAACGTGGGCAGGACTCCAGTTCGCCGTAGGGGCCAGTGTATGCTACACAGGACCGCATGCACATGTCGTGCTCTATAGGTATAATGTAGCGGTATGACTTATCGCGTACAACTAGACCAAGGTGAGGTAAGCGAACTGAACAGGTAGCACACCCAAGCCTAGCGCGGAGACAAGTCACGCGCTGAACGTACAGTCACAACGGAGAGTGGACACACGTGAGGACTTTATACAAGTCCAAAGGCAAGGTGATCACGCTGTGGCACGCTGAGTGGAGAACCAAGAGGACAAGTTAACATTGGAGAGGTAAGGGAAGTACAAAAGGGAATACGCACCTGAGTGGAGAACCAAGAGGACAAGTTGGTTCCACTCAGGACGTTACATGAGGGTTTATATACTATGCTGCGGCTGAGTTCGAATTACTATAGAACCTTATTACTAAAGGTACGTGTAATAGTAATGAGTCAGACGCTGACGCGTCGTGTCTAATAATAGCGTTATCTATTGTGCTGACTGATGCACAGTCATTAACGCTGACAGAACAATGACGTGTCCTTATCTATGAGTCACAACCCTATGACAACGTAGTCTAGAACTATCTAGAATGTTCCCTGCTTATCGTCCAATGAGAAACTACTGTACTAATGTGGAAGGTGCCCTAAAGAGGTAACATCCGTTAAGGAAGTTACTCTCCCAGGGTCACGTGCTTGTGGGTGCACATGTTGGCATCACGTGACTAACCATCTTATCATATCTCATGATAAGGACTTGGATGCTTTGACGCAACGTTGGAGACTCGTATCTCTACCAAATAAATCCGTAAAAATATGGAAAAATAAGGTGAAAATAGAGCGTCCGTGACATATAACGCCTGAGAGCCACCAAATGCGTCGCTTCACTTGATCGAAGCTCAAGAATTTGCTTTCAGGGTTGTTGAGGAGCTCAATCTCCCGGGTGGTGTCATAATGGTCGCGCGACGCACTGGCATTATTAACAAAGTGTCGGATAGAACGCAATAGCAGTGAAGGGTTAGCCAGTTCTGGCTCTTGTGCAGGGTTGCGTAGACTTCCGATGTCTTCAGGGCACATCCCACTGTCCTTGAGAACCACTACATGCAGCATTTCAATAAACTGCTCCGTCGTCTGCAGATCGGGAAGATGTATAGGAGCGTCATGGCCATCATCCAAGCGATCCAAAGGATCAGGTTGTATCCATTCCCGGGGCGCAGTGTCCTCAGGAGAACCCAGAGAAGCCTGAGATATCGCATGGTCATGCGTACTAGGGTGACCAGTATCCAGTTCCTCGTGTTGGTAAGGCTCAGGGGACGGAGGAGTTGAATCCAGCTGGACACAATTGTCGACAGAGGGACTGTGCTCCAATGCACTAGAAGACACGGAAGACGTTGCGGTCGTTGAGTCCACCTGAATGCATGGAGCCACAGGCACATTTGGCAGAGGCGCTGAGGATGTGGAAGGTGTGTTACTCACCCCAATACCGTTGATGCGCAGGTGTGCCTCTAGTTTTGCATACAGCTTACAACGAACGATGGACCTGCGACTGGTCTTAGGCTTTGTCTTAGGCGGCATGGGAATCGAACGGTATACACGGCACCCAAGCCTCGGAGTGGATTTGAAACCACATACATTTGGTGCAGATGTACCACCACTCGTACGTCGATTGTGTCGAGTAAGTGTCGATTAGCATATATTACAACTGACGTAATTAGCAGGTAATCAATACTAAACATATTTAATCTACCATAATCCGAGTTTATCGACGTAATCGACGGACTTCCCACTGGGCGTCAATCGTCACCGGCCCCTCGTGCTAAGCATAAATAGCATTAGCCCACCAACTGTGAGCATCTGTAACACCCAGGCGCGGCGGGACCTTTCAATCGAACAATTCAGGGGAATAAGTAAGTGATCTCCTCCCATCTTCAAAAGTGTTTGAGCATCCTACGACCCAAATACGGCGATAGTGTGACCGGAGCGCTGGCGCATAGCGATGAACCGCTCAAACGATTTCGCAGAGAGACCCTCCAAGTAAAGCGAGTGCAGGGCGGGCAAAACCCCAGCGACCATGTCCCCCGTGGCGCGCTCGAGGGCACCGGCCACGAGCCAGCCGGACCACCAAGTGACCCGCAGCGTTTCCACAGCCGCAAACGGGCGGAGGAGTTCGAGCCACTCGACGACCATGCCGTCTCTCCAGAGCGGGAGGCGAACGCACTCGCAGATGGAGAGACGGCCGACGTTGACGAGCGCGACGGAGGATCGGCTGAGCACGCGCGCCGCCTGCGAGACTTGCCGATCTAAGCCTATGCATGACATTTGAACGGTCAGGTGACTAATGCTGCGTCCACCGTGTCCGTCGCCGTCAAGGACGATGTGGACGATGTTACCACGAAACTCTACACGCGCCTCGTTAAAGCGGGCTGGCTTGAGATCTGCCGTGCGGATGATGAACTGCGCGAGCTGGGCGAATTGGGTGACTTGAGCGTTCAAGGGCCCGATGTAGAATATTTGGAGGTCGTCAAGCCGAGGTGCGTCGATCTGGTCCACGAAATCGTCCAGGTACTCGCTAGCACCCCGGAACCCGAATGTCGTAAGAGCGGGAAAGACTGACCGCGTCGGGGGGACCGGCGAACTTTGAATGCGGAGGTGCCAACTGCGGAATTCCATGAAAAGGGTTTCAAGCTTGGTCAGTGTGGCCAGACACGCGACGAGTTTCTCCGGCGCAATGCCACCATTGTAAGATATGTCGAAAAGCCGGAGAACGACCAGGTCACTGGTCGACGAAAGAAGCGTTGGCAAAGCGGTCGACGTGCGGCTCACGGCGGCAGACGCGGCGTTCAGCATCAAGGAGGTGGACGTCGGGCTCGCCCCGGACATCGGCACCCTCGCACGGCTGCCACGCCTCGTTGGGAACCTGTCGCTGTTCCACGAGCTCGCCCTCACGGGCCGCGTGTTCGGTGCGCAGGACGTGCTGGGCCTCGGGCTCGTCTCGCGCGTCGTCCCTGGTTCCCGTGATGAGGTCGTGCGCGCCGCCCTCGAACTGGCCCGCGAGATCGCGCGCAAGAGCCCCGTTGCCACCGTGGGTGTCAAGCGCTTTATCTCCCACGCGCTCGACCATTCGTGCATTTACGTAGCACCACCCCTCCGAACGACTGCGGCTGATTGATACTGGGTATAATAGGACCGAAGATGCACTTGAGCATCAGGCGACTTGGACGTCGCCCTCCAGACCAAGGTGCGGATCAGTCTGAGTAGGCAACCCTGGTGCGTACACTCACCATGTGGGATTTATAGGATCCTATCGAGTCTGCGGCGGCGGCGAGGCAGAAGCAAACCATTACATATCTGTTTCCAATCTGTTTCGTATCTATGACAAGCAAAAAAGCTGATACGCGGTCCTCGCAATTGCCGCGATGGATATGGAAGAAATGGGGGTGTAAAGACAAGGCGTGTATCCGGAACGCAAGCGAAAAACGGAAGCGTAGCGTGTTGAGACTATGGATAAGAGACAAAAGTGACAAATGAAAGACCAAACTGAGTGTAATTTGAGTCCTTCTTTTCACAGTTTTTATTATGAAAGGGGCCACGGCACCGCTCGCGTGGGAGACCTGCTTTCACGTACTCACTGCTCCTCCAGGCCCGCGCTGGCGTTTCGGCCTCCTTGCGCGAGCGGCAGATGCTCTTGGCACGCATGCCGCCGCTCGCAGCGGACAGGGAGATGTACGGAGGCGTGCGGCGGGGTGGACTAACTTGGAAAGTAGAGGGAATGGCAGTCACCGGCGTGCACCGGACGCGAGAGTTCGTTGGTGTCAAGCACTCCAGGAATCGTACGATGTCGCCAAATGCAGGTTATTCGAGGGTCTCGATCTCTACGCTAGTTGATATCTGCTGCTCGACAGATGACTTCTTTTCTCTGGGCTTAAACACGATCTGAATGAAATGGGAAACTGCAGGCTGACTTCAAGTTGTTGCGGGTCCGCCTTCATGAAGAGCTCGGCGTCGGGGTCCATGTCATTCGCACGATCCCTGATTCCATCCGATGATAAATTGACGTCGAGGTTGCTGGACGAGTAAACCTTGACCAGCAGCTCTCTCTGGCCTTCATGACTGGCTGGCAGTCACAGGGGTGGACGGTGGTCCTCGTTGTTGATGCACTGGTGCAGCGGAAGACAACTCTTGTCACCTAGGTAAACCACAACAAAGGAGATACCGTCAAGGGGCTCTGCAGTGTTTGAACCGCCGTTGGTTGAGCCAGTGCGATGACTTGATCTACCAACTCCGGACTATCGAACGTGGTCGAGTTTTAGGTCAGGGGAATTCTCCATAACAGGTCCGAGTCTGAGTCGGACTGCTTGCGCGAGTTGCAGCCTGAGTCACCAAACTCAACACCATTGGGACCGTGATTGGCACCAGTGGTGACCGTGGCCCTGTAGCATCAGGCCTCCGAGCCGCGCTACAAGACGAATGGTCCCTCTAGCCTGTCAGGGTTTGCACACCGCCGCGAGTGAATATGAGTGTCCAGTTATCTGATTGACAGGCAGTAGGGCGTCTATTTATCCTATCGAGGCTAACACGTCGACGCCTGGCGGTTACGAGGCTGTGCACATCCGAATCGACGATTATAGCTCTAGTCTACCCATCACCATTTTCCTGTGGATCACTTCCTCGTCAGTAGTCGCCGCCTCCCATGTCAACTCCCTCGACATCCGCTTCCCTTTCCAATTTTCAATCTATTTTCCACGCTTCCCTCAAAGCGTATGAGAAACAAACTAAAAAAGACCTTCTCTCACACCCACTTGCCGCCCAATTGCAAAGCTGCGACTCTCCTGCTGCCATTCTGACCGTTCTTCAGGACCAAGTTCAGGAGTTTGAACAATCTCGGAGTGCCGACGAGAGGTTGACCAGGTGGCTCGATCCGACTGTTAATGTCCTCTATGCCTTTTCCGCGACGCTTGGAGAGGGAGTCGGCCTGGTAAGTCTCGACGAACAAGCTCGTGTAACATCCTATGTGCTGACAATTATCTCCCAGGTGTTTTCGCCTGCGAAAGTAATCTTCGCTGGTGCCGGTATTCTCCTTTTAGTGAGCATGTTTCTCGACCCGATCGCCATCATGCACCGTTCTGATATTTGATATTCCTGGGATCTCAGGCGGCAAAAGATGTCAGAGAGAGCCAAGATGCGCTCGTCGATGTCTTCGAACGTGTCGAAAACTTCTTCAGACGACTCGAGACGTACACCGAGGTGCCACCAACGGCAGCAATGACAGACATAATCGTGAAGATAATGGTCGAAGTGCTCGGCATTCTCGCGATTTCGACAAAGGAAGTTAAGCAAGGACGAACAAGTACGTAGATCTGACCGGGGTGGCAGAAAAGTCTCATCGTTTTTGTTACTCAGAGAAGTATTTCAAGAAGCTGGCCGGGAGGACTGAGCTCGAGGACGCGCTCAAGCGCCTTGATAAACTAACACAGGAAGAGGCCCGGATGGCAGCTGCACAACTCCTGAAGATCGCGCACAATGTCGAGAACAAGGTTACACAAGTTATTGATGGTAGGTAGTTTGCGCTCGGCTAGCTGTTGAGACGTTCTGAGTATAGCCTATGCGGTAGATGGAAAGGAGGCAAAAGCGGCGGCAAAGGATGCCAAGGCTATCCTACAACAAGCAGTGAGCAGCGTAGACAGCGTCAAGTGTTGGTGATCCCCTTATATTACTCGATGCATTTACTCAAAGGCTTGTATGATCTTACAGGGACCCAAATGCGACAGGAGCTTCGAAAATGGGTCTCTCCACCGGATCCGTCCACGAATCATAACATCGCATGCGAAGCCTCTCACAGGCAAACGGCGGAGTGGTTCTTTGAAGGAAATAAAATAAAAGAATGGAAGTCCGCCGGGTCCCTATTGTGGATCCACGGGAAACGTACGCCCTTTCTTCCTCCTACCTAGGCGTTTTCCTTATAGTGCCATCTTTTCATAGCGGGAGCTGGGAAGAGTATACTTTGGTTCGTTGCTCCAAAACTAGTTTTTAATCTCGAAGGGACTCATTTCCGCCTAGCTCCTCGATCATCCAAGATGCCTTTATCTTGCGGGAAGCCAGACTGGCATCCGTCGCATACTTCTACTTCGATTTTCGGGACACAGACAAGCAAACTCGACACGATCTCCTCCTCTCTCTCGTCTACCAGCTCTCCGCCCGGTCTGACGCCTGTTGCGAGATACTCTACCGTCTTTATGTCGCACACGACAATGGCGCGGAAAAACCCGGCGATGGTGTTTTGGTACGATGCCTGAAGGAGATGCTAGCGCTCTTGGATCAGAACCCAACTTATCTCATCCTCGATGCGCTCGATGAATGTCCCATCACGTCCGGGATCCCGTCCGCGCGCGCACGAGTCATTGAACTCGTGAAAGAATTACTTGGCCTCCGCCTACCGAATCTCCGCGTTTGTATCACCAGTCGACCCGAGACCGACATCAAAGCCGGTCTTGGGCCGCTGGCGTCGCATTCGGTCTCCCTTCATGACGAGATCGGTCAAAAAAAGGATATCGCCGATTACATCAAATCTGTGGTTTACTCGGACTCAGATACGATGATGAGTAGGTGGAGGGAAGATGAGAAAACCCTTGTTATTGAGACGCTCTCTGAGAGAGCCGACGGAATGTAATGATATTTTCCTACATCTATGACGGTTTACTGATGTCGCCGAATAGGTTTCGTTGGGTTTTCTGTCAGCTGGAGGCGCTGCAGGATTGTCTGCCAGCGAGTGTCCGGCGCACCCTCGAGGAGTTACCCGAATCACTGGACGAGACGTACGAGCGGATACTGAAGGAAATCAAGAGACCAAGTAGGGACCACGCACATCGCCTGTTGCAATGTCTTACAGTGGCCATCCGGCCGCTCCGTGTCGAGGAGCTCGCTGAACTGCTTGCGTATGACTTCGATGGGGCAGAGGGAGGGATCCCGAAGGTGGACCCGAATTGGCGGTGGAATGACCATGAACGAGCTGTGCTGTCGACTTGCTCTAGTTTGATCACTGTCGTTGAGGACGATGGTTCCCGAGTGGTGCAATTTTCCCACTTTTCGGTGAAGGAATTCCTGACCTCGGACCGCCTCGCCACTTCGCACGGAGATGCCGCCCACTATCATATTCCCCTTGTACCTGCCCATACACTCCTCGCACAAGCTTGTCTTGGTACCCTGCTATCTTTGGACAACGACAACGCTAGATCTGATTCAGTGGATCATTATCAGAACAGCTTCCCTCTGGCCACTTACGCTGCTCAACACTGGATGGCCCATGCCCAGGTCGACAAGGGATTATCACGAGTACAAGGAGGGATGCAACAACTCTTCGACCCAAGCAAGTCACACTTCGCTACATGGGTTCGGCTACACAATGTAGAAGACATGAACTGGAAGTCCGACCCCATCGAGGAGCCTATGGCGAGGCCACTGTACTATGCCGCCTTGTGCGGATTCCATAGGCTCGTAGAACACCTTCTCATCGAGTATCCTCAGCATGTCAACGCTTATGGTGGTGGCCGCGGAGCGGCACTACACGCAGCGTCGGCCCGGAATCACGTCGAAGTAGCACAGGTCCTCCTTGAGCGCGGTGGCGATGTGGATGTTAGAGGCGCGTACCAGCGCTCACCGCTGCAATTTGCGGCAATAGAGAGACACCTCAAAATGGGGCAATTCCTCCTTGACCATGGTGCCGACGTGGATTCCCGCCAAGATAACCTTTGGACCCCACTGCATCAATCCACATGGAATGGATACGCTGACGTTTCTCAGATGCTACTTGAACACAAGGCAGGTGTAAATTCTCGATGCGACAGTGGTCGAACTCCATTGCATCGAGTATCCGAGAATTCAAACGAAAAAGGTGACTATCCTGGCGTTGTGCGGTTGTTACTGGAGCACGGTGCGGATGTGGACATAAAGGACAATGAAGACGCAACACCGCTGCACTTGACAGCATCCAATGGGAATACAGAGATCGTACGCCTGCTACTCGACCACGGTGCAGATGTAAACGCAAAGGACAAGAAATATACGACCCCGTTGCGCATGGCATCATCCAGGTGGGGGGAAGCAGAGGTCGTGCGGCTGCTTCTCGACCATGGCGCAAATGTAGACGCTGAGGACGAGGATGGAACGACCCCGTTTTAGGTGGCGTCGGACAATCGAAACGACGAGATTGCGCAAGTGTTGACTGAACACAGCACACAACTACATGCAGGGCAATAATAGTTACGCTACGAATAACGGGAGATTTGTGTTAGTTAAAGTAACCCCTCCTTCGCATATTTACGTAATTTGGACGTGATATGTCCCACAGACCAGATCATATTGTAAAGCGAATGATCGACCAATACCGTACCTCGTACGATCCAAACATTCACGCACAATATAGTGCGCGACTATCCTTAGGTCCGTCGTTGCCTGGCTCCTCTTTGTCGTCCACTCATCTTTAAATTAAAAAAACAATACCGAGGGTTGGGACGTAGGGATTCGTGTCGATCCTGCCGACATGGGACCGCACGAGCTATCCCGTCGAGGATTGTTTGAGAAATTCACTAAGTGGTGGCCCGGCTTGGAGATACCAGCAGTTCTACTGCTGTTTGAATAGTGGACGCTTTGCCCGGCCCCATTGAGGGTGACTGTCATCAGGATACATCCCCGGAGTAAGTGCGAGCGCGTGGTGTCCGAGCGGCACGAGGAGAGGCACAGGTGCGCCCACTCTAACCGCCAGGCACCATAAGTATATCACACCATGAAAACTCTGCGACTTCCCTTAGGCTAGACCGTTTCCAGTCCATCTATTACCCCTTGTACCACTGCTTTCATAACCAACTTTCCAGCTTCCGCGCTCGCGCATAGTTCGATCGCTACAACTTGAACACCGTCCACTGGCGCCGATCCCACAACATTGGAGGACTCGACGATTCTAAGTCAGCCAGCTTTAGCGCATACATTTTCGATGATCAAGAGCGTTCAGAAGAGCACCGGGTAGGTCGAAATTATAGTTACCCTTCATGATGAGGGACGCCGCCTTCGAGAGTATGGGCTCGGAATCGTCGCATCCGAGCCAATACTCTCTATGCAGACGCGAATGCTACATCATAATCCCTCATGGGATCCGTGATGACGAACGTTGTGCAATTGGTGAATTGGTGTCCAAAGCCAAGTGCCGAGAAAAAATAGCGCACTCTTGATCAGTCGTAAGTTATAGCCGGTCGGGCCAGAGGAGTCATCTAGCCTGCAAAGTTACTACTGGATAACAACGCTAAGGATTATATCGCGTTCATCGCGATCATAGACTGGGAAAGAAGCAAGAGTAAGAGTGTGCTGAAGGTAACTGTGAGGCACGACTTACGATGTGTGGCCCATGTGCACGATGCATTCCCTGGAGGTGACGTCGTAGATAGTTTCATATTCACCAAGAATCCTGTCGTTTCTGTACCAGTTGGTTAAACCCAGGATCACTGAAAGGAAGCGTAGACCATCACTTCCATTCGGTGATCTTGGGTAGCCCGAGCATATTTCCACACCATAGGAGCGATGAGTGTCCACCCCTCTGCACTGCGAACTGCGAAATATTGTTGATGGCGGAGAGGAAATCTGAAAACGAGGAACGTCATTCCAACGAATGAAGTGTTCGGCGAAGTTCGGTGAAATTTCTGATTGGTACTCCAGTCAAGAGGCCCCACCGCCAATGATTGTGCGCCATCAAATACAATGAAGATACCCGACAGGTTGTCACCTTTACGACCGATCTGTGTGCCATCATCGAAGCAACATTTCCAATGTGCCCCCATATCCCTAGCGGATGCCACTGTATGCGCTCTCAGTGAAATGTAAGAATGCAACATGACATACGCCCTGAGCGTCACAACCCCCAAGTTATATCCTGCTCTCAGATCTACGTTTCACCTCTTCATCGACGGAAATGACACTCAGTCCTTTTGAATGCTGCAGGGAGAAAATGGAGCGATTGAGGGCATAACCCGTCACGGTGACCTTCGCAAATGGCGTCGTCGGGAGGAAGAAACCCTAGAACATGGGGGTGCTGGGCCATAGGGCAAAAATGGTAGATGATACATACCTCTGGCCTTTTCCGTATGTTGACGCGGATCAGGAGGTTCCCTTGGAAAAGTCATCGAGTACTGGCAGGTGTGACTTGAACAATGCGGCGTATATGCCCCCTCTTTTCCTCGCTGTGTGCTGCAAGACCCTCCAAGCGAGTCCGTTCTGACATAAGGCGCCCCCCAATATTTCATGACAGCTACCGTTGAAAAGTACGGGGGCGTGTGCGCCGCCACGTATGAACCGTACTTGATGAACGGGTAGGACTTTCTAGAAGGGTCGCAATCAGCGGGTAGCACAACGCAAGAAATGTAACATCTAAAGCGAATCGATGAATGAGTCACGAGCCATCGATAAACCCATCCACGCCAGGGAAAAGTACTCTGGGTCACGACACGGCTCCAATCGTTCTCAGCGCATTTCAAGCTTCTCAGCAAACCGAGAAATCCGAAGTCAGCAACTTCCATACGGGCCAGACTCTGGGGACAGGGCTTTCGGATGACTACTCGTACAGCTTCGCTCCAATGCCGACAACGTTATAGATATCAAGAACCAGGTATCCATGCCATCATCTCGCCATTTCGCTGAGAACGAATGCTCAAGTCTACCAAGATAGCCGCCGGCGCGCCGGGTTTTGACAGGTGGTTCAGAAAGCCTTTTAGTGGTTACTGTGTGGCATCACAAAAAAAGGAACGACAGGAATGGGGTTGAACTTTGAGCTTGAAGGAGAACCAATGATGGTGCTGGCTACTGGCACCTGATAATCCACGGTCGGGTAGTAACGGTTTTTGGCCTAACAAATCGCTAAAATCCAGGGGGAAATATCCCTACTGCTGTGCCTGAAATTCAACCTGTCGAGAGATGTCCCTAGTTGTCTACATCTTAGCCACTAGTTCTCTCCGTCAGGGTGTGGACGCCAGGAAGGAAAGGGACCAGCAGGTGACACAGCGAACCATTGTCAGCATTGTGCATACCAACAGTTGGCAACATAAACAAACAAAATCGGAAAAAAATAGAGACTGAGCGGAAGCACGAAGTGCCTCTCGATCGGGGACGAAGGGGTCTACATGTCCGAGGCGAGGTCGCGACGGAGCGCATCCGGAGCGATCCGATGTGGGCGTCGGAAGGCGTGGGGCCACATCTCGGTCCCTGGATGTATGTGGCGTGTGGGCGAAGGAAGAGTTGTTGAACCGGGTCGGATGGAAGTCGGAAAAATGGGATGAGCACGTGCCGGTGCCGTTGCCTCGTCCGTTCGACTATGTTCTATGCCATCGCTTGTGCCTCGCTCCAAACACAGAACGGCTATGATAACCTCAAGACGCTTAGTTCTACACTCGACAGGGCTAACTGGGGTTTCTCTCCGTGCCGTTTCCGAGCGCGTTATTAGTGCAGTCCATGGCATCGTGTATGGCCTCGTGCCTCTCTGCGTTGGGGGGATTGGGTGATCGAGCTCGCAGCAGCGACCATGCGCACTGAACGCTCGTGTGCTTTACACGGGCTCACCTCTGTAAGATGGCAGGGTGTCTTTGAGGCTGAGGCTCGATAGGGGTTGTGCGTTGCTGGACTTTTTCTTCCGTCGTAATTGAAGTGGCAAGCACATTTTGTTTGCGCATACAGTACGGGAAAGTCTGCCCCGCCAGCTGGCCATCCCAGTCAGCCTCCTCCCCAGCTCCCAAGCTATGTAGTCCTCCATGCGGTTTACCCAACCATCGAAGAACCGTGTCCACCTGGTGAGAACAATACGTTTTCTTGAGGGCATGAAGGGATGTCGAAGGTAACGAGAAGCAATCTCGGGAACAGATACTGGCGGCGGCGAAGTAAAAGCCTCCGACTTTGTAATTCGGATTCACGTATATTCCCTCCGTTGTGTCTCTCCACCCCAAAAGTATATCGTCTTTGGCGATACAGTACCGTGTGTCTGACTCTACGGATCCAATATTATGATGGGTTTTACAACTTCGCCTTATCGTGTTTTATTGGTGCCGCCAGGTCATCATATGTAATGGTTTGCTTCCGTCTCGCCGCCGCCGCAGACTCGATAAGATCCTATAAATCCCGCATGGTGAGTGTACGCACGGAGTTCCCTAGTCGGATTGATCCGCACCTTGCTCTGGAGTGCGAACGACGTCCAAGTCGCCTGATACTCAAGTGCGTCTTCGGTCCTATTATACCCAGTATCAATCAGCCGCAGTCGTTCGGAGGGGGTTGGTTGGTGCTACGTAAAACGCACGAATGGTCGAGCGCGTGGGAGATAAAGCGCTTGACACCCACGACGGCAACGGGGCTCTTGCGCGCGATCTCGCGAGCCAGTTCGAGCGCGGCGCGCACGACCTCATCACGGGAACCAGGGACGACGCGCGAGACGAGCCCGAGGCCCAGCGCGTCCTGCGCACCGAACACGCGGCCCGTGAGGGCGAGCTCGTGGAACAGCGACAGGTTCCCAACGAGGCGTGGCAGCCGCGCGAGGGTGCCGATGTCCGGGGCGAGCCCGACGTCCACCTCTTTAATGCTGAACGCCGCGTCTGCCGCCGCGAGCCGCACGTCGACCGCGCCGAGCGCGTCTAGCGCGAGACCGAATGCCACGCCGTGCACGGCGGCGATCACGGGCTGTGGTGCGCGTGCGGGCGCGCCGATGGCGTGCTGGAAGTCCCGGACGTGGGTGCGCGTGCTGAGTGCGTGGCGCGCGGGGTCTGAGCGCCGAGAGAGTGCTAGGAGGTCGGATACTGCGGTTGGTTTTGAGGGTTAGAGGAGAAACGTGGCTGGAGAGTGGACGTGATCCACGCACGATCCACGCCGGCGGAGAATACCTTCTCTAGGGCAGAAGAGAGGACGACGACGCGCACGGTGGGGTCCTCGGCGATACGATCAAATGCTGCGCCGTACTCGAGCCAATACCTATGTGCGTTGAGTGAACACTGCCGTAGTGGCGTATTACTTCACAACACCCCCGCAGGACGTCACTTACTCTCCGTTTACGGCGTTCACGGGTGGCCTGTTTCGGGGAGGACAGCCATCAGGGCGAGTGGCCGGATGTGGTAAACGTAACAGACCTATTTAGTACGACATGGAGCACATTGTCGAAAGGAAAGCTCAGGTTGATATACTTGAACTGAGAAGCATATGCCGGAATGCTGGCCATGGGTGTCAATGGGGGTCAATGACTGTGATGACACACACAATCTCGTGACTAGCTTTTTGGGCGCTCCCGCCGAAGGTTCCTGAAGTGGGGCTTTGGACTGGAGTTCACCCGTGAGCCTATATCTCATGCAAAGCGATCTACTGTAATGATCAAGACCATTCGGTTCCTCGGGCATTCTCGACAGGCTACATTCTTGATCGTAATAATACTCGTGATGGCAGCACAGGCACTCAAGTTAAGGTTAAATTGATTTGTTGTATCATCTTCAGTTGCTTCAATGGCATCGTGTCTCGGCTCTGCTTATTTGGGGGTCTAATAAAGTTACTACACAACTCCCCCTAATGCTCCGTGGCCTAGGTTCTAAAGGACAACTCCATGGAACTGTGCGTTTAATCTGTTCTCCCGCTCGTCACAGGTCTCAAACCTTTGTTCTTCTGACGTGGAACGGCGCCGAGGCTTCTCCAGTGAGTAGAACGGGCTAAGGACTGGAATTATCAAAAAATGGTAGTTACGATGCGCCGTACCTGAATCCATCGTTCTTCACTTTACCCCTCGACCCTGTACTCGTCACAACTATCATCGAAGCGATTCATTATTCTGATCGGTGGCACAAACATCGAGACGGTCCTGGAGGCTGTTGGCGCGAACTGCCCTTATCTTTTATAGTCTGCGCTTATTCACCGCCTGCTGGACTTCTATACATGCACGTGCACTTCTTCGTGCTTAAACATTTCAGGTCATCCAACAATTACCATATGGAGACTATCATCTGGCTCCACCATCACATGGTCGAAGCATTGGTAACGGTCTTTCTCATGCACATCAATTCCATGGGGAAACGCCGAGCTAAATTGAAATATTTTAGGCATTTGCTCAGTGCACTGAACTACAGTAACCCGTACGGTGCGAAGAGGTATCATCTGAGCACGTATCGTAAAGGAAAACCACTCCATGATAGAAAGAAAAAAACATCCATGGAATCAAGTGCTGTCCTTTGTTGAGGTCAATTAATCAGTGCGGTACTTCCCAGTAGGGAGTGTGAACAAGTCATCAGGGGTGAGCAGTTCAGAGAGACCAGCGTAGTAGGCAATAAGCGCCGTGAAGATGCCGAGATAACCTCCAGCCTTGCCGATGTTATCCTTCTTCATCAAGAAACCTACAGGTTGTTTCATGAGCGTCACGCCGGTCGCACGAGTCAAATGAATAAGGGAAAACGCACCGATCGACAGAACCATGAACGTTATCGTAAGGAAGAAAAACAAGGCGGTGAGTCCAACGGACTTGCGGAGGGCGCCAATGCTGTGGAGATGCGCGCGCGCAGAAGCGACGCATAGTCAGCGCCCGTAACAATATCGCTGATGGCGATCGATTGGTTACGCACAAGAACAAGAACGTGACGACCATCCATGCAAGCAGGTAAATTCCAATAGCATCGTCTTCCATGCCAGCTGGGGCAGTTGCGTAGGCGGCGCCAATGCCAGAGTTGGGGATAAACAGCGTCGCGAATGAGAGCCAAAACGCGCCATAGGTCGAAAACGCTTTAAAGGTATTGTTAGCAAAAACGGCTCGATTTGAAACGGGAATTGAGATGAACAGCGGGGACGGGCCGCCACAAGCCGCGATTGACAGTGTATTCCCAACGCATGCGGCCACATCTCCTCATCGGGACATGGTTGTCGCTATATCAATCACGGCCCCCGTCAACTAGAACACGACTTCACCGTGCGGTCATGTGGTAGTCAGGGCGATCATAATTCTCAGACCCGCAGTGGAACACAAGGCTGCAGGACACCCACGCCCGCCAAAGCTATCACATTACTCACCAGTTGCGCCAAAGGTGTTGCCGGTGGCAAACTCCCACATGCCTGCGAGGAGCTGGCCGAGACCGCCATAGAAGAGGGCCATACCCACGATGACATTGGGGACGGTGATGTGCCGTGCGTGGACGTTGTACAGAGAGAGTACGAGCGTCGTCGACGCAAATGAGAACAGTCCACTAGTAATTGCGACATTGGTGAGTCGACGAGGGGTGCACATACAAAGATGGAGGAACCTACAGTGGGGCAGGGTTCCCCAAGCGGCGAGGGTGCCGGTGGACTTGGACGTTAGAGTTTTCCTTCAAATTCTCTACATCAGACATGGCTGGCTGAATATTTTCTCGAGGATGGTACGAGGTAGAGGAAAGGGGATGAAACCGCTAGGCTGGTGGCTGAGAATCTGCAGCGTTTTTTATACGATTCGGGCGGGGTTCTCGGCCTCTTTTGCCTCAGAAGGACACGGGTTTGGGTTCGCGATCTATCCTTCGCACCCGAGGAGTGTGGACGCCCGATCTCATAAAGGCGCTGTAGATCTGTACTAAGTTGGCATGCGCTAACATGGGCGACGACGGACGGAACAACAAGCCCCAACAAAAATATGGCCACATGACTATCTTGGCATTCATTAGGTTGTCGTCATGCCGTCCTGCGCGGACGGCCTTGTACAATGGAACTAACTGGAAGTTCCTCAAATGTCAAGTTGGGGAGTGTGAAAAGAAACCCACAATCGGTTGAATGCGGTCGATGGTTCAGAATTTGGTGGAGTTGAGCTTCCATAGCTGCGTGCCACGTCTCACTAGAAGTTCACCCGCATCATGATCAGGATTGATGAAGTCTTCCCTTTCAGCCAAAACGTGCGAATTGATGGGCGGGTCACGAGGCTTGCGCGCATCCGGGACACGTGCTCCAGACCAATCTGCCGGGACTGGGGGCGGAAGACGACGTCAAAAACAACGCGCCCTCCATTTCCAATGTCCATTTCTTTGGTCCGCTAGACACAAACACTGAATCGCTTCCCTGATCAGACGCTCATTATGAATTAGTGCAGCATTTTTCCCGTTCTACCACCCTAGTCTAAAAATAAACACACTAACGAGCTGTCATAAATTGCCGGTTTGTGACGCCGCCACGGTTGCCCGTGTCCGAACTCGTTCAGCACCCAGATGAGTGAGTACGTGGTCCATCTGGCTTCCTGCTTCTGCATGTTGGCACGCGTCGCCCACATATCCCGCACTCGATGGTCTGTCAGTCACTGTGCTCAGCGCCTAGGCATTCCCTCTTCCCTCCTCCTTAGCTACCGGCGAACTCAGGGTCGTGACAGGAAGCGCCAACCCTACGTACATATCTATTGAGATGGAGGCTAAACGTATTGAGGGGTCGACTCGATCGGGGACTAGCCCCAATCAATTTACAAACGACATTCACGCCGAGTATTTATTGCAATCCTTTATTCTCAACATTGTCTAGTGTTCTTCCCCATCTTTCTCGCACATACGGCTCTTCGCCCTCGTCACTCTTTCTCACCCACTTTCGTTCAACCGCTGCTAGCGTCTGCTCCATCGTTGTACCCACACAACACACACCCCTAAAAAAATGTCTTCCAAAATGTCTGATGTTGAGGCCTCCTACGTCCACCCCGTCGCTCCTCGTCGTCTTAAGCTTGGAAACCCCGGCCCACTGTAAACCTTTTTTTTAACCTTTACTTGGCGGCTGGGCTGACCCTTGGCGTGGCGTAACAGTGGCCTCTTCTCCTTTGCATCCACGACGCTCATCCTGTCGTTGTACAATGTCCACGCGCGTGGCATTGATACCCCCAACGTCGTCGTCGGCATGGCACTCTTCTGCGGCGGTCTCGCCCAGCTCCTTGCGGGCATGTGGGAATTCGCTACTGGCAACACCTTTGGCGCTACTGGTAAGTTTATCCCTTTTGGGGAGAATACCGATCAACAGTTGACGTTATTTTGCTTTGTTTGTGATAATGAATTAAACAGCATTCACGTCGTACGGAGCATTCTGGCTCTCATTTGCCACCCTTTTGATCCCTGGCTCCGGCATCGGTGAGGCTTATGCCTCTTCTGCCAACCCCGCCAAGGAGGCCGATGCCATCGCCATCTACCTCACTGCCTGGGCGATCGTCACGTTCCTCTTCTTGTACGTTCCCGCATCCAAGATCCCGCATATGGGCTACTTAAATACGTTCCTCCCTTCCGCAGCATTGCTACGCTCCGCAAGTCAATTGGCCTGAGCCTGCTCTTCTGCTCTCTCACGGTTACCTTCGTGATCCTTGCTATCGGTAAGTTCGATGAACCCGTACTTCTGCTATGTTTGCCCCGCAGTCGATGCTAACGACATCTTTGTGCTTGAACAGCTGATTACCGAGGGAATGAAAATATTGGCAAGACGGGTGGCGCCTTTGGTATCCTGACCGCGCTGATTGCGTACTACTGCGGCCTCGCTGAGCTCTTGACCGAGGATGATCTTTTCACCATCCCCCTCGGCAAACACGCTTCCAAGAACGCTTGAAAGAACTAACCCCCTTCCGCCCGCCACGACAGCCGGGACCTGTTGTATGCTCGCAAATAGGTTGGGGTGTAGATTCGCGTGCCTGATCTTTATTCTTTCTTTGTTATTGTCCTGATCCTCCCTTGTTCGTAATATGGTACTGGAAATGCTACAACTGGCCTTTGTCATACCCATTCGTTGCTCGCGTGCTGCCGTTTAAATGTAATATGCAATAAGCATAACCGAATAACCGATTCAACTGTTGTCTGCCCTGTTTTCCCCCTCGGAGTAGTGGCGTCGTATAGGTCGCTTGCCCAATGGCCTTATTGACCTTCGGATATGGGGGTGTCTGTCTCAGCGCACGGCGTTCAACGGTGATTGGGGACTTACGAGACGGGACGACACAATCGTCTCGATCATCGGCAAAAAAACTCGATGCTTGTCAATCGAAATCGCGTTAGGTGGGTTGTACTTCATCCAAAAGTAATGTACAGTACTACTGTATTTCCTGAATTTATTACTGTATGTGCATTCCGTAGTTACAGGACCCCTCTGGTACCTCTGCCACAAACGTCAATTTGGGAGGAATTATAATCTACTGTAGTGGTGTCATTTTGATGTAAGTTACTCAAGAAGTTACTACGAAAGGGGCATTCTACTGTCAGGGCATTGCAATGGGACATCACTGGATACACTGATATGTCGGTCCCTGCCAACGGCTGTTGCACGGTCATCCTGATGCCGCTCTGCCTGCGAAGTGGGAGCGGCACCGCAACTTGTCAATTGTTGGGAGTTCCTGGGCGCATTATGCGCCTGAGGTGACCGGGCTGAGCAGGTGAGCGCGCTATATCTTGCAAACACCGGTAGACAGGAACCTAGTTTCGTTGCGTCGGGTCGCCGTATATCCCATACTTTATTACGTCGCCCAGATGTCTAGAGTAGGCTCGTTGCGCTTTCCGGAGGTGAGTTCCGCACGGATCGAGTGAATTCATGTGAAATTTACTTTCCTTAGCGCCGTGAATTGGATTGCGGTGTACAATTATTCAGTAGCTCCAAGTAGGTGTTATTCGTTCGTTATGCACACGTTACATTGGGATCAAAAGATCAAGTATGTATTGCAGTACTTGAAAGTCAAGCGTCCCCATACCAGTGACCTATGCATCTAATCAATCAACGTGGAAACGAAAAGAAATTGTTTTGGGTTACGAGCAGGATTGCATCTGGGGATAGCAGTGAATCCATTCATGCGGCGGCCAGAGCCAGAGCCCGACGTGATGTCGTTGAGACCATAGCGGCCGAGACCATACAGCAAGGAATTGAGGGAGCCGAGCCTGTGCCTGCCAGTTGAAATGAGGTAGTCATTAAGTAATGAGATTATTCCCGGAGCTGTCTGTGCGATGACTATCAGCTGCATACACGAGGAGGGAGAAAAAGACGCACGGGCGTCGCCGCGATCGTGCCACTCACGAAATATGATGTTGAATTTTTCTCGCCTGTGCAGAAATATTGGGGATGCCGAGGCCCTCAGGGCTGTGGAAATCGTTTGAATATGTCAGGTCGAATAATGACGGCGAACGCACTTGTGAAAACCGGCATACTCGATGGCGAGGTACTCGAAGAATAGGGGCACCCCGCCGTCCTGGTGGATCGGACAATGAAAGTGGATCGAGAAACCGCCCCTGGACATGTATATCGCGATCATGGGGCTGTAGCGCATCGTGCCGCCGACGGTGGCGACGCAGGGACCTGCAAAACAAAGGCGGTCGGGTGAGCAATTTCCGGCACATGAGTACTGCGTGCTATAAGATTACTACGCATGCAAAATACAGGGTACATACGAATGAATCAGACATTTACGGAGCTGTCCCTGGTGTCTCCACTGTTGCCATCGTCGTTGGTCGAGGCAAGGGCACTGACGGCACGCAAACCGAGCCGTGCAAACAGGGTGCACACGCTCGACGCGTATTCCAGCGGAATGAATGGCTCAGGATTACCCCACGATATGCTGATCGTCGGCGGGATGTACTCCGAGTCTTGATGTAGTCGAGCCACACGAGGTACGCGTCGTTGGGGGCCTGCTGGTTGCCCACCCGTTGCAGCCAGCCGCCAGTGTTGTGGAAGACGTACGGAGTATGATAGGCTATAGCCCCGGCATACTGGATATCGCCTCCCGGCCGGGCCTAGGTGGCCCAGGTTGAATCCAGCACCCTTGACCTACTTAACGGTGAAGGTCGCCGCGACTGCGTCCAGACGAAAGTTGGTCATGAATCGGGTGAGGTCTGCGTGGCTCGCGTACTAACATTATCGAGGCCCAAGACCCCGAGCACGTTGTAACCCGTCGCGACTGGCACATAGGACTTGCGTCCTGTACAGCTAGCGCAGGAACATGGGCGTGACTTCAAAATCGTCGAACTTCGGTAACACTCCCACTTGCTCCCTCGACGTCGCATTCACAACTGCTACTGCTGCTTCTTCGCTGGGGAGCGAAGCACGTTGTCAGCGCGACCGTTCGCACGTGCGCGTGCACTGCCGGGAGCGCGTAGCTGATAGTGCGGAGAATGACCTCAGTTGTGTTTGCCCCGGTATAGTTGTAGAGCTGGTATGAGGGGGAGAGGGGTTTGTCAGCTTGGGACACGCCGGTAATCGTCAGCCAGTCATCACCGTGTGACGGAGAAAGAAAGTACACCATGGTGTTGAAGCCATGAGTGGACAAGCTTGAGCGTGTCTTGGCGATGTGCGCCAAGCTTGGCGATCTGCTCCTTGGATAAGTAAGCGCCATATCTGACACAAAGCAGCGACATAGGTAAGTACAAGTACAAGTGGAGGAGCGGTAAGGACGACATGCCTTGGATTCCCTGAAGTGCTGACCTCGTCAATCAGGGGATTGTCGTGGCATGGCTGGAGCGCAATGTAGAGCGATGGTGGTGTCAGCAGGAGGGGGGACCAAGACTCCAAGTTGGCTAAGATGGTGTTCCACGTGTGCTTCACACGTACGCCACCCCAAAGTGGTGAAGGGGGTGTCGTGAGGACAGCGAAGGGCACTGCGGAAAGGGCGGAGAGTATAGCAAGCCCGTAATAGACAAGTAGCACTCGATGAAAGGGAGTGAACTTGAAAATGGCTAGAGATCGTGAGAGTCGTAAATACCGGAACCCCCAGGGCTCCCATGACAACCTGCTTCAACGCCCAGGAAGGAGTAGAATCGCAGGACCCTCTATAGTAACGACAAGCTGCGACCCGCGGTTCTTGAGTGATACCCGCCAGCAACCCGCCAGTAAGCGGGCCAAACTCGGCAAAGTTCTACAACTAGATAAGATATTCGAAGCCTCCTTGGACCCAAGAATCTTTCAACGTTTGCTTTCTTGGCCGATATCTCGGTTATGAACTGCTTGCATAACACCTAAAATGAGACCCTATCTATAAGGCGAGGGGGTATTCAAGATTAAGATCATTATTACGTGACCATTAAAATTATAGTAGACGCTTGTTTGGGTCTATTTACGAAAAGCAAACATGCTTTCGTCCATCTGTGCGTTAACGACTCGGATTTCCGTCTGCGCCATTGTGCTTGCGTCTCCGTCTCCGGGTCTGTCTCTGTCGTTCTCGTTTCTCTTACAACTACCTGCCCCTCTTGGGTCGATGTTTATTACTCGCTACAGCACCGCCGTGGTAGATTGGGCGCGGAAAGTAGAGTGAAAATCCACCCTACTGTGACTCTGGGCCGCAACGCATATAAGGTCGAGGGGCTGAGGTCAACATGTGCGCTGCGTGTACAACGACGCCAAACTGTCACCGCTTGGCACGTTGTTACGCCCACGACGGCTCTGCCACGCTCGGCTATGATGCCTGCGCCTGCGATTGTGCCTACGTTTATTGTGTCTAGCTCGCGTCTGTCCATTGTACCTCGACTGTGTCTTTATCCACCTCATGCTGTTTCTGCATATAACTAGTATCGACTTCGTGTCTCAAATAGTGATCACCTCTGTGCTTTAAAACTATTTTGTCCTTACCCCGCGCGCCGATAGACATCGACTCGTACATCACACCCACGCCGATCCCGTTCTGTATTCCTGGGTACTATCGCTAAACCGATGTCTGCCTCCGAACCTCATTGACTCTTGCGCTACCTCAGTCTGTTTCCCATCTATGTCTTCCCCAAGGATGACACATTTATATACTAACTCGAAGATCTCTTTATCCGACATGACCGTTTTCAGCAATTGGCCCTTAGTAGAGTATATAACACCGATATATATTATGTATCGTAAGGCTCGTTGCACTGCCCAGAGTCAGTCTCGCACGGGTCGAGGAATTCGTGCGAAATTATATACACGTTACACCTCATGCATACATTACACCGGAAACCAGAGATCGAGTATGTATTGCAGCGCTTGGAAGTTAGGCGTCCCCAAACCGGTGATCTATCCATGCAATCAATCAACGTGAAAACAAAGATGAATTGTTTTAGGGTACGAACAGGATCCCATCCGGGGATGGCAGTGAATCCATTCGTCCCACATCCAGGGTTAGACCCCGACGTGATGTCGTTGAGACCATGGCGGCCATAGCCATACAGTAAGAAGTTGAGGAGGCCGAGCCTGCCCCTGCCCGTTGAGATGAGGTAGTCATTGAGCAAAGAGACTATTCCCGCAACTGTCTGTACATTGACAATTAGCTGCCTACTCAAGGAGGGAGGAGGAAAACACGCACGGGAGTCGCCGCGCTCGTGCCACTCACGACATGCACACCAGCGTTGAGATAGAACTTGAACAGGTGCGACTGCGCAGAGATATCAGGAATGCCGCGGCCTCCAGGGCTGCGCAAGTTACAAAATTTGATTAGGTCAGGAATCACGACGGTGAACCCACTTGTAGAAGCCAGCATACGCGGTGCCGAGGGACTCGACGAAAGGCGGTACTGCAGCGTCCTGGTACGGAGGGCGCGGGAAGAGGGTTGAGAAGCCGCCCCCGGATATGAACATCGCGACCTCTGGGTTGTAGCTCACCGTGCCTCCGACACTAGTGACCCAAGGGCCTGCAAAATCGAGGCGGTCTAGTGAGTGGCTTTCGGGGCTCATGTACTGCATACAAGGAAATCACCACGCGTACAAGATGCAGGGAACTCAGTGACGAAATGGACATTTCCGGCATTGTCCCTGCAGTCCCCACGACCGACGCCGTCGTCGCCGCTAGAGATGAGGACACTGACGCCACGCAAACCAAGCTGTGCGAACAGGTCGCACAGGGTCGTCGCGTATTCCAGTGGAAAGGAGAACTCGGGATTACCCCACGATATACTGATCGTCGGCGGGACGTACTCTTCAGCAAGCAGGTAGTTGAGCCACACCAGGTACGGATCATCGTCAGCTGGCAGATCGTCGTCCGTCGCATGCAGCATGCCAGCCACGCTGTAGAAGATGTTCGGAGTCGGGTAGGTCATGGCCTCACTGTACTGGATGTTCAGGCTCGCCTCCGTGCCGGGATTGCCTGGGTTGAACCCACCACCGTTGAGCCGCTCGACAAAGAAGGTCGCGGCCACTGCGTCCGCACGAAAGTCGATCATGAACCTGGTGAGATCTGCGTAGCTCGGGTACTCATTGCTTAGTCCCAAGACCCCGAGCACATTATAACCCATCGCGACAGGCACGTAGGCTTGCGTCCCGTACAGCCAGCGTAAGAACATCGGTGTGACTGCAAGACTGTCGACCCTCGGTAACACTCTCACAAGGTCCCTCGATGTCGCATTCCCAACAGCCCCTGCTCCTTCGCTGGGGCGCTGCAACGGTGACGACAGTAGCTTGCGCGGGGGGTCGAAGTACGTTGTCGGCGCGACCGTTTGCACGTGTGCATGTAACACCGCGGGGAGCGCGTAACCGACAGTGCGGAGAACGACCTCAGTCTCGTTTGCCTCGACATGCCTGTAGAGCTGGTACGAAGCGGAGAGCAGCTCGTCAGCTTGGGACACGGGCACGCCGCTGATCTTCAACCAGCCTCCGCCGTGTGACGTTGAAATCGAGGAGGGAGGTACACCATGGTGTTGAAGCCACGAGTGGACGAGCTCGAGCGTTTCTTGGCGTGGCGCAACAAGCTCAGCGACCTGTTCCCTGGATAAGTGTGCGCGATATCTGAAATGGAGCAGCAGAACAGGTAAGTACGAGCACATAGTGGAGGAGTGGTGAGGACGACATGCCTTTCATGCTCTGGATTGCTGACTTCGTGGAGCGCTTCGATCAATGCGTCGTCGCGGTCTGGTTGGAGCGCGACGTTGAGATTGATGGTAGCACCAGCAGGAGGGGGACCGAGACAGTCCCAATTTTCCGGGACTGTGTCCCATGTGTGCTTGACACGTAGATCTCCCCAAGGTGGTGGAAGAGCGGTGGCGAGGTCGGCGAAAGGGACAGCAGAAAGGGTGGAGATGAGAGAGATCCAGTGGTAGCGCATGATTAGAGGGAGCGAGTTCCCTGCAATTTACTAGGGGTTGTGAGTGCCCTAAATACGTGAATGCTTGTTCCGACTATAGACCGAAGCGCCTGCACCCGCGGGCCCGGCAGCAGAGCATTAGAAGCAGAATCACAGGACCCTGTATCTAGGCTGTATGGTACAAACCGGTCGCAACGCGTGGTTCTTGAGCGATACCTAACAGCCGGCGAAACTACATTGGGGTCATAGTATCCAGTCGGAGCTTCCTTGCGGAATCCTTGGTTTCGGGGTTGTCGAATGCGTGGCGCTTTCTTGGCGGTAGGCTCGTGACCAGCCTGTATATGATAATCGATATACAGGCTGGTACAGCTGAGTTTAAATCCCTATAGCGTCTGTCTCATTTGAAAAATTGACTTTTACGGTAATCCCCAAATTGGCATTTCATTATGTAAGTCATAGCACGTCTAGATATCGAGGTGCATCTAAGTTATAGTAGACATTCCGATGCTTTCTCCTGTGTTTTCTACTGTTGCTGTACCTTGGCGTGCTCCTACTAAACAGAGAGTAGCTAAGTTCAGAGGGGAAGTCTTGTCCTTTGGGTCTCAGGAAGTGTCTCCTTCGGCCCCTAGCATCTCGTGCGCGTCTCATGTTGGGGATAATCTACAGTCAGTTGGGTCTGGGTCTTCTCGCAATCCCTCGAGGTTTCGCTTTCAACCTCTGACGATGTTTTGTTCGCAAGAGTCACCACTTTTAGAGGCACGGCCAAGTCAGGACAGGTCTGTGCAAGGGTCAGCACATGGCGACAAAGGTCAAACAGGGTCTCGTTCTGATAGAATGTCACGTGTGGAACAGTTTGGGAAAGTCCTTGCACTGCTCAGGGAAGGGAATCTGAGCCCCTTTGACCTTATTCTGGAGATCCTCAACGACTGCAAACCCGAGTATGCTGGATATCGGGTTGAGCTTTATAAGGACAGCAACAGAAAGCTTCCTTGGATACTTGACTCTATTCATGCTGTGGACTCTGGTAGGGCAAAACTTTGGTCTTGGATGGAGCCGTATGCACTCGAACATGTCTGTGGTGTCATCGACAAGGAGATGGACTTAGTCAATAAAATGGACCTGCTGCCGGGTCTCGCTGCCATAACCCCAGACTTTATCAAGTCATGGATGGTTTCAGGCACTCTCAACAAGGCACCCTTTCTGATGGGGATTCTACTCAGAGCAGCAGAGACGTCTCTGGCAAAGGAGAAAAATAAGATAAAGCATCCTGATGCAGTACGTTCAATGTCAGTTCATCGAGTACCGAATACCAATACAGTGTAGATGTGCGATATAATCGTGAAGCAACTAAGCTACCAGCGCTCGAATCGTGTTCTTGGCTTTCCTGTGCTGTTTGGTCTGTTTCTCTGGAGCAGCGGATGTTCTTGGCAAACTATCGAGGCTCTGCATCGGTGTGGCCTTTCCATGTGCTTTACTTCTGTGATGAACAATATCGCTGCACTGGCGGACCAATGTCTTAAACTAGCTGTCAATGTTGGCTCTGGGACCTCATATATTCTGCTACAACAATATACAAATCAGCACCTCGATCTTTGTCGAGCAGTGGGGTTCATCTGGACCAGCCAAAGTGACTTCTGGGACTTTTGGTGTCTTGTACAAGGTCCGTAATGGTATGCCCGAGAAAATGGAACTGGCCCCAATAATGGAACACTTCGTGAAAACCAAAGGCCTCGATTTCAATAGAGACATTCGTCCGACAGACCAGCAACTTCATTCGTTTCAATCCCAGCTTAAGGTGGTCATTGTTTGGGTACTGACAACATACTCCACCAAATTCCGAAGCTATGTGAAGGACCCGGCGCTGCAACATGTCTCTAGACGACCAATGCCACCTGGATATAAGACGGAACAATTTCTGATTCGGGTGTCGACGATTGAAGAGGCAACCGTTCGTGGCAATCTACTCTTCCACGACGACGTCTTCCTCACTCAACTTAAACGTACTGCTGAGGATCTGTGTGAACACGCAATCCCAACGTTCAATGATCAGCTAACCAACTCACGGATTTGATCTGGCCAAATTCTCCGGGCGCGCGACACAAGCCACTGGACACGCTGTGAAGTCTTTCAGCTAGGCTTTGGTCTCTTCCACTTGTGTCTTAATCTCGTCTGGGCATTGCTGCATATTCACCAAGGATCGCTAGACCAAATGGGTAGCTTGTCGTACTTCTTTGCCCTTTTGGAGAAGACTCGTCTTGGTGGCAATCACCCTGATTACCACACCCTTCTGTCAGTGCTCACTCAGATCTTGGATGGCATCTTGCTGAATGCTTGGCGAACTGAGAGTGGTTATTCTGACCTCGCTGAATTTGCTGCAACGGAACCATCGGCGGAAGCGTTACTTGGTCTGGCTGGTAACATACTGTGCCAACATGCTACACCAATGATCCAAATGGGTATACTCACTGACGATTCACCGGCCAATGAAGATGATAGCAATGAATCAGACTACGAACCTACTGCCCTGTCCATTGCTACGCCAAAGGCCTTGTCTCCAACGTGGCCAGATTGTAACGCCACTACAGGGGCATCGGGTACGACCTGTACTAAGTCAGTCAAGTTGCAGTAACACAAGCTCTGGGGCTTGGTTTCAGTAGAATGGTGAACAAGGATCACAAGGACATTAGTCACCTGGATCGTAGAGGAGCGCTAAGACTCAAAGGTCTAGCAAAGGCAAAGGGATTTGCAAGACAATAGAAGGCACAAAGGCATTCAAGTGTAGTATTACACAAGAAGTCTAGTCTACCGTACAAGCTAGATAGAACTAGGTTTAAATAGATACTGGTCAGTGTGGTGACTACAAACAGATGGCGCCATCGCCCATGTTGGGACAAAGGAAAGGATATAAAGAGGACAAAGGGAAGTTGTAGTGGGAATAGAGGCGAATCACATGGGGTCGCGCGTGATTGAGAACACGACGGAAACTAGCACATGTCAAACTTTATCAGAAGAGGGCATCGATAAGTAGGGTGCGTGATAGGAACTGGGTAATTGTAAAGTCCGCATAATCGTACAGGGCTCGTATAGTATAGGGAAGGGAATAGTAATATGCGAAAGAATGAGTCCAAGGAAAATCGTAACATTACCCCCTGTCTTGGCCTGAAGACGCCTTGACTTCAGGACTCTGGGTCAACAAGGTTGTAGATGTTGGCATTGAGGTCGTTCTCTGGCCACGGAGAGATGTCGAGTCGACAGTGGTGGGTTTTGAGGAAAAGGAGGGGTCCTCGGTGCCCACACTTACAACACATCTCATACTGGGGGCATCGTATCTTGTTGTGATCAGTGTTGGTACGGAAGCACCGTCCGCACCACCTCCCTTGAGTTTTGGCTGCGACTGTCGGTGGTTCCGGGACAGTGAAGGAAGTGGTCGCCTCAGTGGCCACTGCTTGCCGAATATGTTTGTCTGCCTGGGAGGTGGTGATAACTTCAGCAACCATCCCTGCGCGGCGAAAGATACACCGGTAAGATTGGTGTTCCTGGCTTTGGCAGTGCCGGCATGCTGGTTGTGGTCTGGTGGGGCAGTCGCGTATGAGATGGTGGGGGCTATTGCAATGGTAGCAATGTCGTCGATGGGGTTTGTCGGCAAGGCGGGGGAATTCTAGTGGTCCTCCCTGTTGTGGGGAAAAGGGAATGGCGTAGCGTGAATATCAAAGCGGGGCTGGGAGCGCTGTCATTCGTGCATATTCATTGCCGATGGTGGCGAGAGCCCCCGCATACTGAAGCTGTCTTTTAGTGCTGGCCAGCATCAAGTCCACCGTGAGTCGTTCCGATCGTAGTTTGCGTGCCTCCTCTTCTAGTTTCTCACATTTTTCATTGATCTCCTTGAGTGCGAGAAGTCCAGTGTGCAGCCTGGTGACTTCAGCCGTAAGTTGTGGGGAGTTAAGCTCGATGAGGGTTTCGTCTAAGGCGCAGGCACAGATGTTGTGGGGGTCAAAGAACTGAAGCTGCTCAGCTGTGAAGGGGGGTGCTGAGACATTAGGCCTAAGTGACGAGAGGTAGACTGTCTCTCCATAGTGTGGTTGCCTAGCACCCATCGTTCCTACTACCTCGGTGAATCCTTTGTGATAGTAAATATACTTCGCAGTGTTAGATCCACCATCAGGTAGTGGGATCTGTAGTGGGTAGAACTTCGGGGTGCCTTGTATGTTTGGAAAGAAGGGGGCGCCAGGGTCATCGATGTCTTCGGGGGGGGAGTCAGGTCTGTTATAGTTGATAGGGGTGTGGACATGGACTGGGGTGAAAGGTTCGAGTGGTGGGGGTGGGGTAGAGGGTGAGGAGAATTGTAACGCCACTACAGGGGCGCTGCGTACGACCTGTACAGAGTCAGTTGAATCGTGGTAGCGCAAGCTCCAAGGCTCGGCTTCAGCGAGATGGTGCACAAGGATCACAAGGACAGTGGTCACTTGGATCGTAGAGGGAAGGCCAAGACTCGAAGGTCTGGCAGAGGTGACGGGGGTTCGCGAGACTTGTGAAAGCACAAAGGCGTTCGAGTGTAGTATTCACACAAGAAGTCTAGTCTACTGTACAAGCTAGATAGGACTAGGTTTAAATAGATAACAGTCCGTATGGCGACTATCAACAGATGGCGCCATCGTTAGTCTCGGAATAAAGGATGGGACATAAAGGGAACAAAGGGGTGTCATACTGGGAATAAAGGGAAGTCATGTGGGGTCGCGCATGATTGGGAATACGACGGAAACTAGCACATGTCGAACTTTATCAGAAGGAAGCATCGATAAGTAAGGCGCGTGATAGAAATTGGATAACCGTAAGGTCCGCGTAATCGTACAGGGCTCGTATAGTATAGGGAAGGGAGCAGTGATATGCGAAAGAACGAGTCCGAGGAAAGTCATAACATTACCCCCCGTCTTGGCCTGAAGACGCCTCGACTTCAGGACTCTGGGTCGACAAGGTTGTAGATGTCAGCGTTGAGGTCGTTCTCCGGCCACGGAGAGATGTCGAGCCGACAGTAGTGGGTTTTGAGGAAGAAGAGGGGACCGCGCTTTCCACATTTGTGGCACATCTCGTACTGTGGGCACCAGATCTTGTCGTGATCGGCGTTGGTGCGGAAGCATCATCCGCACCACCTCCCCTGAGTCTCGGTGGTGATGGTTGGGGGCTCTGGGACCGTGAAGGAGGTAGATGCTTCAGTGTTTATTGCCTGTCGAATACGTTCGTCTGCTTGAGAGGTGGTAATGACCTCCTCGACCATTCCTGCACGATGAAAGATGCATCGATAAGACTGGTGCTCTTGACTTTGGCAATGTTGGCAGGCTGGTCGTGGCCTAGTGGGACAGTCGCGTACGAGATGATAGGAACTGCCGCAGTGATAGCAGCGTCGTCGGTGGGGTTTGTCGGCGAGGCGGGGGAATTCTAGTGGTCCCCCTCGTCGTGGGGAAAAGGGGATGGCGTAGCGGGAGTGTCGGAGGGGAGCTGGGATTGCTGTCATGCGCGCGTACTCGTTACCAATGGTGGCGAGGGCTCCTGCATACTGGAGCCGCCTCTTAGTGCTAGCCAGCATGAGGTCCACCGTGAGTCGGTCCGACCGTAGTTTGCGAGCGTCTTCCTCCAGTTTTTCGCATTTCTCATCGATTTCCTTGAGCACGAGAAGCCCTGTACGCAGCCTAGTGACTTCAGCTGTGAGTCGCGGGGAGTTGAGCTCGATGAGGGTTTCGTCTAAGGCGCAGGCACGAATGTCGTGGGGATCGAAGAACTGGAGTTGTTCAGCCGTGAAGGGGGGCGCTGAGACGTTAGGCCTAAGTGATGAGAGATAGACTGTTTCCCCGTAGTGTGGTTGTCCGGCGCCCATTGTCCCTACTACCTTGGTGAATCCTTTGCGATAGTAGATATACTTCGCAGTATTGGATCCACCATCGGGTAATGGGATTTGTAGGGGGTAGAACTTCGGGGTGCCTAGTGTGTTCGGGAAGAAGGGGGCGCCAGGGTCATCAGAATCATCAGGAGGGGAGTCTGGTCGATTGTAGTCAATGGGTGTGTGGACGCGGACTGGAGTGAAGGGTTCGAGTGGTGGTGGTGGCGTGGAGGGTGAGGAAGATGGTGGCGAAGGTGTGGGTGGTTCGGGCGGGGGAGTTTGTGACTGTTGTGGAGGAGGTGTGGGGGAATATTGTCCCTCTTCTGGTGTTGACGGGGTGAGTTCCCCCGGTTCTCGTTCTAGAGTTTGGGGTATTATGGGGACGGGGTCAACGGTCATGGTGCTTTGGGGAGACGGTGGTGGTGATAGTCGGGGGACGTTCGAGAGGTCGATGGTAACAATCCCTCATTCGAGGGCAGTTTCAAGTTGCGGGTTACTGAGGATTTGAACGAGGGTGGTGTCAGAGACTGGCGTGTTGGTCATTGCGGGATTGGGGAACTCTTTTGGGTGGTCGAGTCCCCTTTTATGTTGTTCGTCCAGCCCCTTTGGCGGATGGGTGTTGTCTGTAGTAGTCCTTGATGGCGTCTGTGGCATTGGTCATGCTGGTTGCAGGCTCCCACGTATTGTCACTTGGTGGGAATCCTTTCCACTTTACTAGGTAGTGGAGTTTGCACCCTCGTCCTCGTGCCTGGGCGTCTTCAATGCGCTCCACCTCATACTCCTCTTCCCCATTGATAAGGTCAGGTGGAGGTTGGGTGAAATTTGCGCCGTGCATCTCCGTCTCCTTATACGGTGTGAGAAGGTTCGCATGGAATACCGGGTGGATCTTCCATGTAGTGGGGAGTTCGAGTTCGTAAGAAACGTCTGATAGGACCTTCGTTATCTTGAATGGTCCATGTCTTTTTGGAGCTAGTTTACTTGTGGGGTAGAAGGTACGGAGGTTTGTCCCTTCTAGCCATACTTGGTCTCCTTGTTGATAGGGTGTGAACCCCGTTTTGCCTCGTTGCATCATAAGGCGTTGTGCATGTTTAATGCTGTCCTGGGCGTGTTGCCTGAGTACTAGCAGTTCTTCCAGTCGTTGGTCCACGGCTGGGCAGCTCGATGGTTTGGGGCTCCAGGTGGTTCGCGGTTCCCATCCCATAAGGAGCGAGAATGGGGAGTGTTTGGTTGTGGCATTTGCCCAGGAGTTGTGCGCAAATTGTGCCATCGGTAAGACTTCTGCCCAATTATCTTGTCTTACATTACACCAGTGTCGTAAGTATTGTTCCAGCCATTGGTTGGTGCGTTCCGACTGGCCATCGGTCTGGGGGTGATATGCCGATGATATGTTTTGTTGTATCCCCAGAGTGCGGCACAGTTGCCTCATGAAAGTAGACGCAAATCTGGGGTCTCAATCAGATATAATTTTTCTGGGTAGGCCGTAATGGGGGTATACGTGTTGGAGATAGAGTTTGGCCACTCCTTCTGACGTGATGGTTTCATTGCAGGGAATGAATATTGATGCTTTTGAGCAATCGTGATCGGTGATAGTGAGAATCGAATCGAATCCATTGGATACGGGGAGTTTGACTATGAAATCCATTGCTACCACTTCGAAGGGTTTGGCTGTTGGATCTGTGGTAATGGGGAACAGGTGGGGCTTTTGTCGGTGGGAGTTAATCTTGTTGCTTTGACAGATGGCACATCCCTTGACGTACGCTTCCACGTCTTTTCGCATATTCGGCCACCAGAAGTCACGTCGTGCTAGTTCTAGGGTATTGGCGATTCCTGGGTGTCCGGCGCTCGGAGTGTTGTGGAAAAAGGTGATTACCCCCCGCTTAAGGTCGTTGTTTCCCACAACAACGAGGGCGTCGCCCTTCCACCACAGCCTGTCGTGCTTCTTTAGGTTATGGGGTTCGACCCATGGGAGTACTGCCGATTCTTCCATGTTCTGAGTAATTTGGGTCCATATGTCCATATCGTGCATGGACGTCTGGGTGATCTTTAGGAACACTTCTTCTGGTAGTACCGTGACGTGTTCGTTGTCTGTTGTTCCATCGTCATAGTCAGGGCGTCTTGATAGGGAGTCTGCTTGGGTATTCTTGGTGCCGGGGATGTGTTTGAGTACGAAATTGTATTCGGAGAGTTCCTGGAATTCTCGTGCCATGCGCCTACTGATTTTCCTTGGTTCCTTCCAGTATTGGAGGTTGGCATGGTCGGTGTGGATGGTTATCAAGTGGGGGGAACCAATAAGATATGTGTGCCACGTTCGTAGGGCTTTGACGATGGCTAGTAATTCTCTGTCATAGATGTCGTAGTTACGCTCCGCTTTGGTTAGTGATTCCGAATAGAACGCCACTGGGTGTAGCTTCTGGTCTTCTCCCTTTTGATTTAGTACTGCTCCTAGGGCGTAGCTTGAGGCATCGACCTCTATCTCGAAGGGTTGGTCAAGTTTTGGGAATAGGAGTACTGGTTCGGAGCTAATTCGTTCCTTGATGGTGTCAAACGCTTCTTGCCGGAACTTCGTCCATTCCCATGGTGTATCCTTCTTCGTGAGGTCATGGAGTGGTCTTGCTATCGTAGAGAATCCTCTTATAAATCGTCGGTAGAAGTTGCAGAAGCCTAGAAAGGCTCGTACTTCCTTTAGGGTTTTTGGCGCCTTCCAATCCCGTACACCCTGTACTTTTACTGGGTCCATTTGCAACTTGCCGTGTCCGATGATCAAGCCTAGGTATTCCACTTCATAAACCTCGAATACGCATTTTTCTGGTTTGATGTATAGGTCATGTTCGTCACATAGATCCAGGACACGATGTAAAATTTGTCGATGATGGGTGCGGTGGTCTGCTGTTGCGATTAGAATATCGTCCATGTAGACAATAACTTCTCCAGTCAGTACCAGTTCCCGGAATATGGTGTCCATCATGGTTTGGAAGGTACTAGGGGAGTTGGTAAGGCCGAAGAACATGACTCGCGGTTCGAATAATCCCTGGTTGGTTTTGAACGCCGCTTTCCACTCGTCACCTGGTTTGATTCGAACGTTATTGTACCCCCATCGGATATCGAGTTTAGAGTAAAGTCGTGCCTCTCGGATCCGATTGATAAGTTCAGGGATCAAGGGGAGTGGATAGTGGTTCTTTACGGTTAGTTCGTTGAGGCGACGATAGTCCTGTACCGGCCGCAGTTTCCCGTCCTTCTTTTTGATGAAGAAAAAGGGGGACGCGTAGGGAGATTTTGACGGTTGGATGTATTTTTTTTTCAGGTGTTCGGTTACGAATTCGGATAGTTTCTCGGTTTCGGGGATCGTAAGTGGGTATACCTTGCAGTCCATGGTTTCAGGGGCAGTTGGGATTAGGTCAATGGCGTGGTCCCACGTCCGTGAAGGGGGAAAGCGTTGGGAGGCTTCTTCGCTAAAGACCTTATGGTGTCTGCGATATTCTTCAGGAATGAGTTCTTCAAAGGTCTTTTGTGGCTTCTTGGCTGCCTCCTGTTGTGCAAGTTCCGAAGCTGTTGTTGTTTTTCGCAGTCGGATGAACGGCGCTTCTTCTCCTTCCAGTTGCTCCCAGGCCAATTCGTCAAGTTGATACGTCTCCAATGCCTTAATGGTAGCTTCCATAGGCATGGCTTCGTCTGACAAATTCAGGCTGGTAATTACTACCGGTTGGAATTCTTCATCGAGGGTGGCGTCTCGCCAGTGGAACTTTGGTTCGAAGGCTGTGAACCAAGGGTATCCGAGTATGACTTCATCGTTTCCCAGGTCGGTGATAAGAAACCTGAGATGTTGGGTCTTTCCTCCTGTTTTGACCGTGAGGTCGGTGAAGGAAGTGATTTCCCCTCCTTGATTGTGGGTTCCATCCACATTCCATATCTTGATGGGTCGTTCGGTAGCTAGCCAAGCTATCTTTAGTCGTTTCAGGAGGCTTGCACTTATAAAATTATCGGTGGCGCCGGAATCGATGAGGACATTTCGTTCGGCTGTCGCGTGAGCAGATTTGAAAAGAACTGGAATTCGCATGGATCGGAATCTGCTATTGTACACGCTAAGTTTTAATGCTCTAGCCCAGGCCGCCGGGTTCAAGCGTTCAGAAAATCCTTCTTCTGGCCAAATAGTTTGTCCACCATCAATTCTCGTACTTCTGGGGATTGAGCGAATAGCGCTGCTACCTGGGCGTCCGCTTGTTCTTCATTAGAAAGGGGGCGCAATGCGGTCATGGAGATAGTGGCGGTTGTGGGGACACTGGTTGCGGGAGTTGTGGTTTCAGTTGTTTTGATAGTGGTAGACTTCTGGGGACAGTTGCGGGAAATATGCCCCTGGCCTCGACAGCGGAAGCATCTTCCTTCTTTTTGCAGCTGCAGTTTTTCGGTATCTGTTAGAGCGGCTCTAGCTCTTGTGCGGCTAACATCCATCGCATTGGGATCTCGATTCTTGTTTAATGCCGACAACCACTGGTCACGGGATGCTCCACCTCGTTTATTGTTTCCTCCTTTCGTGAGTTTGTCTTTCAGAAGGAGATATTTGGCTTGTTGCAGTGTTACGGCTGCTTTCCAGTCATCCCATGTGATTGGATGATGGAACTTGATTGCGTTTACGACGAGGGCGTTCAGGAGTCCCTTCTGGAAAATTTCCAACGTGGTAGCTTCATCTTTGTTATATCCTGCCTTGTTGGCAAGGTTCGAGAATTTTGCGATATATGTGTCAATGTCTTCTTTTTCCATCCTTAGAGTTTGGATGGAGTGTCGGGCCTTCTGTTGTTGCGTGGTATCGGTGTAGGCCTGAATGAATCGTGCTTCAATAGTGTCCCAAAGATTTTCTTTGTTTAGGGCCACTCCTGCTACTAGTTGGGCGACAAGCCACTGAATTTGCTCTTCGACCCAGTCGTCGACAAGGGGGCCTCGGATGTAGGAGAGGAGGGTCATTGCACGGGAGTACAGGACCACTAGTTGTTGCACGGTGGGGTTCATTCCTCGATAGAGGGAGAAGGCATTGAGAAACGCCCGACTTGATTCCCGATCTCCTGCAAACTCCGGCGGGGCGTTCCCTCCGAGTCTCCTGTTGAGGAGGCCCGGGGCTGCTCCTCCTCCTGCAGCTGCGCCTCCACCTCCAGGCGCGCCGCCTCCGCCTCCACCTCCAGGCGCACCGCCTCCACCTCCAGGCGCACCGCCTCCATGATGGCTTCCTGAGCCTCCTGGAGGGCTGCTTCCGCCTGCTGGTGCACTTCCTCCCACAGGATGTCCTCCACCACTTGGAGCAGCCGTAGAGGAGGACGTTCCTCCACTGGGTTGGCCGCTTCCTGACTGAGTGAGGGTGGTTGTGAGTTGGGATTGGGTGGTGGACATGTTGGCATATGATGCGAAGTCGACTGTTCTGGTAATAGTAGGTGTGAGAGTAGGATCTGGGTTTTCGCTGTCTGAGTCGGGTTCTGCGACGTCAGAGTCGACGTCAATGCCTTGTATCCGGGTTTTCCCTGGTCCGAGCCCAAGAGATGCGGGTACTGGTTTGATTGAGTACCAAGAGTTCTTTTTGTCTGAATAGGCGACGTAGGCCCAGACGTGTTGATCTTCGATATATTCGATGGGTTCGTAGGTGTTTTTGTCAGGGTCAAAGACGTAATAGCCTGCATCGTGAGGGGTGTTCCTCCAAGTGGCCGTTCCTTTGATCGAGGATCGGAGGTCGTCGTCGGTGTGTCGTTCCAGGTATTCCTGGACAAACTTGGTTCGGCTTCGGCTGGTGAGAGCCACGGTGTAAGAGACTAGACTTAATGTAACGCCACTACAGGGGTGCTGCGTACGACCTGTACAGAGTCAGTCGAATCGTGGTAGCGCAAGCTCCAAGGCTCAGCTTCAGCGAGATGGTGCACAAGGATCACAAGGACAGTGGTCACTTGGATCGTAGAGGGAAGGCCAAGACTCGAAGGTCTGGCAGAGGTGACGGGGGTTTGCGAGACTTGTGAAAGCACAAAGGCGTTCAAGTGTAGTATTCACACAAGAAGTCTAGTCTACCATACAAGCTAGATAGGACTAGGTTTAAATAGATAACAGTCCGTATGGTGACTATCAACAGATGGCGCCATCGTTAGTCTTGGAATAAAGGATGGGACATAAAGGGAACAAAGGGGTGTCATACTGGGAATAAAGGGAAGTCATGTGGGGTCGCGCATGATTGGGAATACGATGGAAACTAGCACATGTCGAACTTTATCAGAAGGAAGCATCGATAAGTAAGGCACGTGATAGAAATTGGATAACCGTAAGGTCCGCGTAATCGTACAGGGCTCGTATAGTATAGGGAAGGGAGCAGTGATATGCGAAAGAATGAGTCCGAGGAAAGTCATAACAAGAATGGTGGTGAAGGTGCTGGTGGTTCGGGAGGTGGAGTGGGTGGTTGCCTGGGAGGAGGTGTAGGGGAGTATTGTCCTTCCTCTGGCATTGATGGGGTGAGTTCTCCAGGTTCTCGTTCGGGAGTTCAAGGTATAATGGGGACGGGGTCGATGGTCATGGTGGACTGGGGAGATGGTGGTGGTGATAGTCGGGGGATGTCTGAAAGGTTGATGGTGACGATTCCTCATTCGAGGGCGGCTTCGAGTTGGGGGTTGTTGAGGATGTGGACAAGGGTTGTGTCAGAGATTGGTGTATCGGTCATTGTGGGGCTGGAGGATTATTGGAATGATCGTTCTTTGCTTTATATCATTCGTCCAGCCCTTTTGGCAGATGGGTATCGTCTGTAATAGTCCTTGATGACATCTGTGGCATGGGTCATGTTGGTTGCGGGTTCCCATGTGTTGTCACTTGGTGGGAATCCTTTCCACTTAACTAGGTAGTGGAGTTTGTGCCCTCTTCCTCGTTCCTGGGCGTCTTTGATTTGTTCCACCTCATACTCTTCTTCTCCTTCAATGAGATCAGGTGGGGGTTGGGTATAGTTCATGCCATGTATCTCCATTTCCTTGTATGGTGTGAGAAGGTTCGTGTGGAACACAGGGTGGATCTTCCATGATGCCGGAAGTTCTAGTTCATAGGAAACGTCTGATAGAACCCTGGTAATTTTGAAGGGTCTGTATCTTTTTGGAGCGAGTTTACTTGTGGGGTAGAAGGTATGGAGGTTTGTTCCTTCTAACCATACTTGGTCCCCTTGTTGATAAGGTGTGAACCCCGTTTTTCCTCGTTGTGCCATGAGGCGTTGCGCGTGATTGATGCTGTCTTGGGCGTGTTGTCTGAGCACCAATAAGTCTTCCAGTCGTTGGTCACTGTTGGGCTATTTGTCGGTTTGGGTGTCCACATTGTTCGTGGTTCCCATCCCATGATGAGTGAGAACGGGGAGTGTTTGGTCATGGCATTTTTCCAAGAGTTGTGTGCGAATTGTGCCATGGGCAATAGTTCTGCCCAGTTGTCTTGTCACAAATTACACCAATGTCGTAAATATTGTTCTAACCATTGATTGGTGTGCTCCGATTGTCCGTCTGTTTGGGGATGATATGCAGATGAAACATTTTGCTGTATTCCCAAGGTTTTGCACAATTGCCTCATAAAGGTGGATGCGAATCTGGGGTCTCAGTCGGAGATAATCTTATGGGGTAAGTCATAGTGTGGGTACACGTGTTGGAGATAAAGTTTGGCCACTCCTTCTGACATTATGGTTTCATTGCAGGGGATGAACATTGCTGCCTTTGAACAGTCTGCTGCATTTTGGCACGCTCGACCCGGCCGACTCGAACCCACATCAAAACATTACCGCCGCAATCATGCGCGGCAGCTCAAGATTCATTATCGCCGTATCCATTCCCATTCAAACATCGCAAGTCTCATAGGGGTCTCACTCCCCTTTCTGCTCCATTTCTCAACACTGCTTTGACTCCTGTTTCATGGTTTTGTATGGCCCGTGCACCTTTATATTTCTTTACTGTACTTTGTTATTATTATCTTTAAAAACGTATCTAAAATGTATTTAAATGCGTTCGTATGTACTCGAATCATTATCCAGTTGTGTTCTCTCTATCCCTCTCGTGTGCCTCTGAAACTCCTCTCCAAAGCGAAGTCGCTTCGCCTTTGTACATCTTCACTCGTGCTCTACCATCGCTCAACTTCGCGCTTTTCTCGTTGCCAATTGAACTGGCCTTACAGATCTTGTCACCTGACCGGCCCACTTAGCCAGATCACCCCTATCGCCCGACCTTTACACCACAGTCGTGATCGGTGATGGTGAGAATCAAATCAAATCCATTTGATGTCGGGAGTTTGACTATGAAATCCATTGCTACGACTTTGAAAGGTTTGGCCGATGGGTCTGTGGTGATGGGGAATAGGTGGGGTTTTTGTTGGTGGGGATTGATTTTGTTGCTTTGGCAAGTAGCGCATCCCTTGACGTAGGCTTCTACATCTTTCCGCATATTTGGCCACCAGAAGTCACATCGTACCAATTCCAGGGTATTTGCGATTCCCGGATGTCCTGCACTTGGGGTATCGTGGAAAAAGGTGATTACCCCCCACTTAAGGTCGTTGTTTCCCACAACAACAAGGGCGTCACCTTTCCACCACAAGCCGTTATGCTTCTTCAGGTTGTGGGGTTCAACCCATGGGAGTACTGCAGATTCTTCCATGTTTTGGGTAATCTGAGTCCATATGTCCATATCATGCATGGACGTCTGGGTAATTTTCAGGAACACCTCTTCTGGTAGCACTGTGACGTGGTCGTTATCTGCTGTTCCATCGTCATAATCAGGGTGTCTTGATAGGGAATCTGCCTGGGTATTCTTGGTACTGGGGATATGTTTGAGTACAAAGTTGTACTTGGAGAGTTCTTGAAATTCCCATGCTACTCATCAACTGATTTTCCTAGGCTCCTTCCAGTATTGAAGGTTGGCATGGTCTGTGTGAATGGTTATTAGGTGAGGGGATCCGATCAGGTATGTGCGCCAGGTCTGCAGGGCTTTGACAATTGCTAGTAGCTCCCTATCGTAGATGTTGTAGTTGCATTCTGCTTCTGATAGGGATTCGGAATAGAACGCGATTGGATGCAATTTATTGTCTTCCCCCTTTTGGTTCAGTACCGCCCCTAAGGCATAGCTGGAGGCATCTACTTCTAGTTCGAAGGGTTGATTTAGCCTTGGGAATAGAAGTACTGGTTTGGAGCTAATTCGTTCCTTGATGGTGTCAAATGCTTTTTGTCTGTTGTCCGTCCATTCCCAAGGGGTATCTTTCTTGGTGAGGTCATGGAGCGGTCTTGCTATCGTGGAGAATCCCCTTATGAAACGCTGATAGAAGTTACAGAAGCCTAAGAAGGCTTGTACTTCTTTGAGTGATTTTGGCGCTTTCCAGTCGCATACACCTTGTACCTTGATTGGGTCTATTTGTAGCTTGCCGTGCCCGATAATCAGTCCTATATATTCCACTTTGTAGACTTCAAACACGCATTTTTCAGGTTTGATGTACAAGTCATGTTCGTTGCAGAGGTCCAGGACTTGATGCAACACTTTTCTGTGATGGGTGAGATCATCCGCCGTTGTGATTAGGATATCATCCATATAAACAATTACTTCGCCCGTCAGTACCAATTCCTGGAAAATAGTGTCCATCATTGTTTGGAAAGTGCTGGGGGAGTTGGTAAGACCGAAGAACATGACTCGGGGTTCGAACAACCCCTGGTTCGTCTTGAACGCTGCTTTCCATTCATCCCCCTGTTTGATCTGAACATTGTTATTTCCCCATCGGATATCAAGTTTGGAGTAGAGCCGTGCTTCTCGGATCTTATCGATAAGTTCAGGGATTAGGGGAAGCAGATAGTGATTTTTTATGGTCAATTCGTTAAGGTGGCAGTAATCTTGTACTGGGCGTAACTTTCCGTCTTTCTTCTTGATGAAAAAGAAAGGGGACGCGTAGGGGGACTTGGACAGTTGGATGTAATTCTTGTTTAGGTGTTTGGTTACGAACTCTGTTAATTTTTCTGTTTCGGGGACTGTAAGTGGGTACACCTTACAGTCCATTGTTTCGGGGGCATTCGGAACGAGGTCGATGGCATGGTCCCAAGGCCGTGATGGGGGAAAACACTGGGATGCTTCTTCACTGAAGACTTTCTGGTGTCTTCGGTATTCTTCGGGGACCATCTCCTCGAATGTCCTTTGCAGTTTTTTTGCCGCTTCTTGTTGTGCTAATTCAGATGCCGTTGTTGTTTTTCGTAGTCGGACGTGTGGGTCGTCTTCGTTTTCCAGTTGTTTCCAAGCTAATTCGTCCAGTTGATACGTCTCCAATGCCTTAATGGTAGCTTCCATAGGCATGGCTTTGTCGGACAAATTCAGACTGGTGATTACTACTGGTTGGAATTCTTCGTCCAGGGTGGCATCTCGCCAGTGGAACTTGGGTTCGAAGGCTGTAAACCCACATAATGACGCAAATAATTAACGATACATTCGTAAAACCCCATGTGCAAATGACCCTAATACATCGGCGAAACCCACGTGGGCCTACATAGTAAAGGCAGACGTAAATCACGAATGGGCCTATTAAATAGAACTGCTGAATTGTTTGGATGGGGCCAGCGACATCAGCTGGAGATACCTTACCATGATTAAGAGATGGGCCCACTACACAGAAAACACTTCGCAGGTGCTGCCGATAGTCTCAAATGGGCCCAATGTTATTCCTAAGTGACACTGCCGAATTCCTTGAATAGGCCCAGTGCTGCCCCTGAGACACGCTGCCGATGGTCTCAAATGGGCCCAGTATTATTCCCCTGAAATGCTACCGATTGCCTTGAATGGGCCCATAATGGCTCCTAGGACATGCTGCTGATGGGCTCAAATGGGCCCAGAATTGATCCTTGGTGAAATTGACAATTGTATCGAATGGGCCTGGTGCCAATCATAAGATATGCTGCCGATGGTCCCAAATGGGCCCGGTATTTTCCTAAGTGACACTACCAATTTCCTTGAATGGGCCCAGCATTGCTCTTGATAGATGCTGCCGATGGTCTCAAATGGGCCTGGTGTTTTCCTAAGTGATACTACCGATTGCTTTGAATGGGCCCAGTGTTGTTCTTCGGCGATTTCACCGATTGCTTTGAATGGGCCCAGCGTTGCTCTCGATAAATGCTGCCGATGGCCTCAAATGGGCCCAGAATTGATCCTTGGTGAAATTGACGATTGTATTGAATGGGCCTAGTGTCAATCATAAGATATGCTGCCGATGGTCTCAAATGGGCCCAGTGATTTCCTGAGTGACATTCCCGATTTCCTTGAATGGGCCCAGCGTTGCTCTTAATAAATGCTGCCGATGGCCTCAAATGGGCCCAGAATTGATCCTTGGTGAAATTGGCGATTGTATTGAATGGGCCCAGTGCAAATCATAAGATATGGTACCGATGGTCTCAAATGGGCCCAGTGATTTCCTGAGTGACACTACTGATTGCTTTGAATAGGCCCAGCATTGCTCTCGATAAATGCTGCTGATGGCCTCAAATGGGCCCAGCATTGATCCTTGGTGAAATTGACAATTGTATTGAATGGGCCCAGTGTCAATCATAAGATATGCTGCCGATGGTCTCAAATGGGCCTGGTGTTTTCCTAAGTGACACTACTGATTGCTTTGAATGGGCCCAGTGTTGTTCTTCGGCGATTTCACTGATTGCTTTGAATGGGCCCAGCATTGCTCTTTATAAATGCTGCCGATGGCCTCAAATGGGCCCAGAATTGATCCTTGGTGAAATTGACGATTGTATTGAATGGGCCCAGTGTCAATCATAAGATATGGTACCGATGGTCTCAAATGGGCCCAGTGTTTTCCTAAGTGACACTACCGATTGCTTTGAATGGGCCCAGTGTTGCTCTTAATAAATGCTGCCGATGGCCTCAAATGGGCCCAGCATTGATACTTGGCGAAATTGCCGATTGCATTGAATGGGCCCAGTATCAATCAAGGTATGGTACCGATGGTCTCAAATGGCCCCGATGTTTTCCCAAGTGATACTACTGAAATCTTTGAATGGGCCCGGCACTGCTCTTAATAAATGCTGCTGATGGTCTCAAATGGGCCCGGTGTTGTTCGTCAGTGATACTACCAATTGCCTTGAATGGGCCCAGTGTTGCAAATGATTCGTGCTGCCGATGGTACCCCATGGACCCAGTGTTATTCCTGAGTGTTACTACCGATTGCCTTGAATGGGCTCAAAATTACTAGCGAGATACACTGCCAACAGGCTTAAATGGGCCCAGCATTGCTTGTGAGACATGCTGCCGGTGGGCTCAAATGGGCCCAGCATTGCCCCTTGATGACATCCCTAATCAACTCAATGTTGCTTATGAAAAGTTATGAGGGAAAGCACCGATGGTCTTGAATGGACCCCATGTTGTTTATGAGGGGTGCTACCACCAGGCTTAGCATCACTGACAAACCACATTGGGCCCATTTAAGACCATCGGCAGCATTTCTTAAGAGCAATTCTGGGCCAATTCAATCTAATCAATAGTATATCACTTCGGAACAAGACTGCCGACTATGTTGGCTGGGCCCAGGCATGTTCCTGTGATGCGCAGCCAACCTTCAATAGGCCCAGCCACCCATGGTCAGTCCTGAAATGTGTTGCTGATAGCTTTGAATGGGCTAAGAATCCTTTTAAGGTGTAACGTCGCCACGACGTTAGCTCGACTTGAGCGCAAGTAGCGGTAACAACTTAGTGATGTGTCAATCTTATCGGCTTGAAGACGCGGAGGTCCAAGTCCTTGCTCCTAGTGAATGCGCGAAGGCACACCGGCAAGTCTACTAGTTTAGTCACGAACAAAGGCGGACTACTTCTCGAGATGAAGACGTGAGAGGAAGAAGAAACAAGTGGCGATTCAAGAAGACCAAGATGGCGTATCTTGGTCTTCACAAGACAACTTAAATACATATCGAGCAGGCTTTCAAGCGCTGCTATGAGTCACAGTAAAGTAGCGTCCAACGTATCGCAGAAACAACTCGAACCCTAATACTACTAGTACCAGTACTAGTGGCGTCGGTCATCAGTCAGCTATCGTACCCTATCGCCTATCGTGCTACCGTATCACCGTGGTAAAGTCCGCAACTAATCTACCTTACCGCCGTAGTTGCAACCGGTACAGTAAGGGTACAAGTCGAAACGTGACATCACCTCCCTTTTTAGCGTGAGACCCCAGACTCACCGAAAGTCGCGAGCCGGCCAGTCGCGCTGTTCGTCGGCAATGCGCTCCAACGCGGTGGCGCGCTCCAGACGGTAGATGGCGTCGCGTCGGTTGTCCTGCGCGCATTCGATCATGGCGCGGAGTTGACTCACCCTCGCCCGGAGTCGATCCAGCTCATAGCTGGCCGCGCGGAAGCGCGTGACTTCTGCAGTGAGCGACTCATCGTTGATACGATTGAGCGCGCGGTCGGTGATTTTGTCCGCTTCGAAGACGACAAGGTCCTCGTGCGGGTACGTGGGGCGGAGCGCGGCGGATACGTGGGGTTCGGCGTAAAAGGGCTTACCATAGACGTGTGGCAAGCCCGGTATAACTCCTAGTATGAGGGGGTCTGCCCCTCCGATAATCTGGACATGCGATGCGTCCCTCTCTACTCCGTCTGGCCCGGTGATGGGGTATCAAATGTAATGGGGTCGTCGGTTCGCCCGGAACCCTTCAGGCGCAATGACATGCGTGGGGTCCTCGGCGGCGGTGAACGGACGGTGATCGGCGGCGCCAGGCACCCACACACGTCCTCGATACATGGGGGACCCGTCGGAGTGGACGAGCCAGGGCGTGATGCGGGGATTATCAGAGTCGCGTTTCGTTCGAAGGAAGGGGTGTCTCGCCAGGTAATAATCTTCGTCGTCATGGCCAGCCTCAGCTGCTGCCATCGCTGCCGTCGCTCGCGCATCTCCCTCAGTCGGGCCGCTGCCAAGTCCAACTGCTCCTTCTGCCACGCTGCTGCTACCCTCTTCCAGCCCTCCAACTCGTACTCCATCAGTGCTTGAACGCTGGTCATTGCTCGGGAAAACTCCGCGAACGCCGATGAGGTCGTCGCTTGGGGGGATAGCGGCGATGGGTTCACGCTCGCCGCGATCGTTTCGGAAGACGTGGACGACGGCTTGGTCGTCGTCGGGGGTAGTCGTTGGGTCTGGGAATCTAGTGACGACGTTGATCCATTCTTGTGCGGTGATGGGCCCCTCTGCTGGTGCAAGAGGCGTCCATGGCGTGAGCTGAGTGTTGGGAACTTCGGTGTCGTCGTCCTCAGCCAAGAGGGCGCGGGCGTCTTCCGCGAGGGAGTCGAGGAGCTGCGCTTGTGTGACATGTTGTAGTGGGGAAGTGGGCATGAGAGTGATGGTTGAGCGAAGGAAGAGGGGATGACTGTCCTCTGTCTGGGCGACTCCCACTTTATCTCTTCTATCGTGGGTCTGTGTTTCCTGATACAGGCGGAGCGCTTCCGGCGCAAAGACGTCATCTTTGTTGACCCACTGGTTCTCCGAGTCTGGGTACCCCTTCCACTTGATGAGATATTGGAGGCGTCTTCCTCGGCCGAAATGCCAAGTGTCCAGAATGGCCTCGACTTCGTACTCCTCTTCTCCATCGATCAGTTCAGGCGGTGGTCGTGTGAAATTCTCCCCGTGTAAGGAAGTTTGTTTGTACGGGGTGAGAAGATCGATGTGAAACACTGGGTGGATGCTCCACTGCCTGGGAAGTTCCAATCGATAATTGTAAGGGGACATCACCTGTATCACCTGAAAGGGTCTGTGGCGTCGCGCCGCTAATTTCGCTGTAGGCTGGTTGGTTCGAAGGTGCTTGCCCTCGAGCCACACGAGGTCGTTGACGCTGAACTTGGGCGTATCCTTGTTGCGTACCCATGACTCTTGGGCCTTCTTTATAAGGCGTTGGGCGTTGTCTCTAGCTTCTTTTAGTTGTGTCAGTCGCGCGGTTGCGAGGGGAATGGGGGATGGCTTATCTGTCCAATCCGCTTGCGGGTTGTACCCCATCAGAAGTTGGAACGGTGATTCCTTGGTGTGTTCATGTGGCCAGTTGTTGTGCGCAAATTCGGCGATCGGCAGATAAGTGGTCCAGTTATCTTGCCGCTCATTTACCCAGAAGCGTAGGTACTGTTCCAGCCACTGGTTAGTTCGTTCGGACTGCCCATCAGTACGCGGGTGATATGCGGTTGATATGTTCTGTTGAATTCCCAGAATGCGGCATACTTCTCTGGTAAACTTGGACGTGAAGCGGGGGTCACGGTCGCTTATTATCTTGCACGGTAGCCTGAAGCGTTTGAACACCTGGGCGACATACAGAGTCGCCACCTCTTCTGCGGTAATCTCTTCTCGGCATGGGATAAAGACGGAGGCCTTGCTGCAGTTGTGATCCGTGACAGTTAGTATGCTGTTGTACCCCCTAGAAGCGGGGAGTTTGGTGATGAAGTCTACCACCACCATGTGGAACGGCATGGCTTCCAGTATTGGCGTGATGGGATGCAGCGCGGCCCGTATGGGTCTCATGTTGACTTTATTTCTTTGGCATTCTGCGCAGCCTTGCACGTATTCGTATACGTCTCTTCGGAGTCGCGGCCACCAGTAGTGTCTTTCCAGGATGCGTTGAGTTCTCGCAATCCCCGGGTGGCCGTGTATTGGCAAGTCGTGATGGTCGTGTATCAGTGTACGTTGAGTCGATGCGGGCCCTGTGATTACGAACCTGCCGTCTTTATACCATTGTCCTTGTATCTTCTTGAGGTGATGAGGGTCGGCCCATATTTCAATCACCTTCTCGTCCTGCTGGTGACGCGGTTGCAGTAGATTTGGGTTCGCGATGAAGGTGCGCGCGACGTTAAGGGCCCGTACAAAAACTTCGGGAGGTAGGACCACTACTTTGCTATTGTCTTTGACTCCCTGGTCGTAGTCTGGTTGTCTTGACAGGGCATCTGCTCTCCCATTGTTCTTTCCCTTAATGTGATGAATCTCGAAGTCATATTCAGAGAGTTTGAGTACTTCCCTAGCAACTCGTCTGCTGATCTTCTGCGGTGACTTCCAATATTGTAGGTTCAGGTGGTCCGAATAGATTTTAATCTTGTGGGGGGCACCCGCGAGAAGTGGCCGCCAGTTCCGTAGGGCCTTAACTATTGCAAGCAGTTCTAGGTCGTAGATGTCGTAGTTTCTTTCTGCTTCAGAAAGTGTTGCCAAGTAGTAACCTATGGGGTGTCGCTTGCCGTCAGATTTCTTTTGTAGTAAGACGGCTCCCACCACGTAGCCCGAAGCGTCAACTTCCAACTCAAACGGATCCTGGAGGACGGGGTGTGCTAGCACCGGTTCCTCCGTTATGAGACGTTTTAGAGTGTTGAACGCCTTATCTTCTTCTTCAGTCCACCGCCATTCTTCATCCTTTCGTGTCAGTTTAGTGAGTGGCTTGGCGTGAGTTGCGAAACCGCGGATAAAAAGTCTGTAAAAGTTACAAAAGCCGAGAAAAGATCGGACGTCTTTGACTTTTGTCGGCGTCGGCCAGTCCTTGATTCCTTGGACTTTTACGGGGTCCATTCGGGTCACCCCCCTCTCAAGGATTACCCCCAGGTAATCCATCCGCGGTTGGTGGAAGAGGCACTTCTTGAGCTTGAAGTAGAGGTCGTGCTCCGCCGCGACGCGCAACACATCTCGAACGGCGTTTACGTGGGCCGCGAGGTCGTGATCAAAGTGAGTGGTGATACCAATATCGTCCATGTAGACGCGTATGGTAGTGCCCAGTCGCTCGTGTTTCGCGATTGTGTCGCGATAGATGTGGTTCATCATGGCCTGGAAGGTGGCGGGGGAGTTTGTGAGTCCGAAGAACATGACCGTGGGCTCGAAGAGGCCAAATTTAGTTTTGAACGCCGCTTTTTCCTGGTCGCCGTCGCGAATACGTATGTTGTTGTAACCCCATCGGATGTCGAGTTTCGTGTAGATATGGGCGTTGCTGAGGTCAAGGATGAGGTCCTGTATTAGTGGCAGTGGGTACTGATTTCGAATAGTGTGGGAGTTGATGACCCGGTAGTCCTGTACCGGTCGTAGTTTTCCGTCCTTCTTTTTAATGAAGAAGAAGGAGGATGCGTACGGGGAGATAGAAGGGCGCAAGTACCCCTGTTTCAGCTTTTCCTCTAGAAATTCTTTGAGTTCGCCCTCTTCTTTTTGAGTCATGGGGTAGATTTTGCAGTCGATGGCGGTCGGCGCCGATGGTTTGAAGTCTATTGCGTGATCCCACGGTCTTGCCGGGGGAAAGCGGTGCGAGGCTTGCTCGTTGAAAAGTTTACTGAACATTGCGTATTCTTGAGGGAGCACGGCTGCCGTCTGTTGTTGTTTTGCTTGTATAGCCAACTCCGTCAAGGTGGTGGCCCTAGCGAACGTCTCCTCCTCTAGTTCCCGCACAATGTCTTCCTTTTCGGCCACGATGAGGGCTCGAATGGTCGTTGTTGATAGTAGCGCTGCAGTAGTTGCCAGCACTACCGGCTGCATGTCGGGGTGCATGGTGGCAGTGGCCCAGCTGATCGTTGGTTTGAATGCGCTTAGCCATGGATAGCCCAGCACCATGTCTTCGCTTCCAAGGTCGGTGACCAGGAAGGTCATTTGCTTTATCTGTCCCCGTGTTTTCACTTCCAGGTTAACGTAATGAGTGATTAACCCAGCTTTGTTTTCCGTATTGTCTATATTCCATATTTTGCGGGGTGTGTCCAGCGGCTGTGTCTGGATACCGGCCCATGTAGCCAAACTGGGTCGGATGAAGTTGTCGGTTGCGCCAGAGTCAACCAGTGCTTTGGTTTCAGTCGTTTGGTAATTTGTACAGACAGTTACTGGAATTCGCATAGATCGATAGCGTGTTGTCACAATTACAGAATTACATTGAAGAGCCCTCACCCAGACTGACGGGTTCAGGCGTCCCGAAAACCCTCTTTTCCCCACAGATCTTGAAGTATGAGGTCCTTTACCTCATCCGTACTGTTGGCTACTTGCGTAAGCCATTCCTTTGCCTGTTCTCCCGGTGTCTTTGTCGTGGCTGCGTTTATCTGCGGCATTGGTGTCGCGCTGGGTGCCGGTGTTGCGTACCCTGGCAATGAGGGCTCGTACTGCGACACCGGTCCTTGTGAAATAGGCCACTGGGGTGGCCATGTCTCAGTCATTCGGCTGTTTGATGGGGCTGCTTGCCATTGCCTCTGAACACGGGGGTGTGGACAATTTCGTGAGAGGTGTCCCGGAGCATGACAATTATAGCAGAGGACGTTCCTTAGGTCCCTCCTTGACCCTCCTCTTCCGCGCCCTCTGGCTCCCGGTCCTCCTCGTGGTGGGAATGGCGGCGTTGGCCAGTCGTGATGGGGCAGTTTGTTGAAGTCGATTTCTTCTGATCCTGCGAGCCGCACCTTGGCGCGGTCAGCGGAAGTGTCCATTGCCCACGGGTTGGTTTGAGGTAGGTTTTGCGGAAGTGTCCACCCTGCATTGCCGCTTTGCTTTTTTGGCTGCGTTGTCGTATTCTTGTATTCGTTGAGTCTTGCCTTGAGATGGATGTAGTTTTTCTGTCGCTTGAGCACGGCCCTCTTCCAGTCGTCAAACGTGATGGGGTCGTCGAATTGGAACGCATTTTTGAACAGTTCCTTGGGTAGACCCGATGTGAAGAGGTCGATCGTTTGTGGTTCATTGAGGCGGTAGTGAGCTTTCCGCGCGAGTTGCTCGAAGTCGTTGACGTACTTGTCAATATCCTCTCCCATCATTTTGAACCCTTTTTGCAGTATCGCCTGCGCCTGCTCTCGTTCCAGTGTGTTTTCAAATCGCTGGCTGAAGCCGTCGGCTACGGCGTCCCATAGATCTCGAGTGTAGGGGCTGATCCCTCGTTGTATTTGTCTGTTGAGCCAGTTCAGGAAGGACAGGACCCATTCACTGACTGCTCCACCTTTGATGTAGGAAAGAAACAGAAGGCATCTTCTGTAGTCGTTGCGCATAATGGGGGCATCTAGGTTCATGCCCCAGTAGACATGCCACTGTGTCAGAAATTGGTCTACTTTGAGTCTGTCTCCGTCAAAAATGGAAGGTGGCTCGCCGGTTAGTTTTTCGTTATGGTGTCCTCCTCCGGTGCCTCCATTACCTCCTCCCCCACCATCACCCCCGCCTCCTCCGGGTGGCCCAGCGGGTGGTCCTCTTGGCGGTTCGGTCCTTCGCAAATCGAATGGGATACCCCCTCCTGGTGGTGGTGGCGGATCGTCACCTGGTCCTCCCACGCCTGGGGGAAGCTCCAGTGCCGGTCGTCGTCCTGTCGGAGGGTCCCCTCGATCGGATCCTATAGCTCGAAAGATGGCAGCGTCTTCTGCGGTCATTCGTATGCCGGTTTTGGGGTTAATGGGCATGAGGATTTCTCTTGCTTCTTCCCGTATTGCACGCTCTTCTTCAATTGCGACTTCTTCCATTGCTCGTGTTATTGTTGCCATAATGGCTGGTGATCGAATGTGAATTGGTTCTGGTTCTGTAATGTGTGTGGACTCAGCTCGTTCGATGAGGAGATCTTGTATCGCTCCTCCACTAGTCTCTGTTTGATTTGGTTCTCGTCCTTCACTTTCTTCTTGGCTTTGCTCTTCTTCCTCCGATACTACCTCTCCAGTAGAATGCTCTCGTACTTGTCCGTCAATGGGGCCCCAGTCTGCTTGACTATTTAATTCTCGGGCGTCGATATCACACTGATATCTAGGTCCTGCTGGTCGTATGACGTCCCACTGGGAGTCTATGGGGTTCCACGTAACTTCTGTCCAGCACAAGCGATCGAAGTTGAACTCAACTGGTCGGAACCTGCTTGGTCCGTTGAACTCCACAAAATATCCGGTTTCTCCTTGTCTTTCCCTCCAACTGGCAGCTTGTAGAAAGCGTGTAGGGACATTACGTTCTCCTCTTCTTGGGAGCGAATAGGGACGGAAGTTCGTCCACTGATCTCTTGTTGTTACGGCCACGGTGGGATCTTGGTCTTAATGTAACGTCGCCACGACGTTAGCTCGACTTGAGCGCAAGTAGCGGTAACAACTTAGTGATGTGTCAATCTTATCGGCTTGAAGACGCGGAGGTCCAAGTCCTTGCTCCTAGTGAATGCGCGAAGGCACACCGGCAAGTCTACTAGTTTAGTCACGAACAAAGGCGGACTACTTCTCGAGATGAAGACGTGAGAGGAAGAAGAAACAAGTGGCGATTCAAGAAGACCAAGATGGCGTATCTTGGTCTTCACAAGACAACTTAAATACATATCGAGCAGGCTTTCAAGCGCTGCTATGAGTCACAGTAAAGTAGCGTCCAACGTATCGCAGAAACAACTCGAACCCTAATACTACTAGTACCAGTACTAGTGGCGTCGGTCATCAGTCAGCTATCGTACCCTATCGCCTATCGTGCTACCATATCACCGTGGTAAAGTCCGCAACTAATCTACCTTACCGCCGTAGTTGCAACCGGTACAGTAAGGGTACAAGTCGAAACGTGACATAAGGGCCACCATAGATTGCCTTTAATGGCCTGAGCCCTTCCCTCCAGAGTGCTGCCGATGGTCCTGAATGGGCCCAGAATTCTATGGGAAGCACTGGCATATTTGTCTTGACATGTACCGCCTGAATGATCCCAGTGATACTCATTGTTGTCCATCGGCAGACTGTCATTCCCTGCGTTCTTGGCCGGCAAGCTCTTTTGAGCGCACTCATATGTTTTCCAATCTGAAGCTTTAACATTTGGACTATATAACACTCGATATACTACACAAGGTTCTGCACATCAGTATTGTCCAACTCCTCGATTATATCATCTATCACCTCACTCATTTCCTTCTCCTGCTGATAGATATTCCATACCTGGGCATGGATTCGACGATTCCTTGATCCTTCAGCACGTAAGATGGCGACCCTGGTGCTGAGATCAAACTCTTCTTGCTGTTGTAAAGCAGAATAGATGGTCAATGTTGCAAAAATCGGTAGTGGAATATACAGCGTACCAGTACCTGCTCGGGAGGATGCTGTACTTGCACGTGAAGCACCTCCACACTTTCATCACCATGGCCTACCGGCACCTGTGAGTTGGAGGGAGATAGGTCATTCCCACCGAAAGTTCTGACTGTATACGGTGAGCAAGGTATGATTCGTAATCAGTCAAACTGGTACTCACTGTGTGCTACCGAATGGATTCCAACGCGCTCTCCAGCCTCGGTAGGTAGGGCCAAGTCCTCCCTAACATCTTCATTTGGCATCCCATCCTGTCGCGATGGTGCGCAGGTTATCCCCTGAGCATGGGCCCCAGGCGAGACTGGCGAGTCCATCCCAAAGTTGTCCTGAGCCATTGGCGAGGGTGGCCCATCCATACCAAAACTCTCCAGATCTTCGACCGCATGGTCTGTATATGCAGAGTAAGACATATTTTATAATCAGTCAAAATGGTACTCACTGTGTGCTGCCGACGAGATTCCTACACTCTCTCCAACCTCGGCAGGTAAGGCCAAGTCCATCTGGTACTCACCACACGCTGCCGAAGGGTTTCCTACACACTCTCTAACCTCGGCAGGTAGGGCCAAGTCCATCCCAAAGTCATCTTGAGCCGTTGGTGAGGGTGGCCCATCCATACCAAAACTGCCCCCATCTCGCACCTCCTGAGGAGCCTCTGAGTTGGTGACGCCATGGCCTTTTGGCACCTCAGAGGCACTGGAAGGTGGGGCATGCTTGCCCCATTCCCAAACTGTACATGCAGAGTTAGGGGTGAATGGAAATCAGTGAAAATGACACTTACCACGTGCTGCCTTGAGGCTGCTGATGGACCGAGTTGGCAGAGTAGGTGGAGGCGAATCCATCCCAAAGTCAGCTGGAACTGTAGGGGATGGAGATCCACCCATTCCAAAGTCGTCTTGAGCTACTGGGGATGGAGACCCGCCCATTCCAAAGTCATCCTGAGCTACTGGAGACGGCGATCCATCCATCCCAAAGCTGTGTTTACTTTCTGGGGATGACTCCCCACCCATGCCATAATCGTCTTGACCTTCGGCAGATAGAAGTGGATCTTCACTGATCCTGAGCTGTTGAGTGCTGACCAATATCAAAAGGGGAGAGCGAGATTGAGACATGAAAGTAGAATTTTCTGAGTGGAAATGGTCTGCGTGGAGTGGTCTGATGGTGTAGCGATAAGTCGAATGAGTCGGCAGTATCTCGATTACTTATTATGCAAAGAAGAATCCATGTTCTGCTGAGTCAGGTTGTGAATGGATATTTCGGCAGCTCGGCAGCGGCACCACCCGTTGCTAGCACAACCTCAACCGATGTGGCAATTGACACCGCTGAACACATTGTTCTTTTTACTTCAACACCATGACATCCCTTCTTTCCATCGCATCAGTGATCGAAGCCACCGTTGCTGCTTATGTCTCAGTCCGAGACGTAACTGACAGGGCAGAATGGAAACGCCACCTTGAGAAGGAGAAGGTAAGTCCTTGTTTAGGTTTCCATTTGATCTCATCCCCATTTGAGTTAGGCCAAGGCAACAAAAGTCTTTCGGCAGGTCAAGAAGGACAATTCGGGGGAGGCGCCAGCACTGCATCCCACACTAGTGGCGCTCTACATCGTATTAGACGCTGATGGTGATCTTTCAGAGATCACCAGGACAAACCCCGGCCTTAAGAGGCATAAGTATTACCAACCTGGGGCCAAGTTCCCCCAGGACATCTCGGACTTGTTGCCAAGCGAGGGTCGCTGGTGGGAAACCCTTGGTGAGTCATTAAAAACTGTCTCATTTGCTTTCTCAACGTCTCCCCACAGTTGCTGAGTCTCGAAATGTGGGACCACCACCAAAGACGGTCCCACATCACCTGCCGAGGGTGAAGCTCATCCTGCCGGATCCACCTGCCAACTATGCAGCAATGCAGGTGGATGGGTCGCAGAAGGTGAGTAATTATATCTCTATTCCTCTGATCATTCTGACTTCCTCCAACAGTTGCTAAGGGCCACCCGCAACCGAAGGCAGCGCGAAGGGGCTGCCGAAGCTGCTGCCGTGGTCGATTTGAGGAAGCGTAAGCGGCCTTTGCCTTTAGGCGACAAGACCAAGAAGCGCCATGCAGGGCCCTCATGGCAGCAACGTAGGCCTGCAATCAATGACGAGGACGAGTTTGAGAGTGAGGACGATGACGACAACAGCAACAGCAACGACGACAGCTCCAGTGACGATGGCTATGAAGAAGAGGACGAGATCGAGGAGGAGGAGGAGGAGGAGGAGGACGATGAGGTGGATGAGATCAACGATGACAACGACGACAATGACGACAATGACGACGACAATGACGATGGCAAGGGAGGCGAAGAGGGTGAGGGAGAAAACGAGTATGAGAGGTATAAGTTCAAGGTGCGTATTCGTTATCTTTTCATTATTCGCAGCTGAAGGAAATGTAAATAGTGCTCTCGATGCACCTGTGCAGGGGTCGACTGCCAGACAAGGCCGACAGGGCCTTGCATTCGCTGCAAGGAGAAGAAGCAGCAATGCAGTCTGATGCCCATAAACGCGAAGACAGGCAAGGCAGATCGGCGGATACTGACGGCCAAGCAGGTCTTCAAGTTCCGCCTTGAGCAGCTCAAGGGGAAGCAGCCGAGGCGTGGGGTCAGGGTGGGTTCAGACTCGGTAGCGTTTGCCTCAAGGATGGTTGGGAGGATGAAGCTGGACAGTGGGTCATCTCATGGCCATTCTCGCTCGGCAGCTTCGGTTTCACTGTCTGCAGCTGAGTCGCCCGTCCCACCCTCTGCGGAGCTGTTCCCTGCTGTAGACGCAGCTGCTGAGCCCTCTGTCCCTACTCCCACTTCAATTCCCATCATCTCTGCCGCCACTGCCCCTTCCCCTGCTGCTGCAGTTCCTCCTACCACTGCTACCGCCATTCCCCCTGCCGCCGCCACTCCCATTCCCCCTACCCCTGCTGCCGACTTTCCTGTTCCCATTGATGACCACTCCCCCTCCATAGCCCCCGCTCTCCGTCGGCACGTGTCATTGAAGAGGAAGAAACTCGTGCCGTATGTCTTGGTGCCGAACCCACCACCCTCGGTCTCCTCGCAACAGCAAAGCTCTGCCGCCCAGGAGTCGCAAGTGCCGTCTCCCAGCAGCAGCAGCATGGTGGCCTTGGAGAGAAGGGTAGCTGCGATTGAAGAATGGATACGCGCACAAGATGAGAACTGGAAGGGCGGATTGTAAGACCTTTTTCTTACTTTACGCATTTTTTGGCATCGTTTTTGTTTTGTTTACTATTTCCCTCTGCCTCGGTATCTCTTTACATACTTGTCTCACATCTAGCTAGTTCACTGCCCTACTGTACCATGTCTGTATCAAATACAATCTCCACTTGCTGTCTTGTTTCGCCCTGCGTGATTGTGAGTTGGTTGTGATGTTTCGGCAGCTGTTCAGAACTGGTCAAATAACTCACAAACGGTCCGATTTTATCGCTTAGAGTTGGCGGAGGATTCCTCAGCATTTGAGAATATCTACCTCCCCAAATATTTTCAGATCTCCGACATCTTATTTCCCAAGGCAGCAAAAATGTTGGCTTGAGCTGCCGCAACACTATATCATTGTCAAGGCATTTAATGGTGCTGAAAATTTGCACAACACGTGTATAGATAGATATTTATGTTACACTCTGAGTGACGCTTGGTACGAGTGAGAACCCAGAAAAGGGATGTGAGGGAGATACTAATCATCCGCAGCGGTGTATGCCCCTTGCCCCTCCTCCTTCTAGCGACCCACTCTGGTCCTGGCAGACATGCCGCTGCTCCTATTGGACACATTCACCTTCTAGAGTCAATGAGGAAGCTATCACTTACTGAATTTGCTTAGCCCGCTCTGTAGGCCACGTTACGCGCGCTGAGCGCCGAGTGTCATTCTGTGTATTTGTCAAACGGCGATCAACTTTCTGGCGCTTGGAGGGGGGGGTATCGGCAGTTACCTGGGTGAGAGGCCCTGAGTTTCAAGGCGCTAGATTGAATTTAGGTCACTTACTTGGTCGTCAGGGGAGCGTTCCTGGGCAGGACCCGCCCTTGAGCTGCCGATGGGAGCTGGGTGCTGCATGATGATGCGAGGGCGAGGACGAGTGCGAGTGTGAGGAGGTGGAGGCGGAGGTGGGGGGTTGGGAGGGTGTGGGGGCAGCATTCCCCCATCTTCTTGCATCGGCAGCTCCTCATGAGGCTGCTGACCATTGGCGCTCTGGTGAGGGTGAGGCCTAAGTTACAGAAACATAAGGGAGCTCAGTTACTTACACTGCTTGGACTCCCAGCACCATCTTCTTGGCTTTGTCCATTAGACCCACCCCTGGTTGAATGCTCACCATCATAATGCCTGTTAGCCTTATCCACTTTCTTGAAGCGGAATGGGATCTCGCCGGCAGCTCGCCTCTGTATCCAGTGCTTGAGTAGGGAGTTGGCGTCATGGAGACGAATGTGATGGTATTGTGTCAGAGTGACCCCTTCCAGCAGGTACTCGGCAGCAATAAAGTCGCCTTGGGCCTCATGTATTCTGGCCCATGGGACCCTTCCCTTGCTCCCACCAGCAGCAATCTCTGAGAATCAGATAACTGGCTAGGTCGGCAACAGGGAACTGTAGTTCACTCACGGTACATCTCACTCATGAACTTGCCAATGACCACCTTCTTGTACATGAGGCCCTCGCGATCAATGTCTTCCCATTTCGGCAGCACAGGGTACCCATTTTCGTCCATCGGCAGCTTCACCTTAGGTGTTACGCTCCACCGGCGTTAGTCCGACTTGGACTCGTGAAAGGCGTAATCGACTTAGCGAAAGTTAGGCGAATGGGGAGCTTATCAACCCAACGCAGGCTGAACGGGGGCACACTGGCACACGCCGCAGCAATAAGGTCAAAGAGAAGTGCTTCTTGGTAAGCACAAGTGGAGGCACTCTTAGTCTTGGGACTAAGGCAGACAAGAGACGATTCAGAAGGTGGATTGAAGAAGACCAAGATGGAGACTCTTGGTCTTCCGGGTCGACTACTTATACAAATACACGTGGGCTTTAAAGCGCCGCTGGAATAGTAAGTAACCAATAGCGTAACTAGCTCGAACCCTAGTACCGCTATCCTAGGAATGAGTCATACATGAGTCACAATCACATGCGAGCCACCATGCTGACTGATACGATGTAAAAGTCCATGACTAATACTGATACCGGACCGTAGTCATAACCGGCCATGAGTCGTGTGTAATGAGTCATTCAGTCCATACCGTAACATCACCCCCTTTTCAGGAGTGAGGCCCACCTCACTAGTCCGCTACCGATTCCTGTCTCATCCGTTCCGCTTCATCTTCCATTCGCTCCAGTATGTTAGCCCGTTCAAGACGATAAAGACTGTCCTTTTTATCCTGAACCGCCATCTCCCTTTCCAGTTGTAGCTGCCGGATTCGCTTCTCCAGCTGGTCTTCGGCAAACGCGAATTGCCGGAACCGGCGCAGCTCTTGAGTGAGAGTGACATCCCCAATGCGCGTTAGCAGCAAGTCGGTGGGGTGTCGGTCTCGGAGCATGAAATACTCCTCGTGTGGAATGAACGCTCGGTTGTTCTTCGGGAGATGGGGGGTGGCGTACAGGGGTTTCCCATAGAGGAAGCCCGATCCCGGAGCTAGTCCGAGTACGAAGGGGTCTCCTCCTCGGATAACCTGTACGTGTGATGCTTGTACCGTCGGTCCGTTGGGGAGTTTGATCGGGAACGGAATGTAATTGGGTCCTCGATTGACCCGGAACCCTTCAGGGATAACGAGTCGGGTTGCTGGGTCTCGTTCGCCCATTGGTGTATAACGAGCCGCTTGTGCCACGGCGACTCGTCCCCTGTGTAGAGGTCCCCCCGCTGCGTCGACGAGGAAGGGAGTGGCGGCTGGGTCTTCAGCGTAGAATTCATGATTAAGGAATGCGTGCCTGATGGGGTAGTGGTCTCTAAGCTCGTCTTCATCCTCATCCTCGTCCAATACTCCTTCCGCTCCTTCATCATCCGTCGTCGGCAGGCGGCGATATGCAGTTGCTCCCGCTGCCACCGCGCCGCCGTCTCCTTCCACTCTTGTTCGTATTTCTTCATGGCGTCGGGTGGTTGTACCGCGCGGGACAGCTGCTTGAAGCCGAAAAAGCTCGTCTTCCGTGAGGAAGGCTTCGGGCTCACCGGTGTCGGGGTTTGTGAGGGCGTACATTGGCGGAGGTGCTGGTTGAGTTGCTGCTGGATCGTCGTCGAGAGTTCCCTGTATGGGCACAGGGAATCGTTGCAGTGTCTGGTGCAATTCTTCACTAGTGATAGAGCCGTCCTCCTCATGCTGCAGGGAGGTACGGCTTCCAACGCTAACTCCATTGGCTGCGGCGTTGATGGAGGTGTCGGGGTCGACAAGCGTGGCGGAGGAGTCGTTGACAAGGGTAGAGAGGAGTGCGAGCTGGTCATCGCGTCGAGTAGAAGGCATAAGAGGAGTGGGTGATGGAGACTTAGCGAGGTCAGATGCCGTCCTTATATGCGTTTCCCTGTCGGGGTTTGAATGTTTGAATTCCCGGACGGCTTCGTCGGCAAATACGTCATCCTTATCTATCCACTGGTTATCGGAATCCGGATATCCCTTCCATTTCACAAGGTATTGGAGTCGCCGTCTTCTGCCGAATCGCCGAGAGTCCAGAATCTTCTCGACCTCATATTCTTCTTCGTTATCGACCAAATCAGGTGGTGGGCGCTGATAGTTTGGTCCGTGTGTGGGAGTCTCGCGATAAGGTGTGAGAAGGTCTATATGGAAGACGTCATGGATGCTCCACTGCGTGGGGAGTTCTAGGCGATAGTTGACAGGGGACATCACCTGGATGACCTTAAACGGTCCATGTCGTTTGGCCGCTAGTTTTGCGGTTGGCTGGTGCGTGCGTAAGTGGCGTCCTTCAAGCCACACGAGGTCTCCTTCTTTGAACTTGGGCGTATCTTTGTGCTTGACCCATGACTTTTGCGCCCGGAGCATACAGGAGAGGGCGCGTTGTCGTGCCTGTTTGAATTGGTCTAACCTTAACGATACTTGTGGGATGGGGGAAGGCCTATCGGTCCAATCAGCGCGAGGATTGAACCCTGATAAGAGGAAAAAGGGGGACTCCCGCGTAGTTTCATTAGGCCAATTGTTATGCGTGAATTCTGCCATTGGTAGATAACGAACCCAGTCATCTTGCCGCTCGTTTACCCAGAAGCGAAGATATTGTTCTAGCCATTGATTCGTTCGTTCTGATTGGCCATCGGTCCTGGGATGATAAGCGGTTGAGATGTTTTGGCTGATGCCAAGAATTTTGCATATCTCCCGCATAAATTTTGACGCGAAGCGGGGATCTCGGTCACTGATAACACGCGAGGGGAGTCCAAATCGTGGGAAGACGTGAGAAACGTACAAGGCAGCCGTTCCTTCGGCTGTTATTTCCTCGTTGCAAGGGATGAAAACGGCGGCCTTGGTGCAGTCATGATCTGTTACCGTCAGGATAGAATCATAACCACGAGAGACGGGGAGTTTAGTAATAAAGTCCACTGCAATAGTCTCAAATGGCAGGGCTTCCGGTTTGGGGTAGATGGGTTGTAAAGGCGCTCTGATGGGGCGAAGGTTGACTTTGTGTCGCTGGCACTCTGCGCAGCCTTTGACATAGTCTTGGACGTCGTTCTTCATTTGTGGCCACCAATAGTGTCGTTCGGTAAGCTGGAGAGTGCGTTTGATACCAGGGTGACCATAGACGGGGGAATCATGATGGGTAGCGATGATGGTACGTTTGTCATGAATACCGCCAGTAACCACTCGTCGTCCATCTTTGTACCACGTTCCTTCGATATCTTTTAGCTTGTGAGCATCTACCCAAGGTTTCAACTTAGCTATATCTTGTTCGTAAATTGGATGTTCTGGAGTCATTTCGACTGGTAGGATTTCAGGTCTCCAATGTGGATGTCGCGGTTCTTCTAGCATGGTGGCGCGTGCGAAGACGCTCTCGGGTAACACTGTGATTCCTTCGTTGTCGTTTTCTCCTTGGTCGTAATCTGGTCTTCGCGATAAGGCGTCAGCACGTCCATTGGAAGTTCCTTTAATGTGGTGAATCTCGAAGTCGTATTCGGAGAGTTCGAGTACTTCCCTGGCCACGCGTCTGCTAATCTTTTGTGGTGACTTCCAGTACTGTAAGTTGAGGTGATCGGAGAATACTTTGATCTTGTGAGGAGAGCCTGCTAAGAGGGGTCTCCAATGGCGGAAGGCTTTGACGATTGCTAAGAGTTCGAGGTCGTAGATGTCGTAATTTCGTTCGGCTTCATTGAGAGTAGATGAATAATAGCCAATGGGGTGTCTTTTGCCGTCTGTTTTGCGTTGAAGGAGGACAGCTCCAGTGGCAAATCCGGATGCATCGACTTCTAACTCGAATTGTTGCGTGAGATCTGGATGTGCAAGAACAGGTTCACTGGTGACGAGGTTTTTGAGGTCTTGAAACGCCTTTTCTTCCTCTGTCCCCCAGTGCCATTCGGTGTTTTTACGCGTAAGTTTGTTGAGGGGTCGTGCTTTAGTTGCAAAGCCTCGTATAAAGGGTCGGTAAAAATTACAAAAGCCGAGAAAAGAGCGGGCGTCCTTAACCTTGGTTGGCGTGGGCCAGTCTTTGATGCCCGAAATTTTGACGGGGTCCATGCGTGTCACCCCCTTTTCAAGGATTACCCCCAGGTAATCCATACGCGGAGAGTGGAAGAGACATTTCTCGAGTTTGTAATATAAGTCATGTTCCGCAGATACGCGGAGAACGTCCTTGACTGCTTCTATGTGGTCTGGTAGTGAATGGTGAAGTCCGGTTGCGATGCCGATGTCGTCCATATAGACGCGAATGACGGTGCCCCGCTTCTCATGTTTCGCGATAATATCCCTGAAGATGAAATTCATCATGGTCTGGAACGTCGCGGGAGAGTTGGTTAAGCCAAAGAACATCACCGTTGGTTCGAATAGTCCATATCGTGTTTTGAACGCCGCTTTCTCTTCATCTCCTTCTTTGATACGTATGTTGTTGTACCCCCATCTGACGTCGAGTTTAGTGTAGATGTGGGCGTTGCTGAGGTCGGTGATGAGATCGGATATAAGGGGAAGCGGGTACTGGTTGCGAATGGTGACTGCGTTGATCTTTCGGTAATCCTGGACGGGTCGCAATTTTCCGTCCTTTTTCTTAATGAAGAAGAAGGATGACGCGTATGGAGATTTGGAGGGGCGTATGTATCCCTTCTTGAGTTGTTCATCGATCCATTCGCGTAGTTTCTTGTCTTCTTCTTGAGTCATAGGATATATTTTGCAGTCGATTGCGTCAGCCGTCCCAGGTTTGAATTCGATGGCGTGGTCCCAAGGCCTGCTTGGTGGGAATCTATCTGATGCCTCTTCGCTGAAAAGACGTTCAAATTCACGGTATTCGGGTGGTAACTCAGCTTTAGTAACGTATTGTTGAGCTGCGATTGCTAGCTCGGTAGCTGTAGCCCTGATTCGACATCCTTCTTCAAATTGCTGTCGTTGTTCGTCTGTGATGACGCAGGAATGTACGACTTCGTAGTCGTCGTTTTGGACGATGGTTGTCGCTACTACTGGCGTTGTTTTGATGTAGGGATTAGTCGATCGAATAATGATAGGAAGCATGTCTTCATGAATAGCCGCCTGCGACCATTTAATGTGTGGATCGTAAATAGCGAGCCAGGGGTAGCCTAATACGATGTCTTCGTTGCCAATGTCTGTAATGAGGAAGCGAATTTCCTTGTGAATGCCTTTAGTTTGAACATCAACATCGGTATAATGAGTGATACGCCCCGACTTGTTTTCTGTGTTGTCTATATTCCATATTTTCTTTGGGACGTCAAGCGGTTTGGTCCCTAATCCCATCCTTTTTGCGAAGGAAGGTTTCATGAAGCAATGAGTTGCTCCTGAGTCAACTAATGCTCGTATGTCGGCCATTGCGTAACTTGTGCGAATCGATACTGGAACTCTCATAGAACGATAGCGAGTCATGATTACACTGTTACAATTAACTGCCCTCACCCAGGCCGATGGGTTCAGGCGTCCTGAAAACCCTCCTTCTTCCACAACTGCTGGAGGATAATGTCCTTTACGTCGTCTGATTCTCCGGCTACTCCATTAAGCCAGTTGCTGGCGTGCTGTTGAGGGGGTACCTCTTGGACTGCCCTGGTAGCGACTTCCGGTTCTTGCTGATGATAGTCAGTGTCAACGTATCGACTGGTCGATGTTTGGGATTGATATCCCCCTTGTGGTTGTCTACAATCGCGGGCCATGTGTCCGTCCTTTCTACAGTTATAACATATGACTGGCCTTGGGTTATTGCGTCCTCCTCCTCTCTGTAAAAATCCTCCTCTTGGTCGGTATGGGGGACGAGGTGTGAGTATATCTTCAGCTCCTGCTAGTCGCCCGCGAATTCGATCTGCAGAGGTATCCATGGCGTTTGGATCTCTTAGATTTCTTGGCTGCCATGAATTTCTTGGTGGTCCTTGCCACTGTCGTTGTTGTCGTTGCCTTCCTTGCCCTTGTACAGGGGGAACCCCTTTGTTCAATACTGCTTTGAGGTGAAGGTATTGTTGTTGGCGAGTAGTAGCTGCCTCTTTCCACTCGCGGTAGTTGCGAGGATTGTCGAGAGTATAGACCTTCTCGTAAAGGTCTTTTGGTAATCCACTCGCGAATAAATCGAGCGTTTGCGGATCATCGAGTCTGTACTGAGCGTGGCGTATTAACTGCTCGAATTGGGTGCAATACTCATCTAGATTGCCCCCGATCATCTTGACTCCTTTCTTAAGCTCGTATTGAGCTTGCTCTTGTTCCATCGTGTTGCGGAAGCGCTGCATGAAGCTGCGCGTGACTTCGTTCCATAGTCCTTCGCTGGTTCGAGGTATACCAGCTTGTATTTGGCCGTTAAGCCAGGTGAGCATCGCTAGTACCCATTCGCTGACGTTGACGCCTTTGATGTAAGATAGAAAAAGCAGGGCACGTCGATATGGAGTTGCCATAATGCCTTCATCGGCATTCATGCCCCAGTAGACATGCCATTGAGTGAGGAACGCCTCAACTTTGGCGCGCTCTCCGTCGAATACTGTGGGTGCTTCGCCAGCTAACTTGTTACTTGGAGGGATAATAGGACCTGCACCTGGTAATCCTCCTCCCGGAGGTCCTCCTCCTGGTAGTCCTCCTCCTGGTGGTCCTCCTGGGAATCCCCCTGGGAACCCTTCAAACCCTGGTCCTCTTGATGGGGGTCCTCCACCTCCGCCTCCTCTGGGCAGGTCACCAGGAGGTCCACCTCCTCCACTGGGGGGGTCGGCTACGTCGGGCCCGATGGCTCGGTGAATTGCTACATCGTCGTCAGTCATTCGATGACCAGTATATGGGTTAATGGGAGCTAGATTAGCTCGTGATTCTTCGGCAATGCGTCTTTGTTCTTCTAGGGCAATCTGGTCCCTTGCTTCTGTAGTGAGGTATACCTCTTCTTGGGTAACCGTGGTTGTTGCCATTGCGACTGCTGGGCTGCGAATGTGAATTACTTCTGGTTCGGGTTGGTGAATGGTTAACGACTCAGTTCGTTGTATAATGTGATCGCCAATAGCTCCTAGGCTTGCTTCTTCTGCTGGCGTTGTTCCTCGACTTGGCGATTGTTGACTATCGGAGGCTTCTTCTCCGCTGATTCCTTCGTCGGTGTGTTCTCGGGTTTGCCCGTCAATGGGGCCGTAATCTGCGCGACTGTTGAGTTCTCGCGCGTCGATATCGCAATTGTAGTTTCTTCCGGCTGGTCGTACGATATCCCAGCGATGATCTATGGGGTTCCAAGTAACCTCGACCCAACAGAGGTGTTCAAAATTGAACTCAACAGGTCGGAAACGGTTAGGACCGTTGAACTCTACAAAATATCCGGTGTCCTCTCCTCGTTCTCTCCACTGGGCTGCTCCCAAGAATCTTGTTGGTACGTTGCGATCTCCTCGTCGTTCAATATGATAGGGACGGAAGGACGTCCACTGGTCTCTGGTCGAGTACGCCACGATGAGGATCTTGGTCTTAATGTTACGCTCCACCGGCGTTAGTCCGACTTGGACTCGTGAAAGGCGTAATCGACTTAGCGAAAGTTAGGCGAATGGGGAGCTTATCAACCCAACGCAGGCTGAACGGGGGCACACTGGCACACGCCGCAGCAATAAGGTCAAAGAGAAGTGCTTCTTGGTAAGCACAAGTGGAGGCACTCTTAGTCTTGGGACTAAGGCAGACAAGAGACGATTCAGAAGGTGGATTGAAGAAGACCAAGATGGAGACTCTTGGTCTTCCGGGTCGACTACTTATACAAATACACGTGGGCTTTAAAGCGCCGCTGGAATAGTAAGTAACCAATAGCGTAACTAGCTCGAACCCTAGTACCGCTATCCTAGGAATGAGTCATACATGAGTCACAATCACATGCGAGCCACCATGCTGACTGATACGATGTAAAAGTCCATGACTAATACTGATACCGGACCGTAGTCATAACCGGCCATGAGTCGTGTGTAATGAGTCATTCAGTCCATACCATAACATCAGGGGTTTTATCCTTCCTTTTTCTGTCCTCTTCACCGCTATCGGCAGGGTATTCCCCTACGAAGGTGTCATATTAGCACATTTCTCTTGAAGTGAAATAGACGCTAACCAAAAGACTCGGCAGTCCATCTTGAGAACTCCTCAACCAGTGGGTCCTTTGACCAGCCTTTGTACCGGGCTTTGAAAGAAGTTCCGCCCAGCTCGTCATTGTTGTCATAGCTATTTGATAGGTTGTTAGATTGTAAGTATATAGCTTTGTATACACACAACATGATCGAGGGTCCGTCATCATCACAATACCCCCCCAAAATAGCAACGCGCACTCCATATTGGCGGTACATGGTCTCAGAAAAGTCCCGGATTGTATGAATACCGTGCTTCTCAAACATCCTTGGTGAGATTTAGTCAACTTCCATCTGGTAAAATGATTGGCATGTACATACCGCTGCTGCTGCCGAGGAGGTACACCTTGCTCTGCCCATTTCTTCGCCTCTGCTTGGTACTTCACCTGTGTGTCTTCATCCAACCTTTCGCCAATTAACTTCACAGCCTTCCTGTAACAGCCGAGGTAGCTTCATGATCCTGGCATTGACCCAGACATTTCAACAGCCATCTTGTCCAGTTCCTGCCGGTGATGGTCAATCAAAATGTCGTGATATGTCCATCGTTTGCGACGAAAGCTGAATCTTTTGCGCTCCTGTCGGCACTTGTTGTAAAGGTACCGGCGGACAAGCTGCAAAATATCAGGGCTGGACAATGTAGCCAAGAGTGCACATACTGTTTCTACGACCTTTCTATCAAATTCGGCGCCTTGTCGCCAGTGTCTCTCAATGTGGTCCACCGAATCTTGGATGATTTTTAACCGACCATCTGCATTGGCAGCCTGGAACTCGGCAGTGTGCTTCTGCAACATGCTCACTTGTTCATCTGTGATTTCAATGTCCTGCTTTGAGGGGCTGTGAAGTGACATCAACAGAGGGTGTTTGTGTAAATACAATGGTTATACACACCTTTCTTCACTCGTGGCACCTCCCACCTCGTCCTCAAGATCGGCAGCAAGCCAACGTAACTCGCCAGATGCAACTGACCCAAAGTCAGAAGATGGATATGAGCCCTCAGACTCTAGACCTGAGTCGTAGTCTTCGTCTGAGGTTTCATCATCTGACAGAGCTACGTCCTTCTCCCCCTTACTGCGATGCACAGAATTGGGCTTGGCACCTTTCTTGGTTGTTTTTTCGGGCATGGGGAAGATTCACGGGAGGGACAGACTGAAGGTCTGACAATCTGCGGCAGTTTAAGTGACGATATCACATGCTTGGCAGCGTGGGTTTGTTTATCAGCAGCTAGAAAAACTACGGAATTTGGGTGGATCGGCAGCTAGTCTTCTGCACCAAGTTCCTTAACGGTTAGAATATGCAGTCTTTCCAGCCTGTTAACTCCCGCAGACTCACTCCCCTGAGTCTCTCGCATCTCTGTGCCCAATATCTCCGAGCTCAGTTCCGATTCAAGTTAGATGAGCGCTCCTCTGAGCTGATTGACGCTGCCATGGCGCCACAAGTCCCCCTGATGCTGCTGGTGCATCTAATTTTGGAGCTGGACCGAATGGCACTCACTCTGGTGGAGGCCTTCATGAACCGCGGTCAGTTATGTAGACCAGCCACTCAGGCATCAATTTCTGAAATAATCTGAGCAGTGAAGATAGAGTGGGATGCTACGCGTTATGCGGAGAAGCTCCCAAAGAAGTTCCCAAGGCCGGGAACTGCTGCCGCAGACGCTGGCGAGGCCATTATGAGAAGGCAATATCCTCCACGGAATGATTCAGCTGCCGACATTCCCATTTCAAGACCCTGCATTATTGTTGATATGCAGGGAGTTATATTGGCATGGCACCTTCCTGGAATCTTGAATGATTCTAGGCAAGTGAGTTTATTCACCTTGTCCGATCACCACATCAAATTGAATATGCATTTTAGAGTGAAATGATGGCCACAACGGCGAAGTTACATCCATTGCTGGAAAAGCGCCGAACAGGCACCTCTTGGCACCTTGATCCAGGATACTTTCCTTTGGGATTAGATGGCCATCAAGGGTTAATTGACCTTTCACCTGCATGGTTCCAACAAGGGCATGAGGTGAGCTGTTTAATCATGTAATATTTTCTTGTTCGGTAGCTGATTTCAATTGAGACGGTACAAAATTTCCCTCAGGTCTCCGTGTCTTTGAAAAATCCAGCTGCCTTAGACTGGCTAGATCGCGCCACTGAAACGAATTCAATAATGGGTGCAATACTGGCTGTCATTCATCCGGAACTTTATGATGCCGGTCGGGATACCTTCAAAGTGCTAAGAAGCTGCTCTGAGATCAAGCCCCAGGAGATCCTCCACAAATGGACATCCGTTTACAGCGGCATCTCTGTCATATGCAACCACCTCACGCCACCACATCGGGATGTCAGTTCCAGAAAACAATGGTATGACCTACTGGCGTCTGTAGGAAGCTACCGAAATTGCAATTTGAAGCTGCCGGGTCTTGGACTTTCACTTGAGTATGGTCCTGGTTCGGTAGTTGGAGTGTTAGCAGCAATGTTGGAGCATGAAGTGGAGCACTTTGAAGGAGAAAGAGTGTGCTATGTATATTTTATGAGGGATAGAGTGCACGAGTGGGCTAAGGTGCCAGGGAAATCTTGGATGTCAGTAGACTGCTATCCGGTAGCATAGAGAATTCCAGTGCTTTCTCCTATATATATTTCCTTCCCTCAGTGAAGTCAGACTTCTATGTCCCTAGCAATGAGCATAGGTGAAATGGGGCATAGCCATTGGAGCAGATCTATGGGGTTGGCAGCTCATCTGTTGGCTCAATGTTTTGCAGATGCAAAGAAATGTTGTTTTTTGCAGCAGCTCACCAAATGTCTCAAGCGCGTACATCTTCCCAAGAAAAGTGAAATGGTGGTCTGTAGTGGCCAAGAACCTGAGTTTGCCTATTCCCCCTCTTCTGAGCTGCCGAACAATTCAAAATCCTTTCCATGTTAATGGGGCGTGCTCATACTGCTTTCATAGAGACTATACTATCAAGCTTTATGTATCAATCTAGCTGTGCGAGACAAATCTGTTGTTTTTTGTCTACAGTGACTGAGGATCTAGATTTGTGAATGCAGAGTGCTCCCTCCTCTGAGCTGCCGAACAATCAAAATCCTTATGATGTTAATGGGGCGTGCTCATACTGCATCCTCAGAGTCTATACTATCGAGCTTTATTTCTCAACCTGGCTGCACAAGATAAATGCTTTGTTTTTTTGTCAAGACAGACCCATCTTAGCAGTTATCTATCTTGGCACTGTTGATATCGTAAATAGGGTCTGGTTGCAACATTGGCAAAACCAGGCCATCTAAGGACCCTAGATCGTGCTTCGGCAGCTACCGACTGATGCGCCCAGATGACAGACTCCAAAATGATGGCTGGCTGCACTTTCAGGTGCCTTAATAACTGCCTTTTACAGGACCCATTTGTGGATGTATAACAGGCTGTTGTCCCGCAATCCTTTTCCCTTACAGCAAACGATGAAGAGAACAGCATACTATCAAAGGTGAGTAATATTATGGCACTGTTTCCCTGCTCTTCAATACGAGTGGCCAGATATCTTATGTGCTAAATTCCTAGGAACAAAAAACCCCTCCAGACTTACCAGCGGGAATATGCTCGGCGGAAGCGAGCACCTGGGTACCGAAAGGTCAGCAAAGCAGAGCGTGCACTATTGGAGGAAAGGTGTGCGCAGAGGTGCATGCTAATGGCAGTGGAGGACCTGCCGAAGTGCTCAAAGGCTGCTCTTTCCTGGTGCATCTGCTACCCCCTCCAGTGACTTTGTTCTCACATGGATATCAAGGGGCTACGAATGTTCTCTCATCTTACAATCCAAATTGGCAGATTCCCGAAGAACCCCAGACATGATAGAGGAGGAAGAAAGGGCTCGCAACTGCTTTGATGAGTTGAAATTCATACTTCAAACATTCTGCCTTTTCCTGTGGATAGAGCCATTCCAGAAGCATGTTGAAGACTTTATTCAAGAGCGGCTTTCAGAAGCAGCAAGTATTATAGCAGTACCAGGAATAGAAGAAGAAGACTCAATCCGCCTTCATGGATTACGACGCTTGGTAGCTGGCGCCATTCAAGAAGTGGAGCTGGTACAGCAACCTGGGTATGCCACTACATGTGCTAGGGAGGATGGCGCTATTATATGGGATGGTCGAGGGTATGTGATTAAAAACTTATCTGCTGTGTCCTTGCCTCACACACCTTCTCAGAGTTAATTCGAGGAAGTTTCGGCAGCGTTATGGCTGGTGATACCAATTTCCCAGCACTTGTTCAAGCTACATGTGTATTTAGCTACATATGGTCTATCGTCCCATATCCATATAAAGTAAATAAAAAATGCGTTACATTCATGAAGTGGCCATTGGCTATCGGTGAGGACATCAGGTGCATTGGAAGGAAGATGTCCAGAGAATGTCTCCAACAGACATTGGACTTGTTGAACATCCCAGAGTGGTTTGCAAGGCTGCCGATGCCGGTCCCTCAAATCCACCAACAGTAGAGTGGGTGGCTATAGGTCCAGATCTATCCGATCTGCAAATACAATGCCTGGCCTGCCAAAGCTGTAAATGAAATATCTAGACTGCCGAAGCTACCGAAGCTACCGAAGCCACTGAAGTTGCCAGAACAATACTCGGACCACCAACTTTTCCGGTAGGCTGATAAGAGGCACTCCTCCAAGCATATACGCCACAACGCAAAACCCCACCTATCTTGGCTCCCCATGGCACCCAAAGGTATAAAGGCATCCAAAGTCTTCCAGAGAAAGTCTAAGGCCAAGATAATCGACTGGGTGACTCAGGAGAGCTCTCGAGGAACTAGAAGCGTCCCAGTTGAAGTGATCACCTCAACAGATTTGCCAGTACCGAGGAGAGGTGCTGGTGGAAGAGAGATAGACAATCATGAGGCAACTTTGCATGAAACTGATCCTCCACCTATGGATATCGACGACACATTCTGGATAGAGGAGCCAGAACAGAAAAGAGTGAGTTCACTCACACGTCTGTCCTTGACAGTAATTGACATGTCTCAGTCCCAACATACCTATATGGAGGAGTTTATTCCTAGGATTGGCCCTTACCTGCGCTGCCTCCTCGATTCTGAGGGCGTCCCTGCTATGACAACGTGTCAGAGCTGCATGTCTGCTCCATTTGAGTGGAGGTGCACTGAATGCTTTCCTACTCTGGTGCTCTGCAAGGAGTGTTGCCGGAAGTCCCACCAGCGGCTCCCTTTCCACAGGGTCCAGAGATGGACAGGAAAATACTTTATTTCATCTTGGATGCAGGAGGTTGGGGTAAGCTTGCGTCTTGGACACTCTGGAGATTTATGCCCCAATCAATTGAATCAAAGCGTGCGTTGCGAACCCTTTTATATTTTAAATCACATCCCAATCGATACAGTCACAGATGGACTGTGACGATGAAGACTGCCAGGTCGGCAGCCAAAATGAATATGACACAGCTGCCGACTTTGGCTTCGGCACAGCTGCCAACCTTGGTTACAACAACTCAAAACCTGGTCGTTGTGACAAAGACGGAAACCCAATCATTACTGTTATTGATAGGTCTGGTGTTCATGATATTGGTGTCAGCTGGTGCTGCTGCCCTGAAGCTCCCGAGTGCGACATGCAGTTGATGACGGCAGGGCTCTTTCCAGCTACATTTCGCAACCCAAAGACAGCATTTACCTTCCGGGTGCTAGAAGACTTCCATTTGGATAATCTTGAATGCAAGACAACCCCAAGCCAGTTTTTCAGTTGCCTAAGGAGACTCACAAATGATGAGTTTCCAAATACAGTGCCGGTAGGAGGATTTACAAGCCTATCTGCCGACGGTAAACTAAGTGGAATACTTAGGACCGATATCGGGAGCTTCTTAGGGCCTGCCGACAGTGGAGAGTGCTCATTTCCCGAAAGCGATTTGGTTTTGGGTATGGAGGGGATGAAGAACAGAAGTCAGGATCGATGGCTATATTTTGTGCTTTGTGTGCACAACCCGGGATCAACCTCCCTGAAGATTGGAGAGAGTATGAAAATAGGTGTGTTAATAGACATCAGTACCTGGCAGCTGCCGACATATATCACTTTAGCGACGTCCTTTTTATGCAAGGTTTCATGATGGATGGCAACTTCCAGGCAGAGCACATGAAGATGAGAAATCCAGAGAATGATATTCCACTTTCCGAAGGCACAGGGTTCATGGTCAGCCGAGAACCATACGAATCGCATCTGAAATTGGCAGTTGAGAGGCGGCAGGTCGGTACTACATCTTGTATTTCGGCAGAGGAAAGCTCACACTCAAGCAGAGGTCGACATGCCATGATCACCGTGCAGTAAATAATGTAAACAAGCATAGCTCACACCTTGAATCAACTGGAATCGGCGCCACAGCCTGTATTCATGGGGCCTTTGTCCCTGATTCTGTTGTTGACTTTCAAAAGGGAGAAGCGTGAGTTTTCATATTTATCAACATATGCTAGGTGAAAACCAACCTCCAAAAGCCAGAAGAACATGGACTACTCCATTTTCAAGGCCCTGAACTTTAATATGGAGGGAATAGAGGCCGCCCTCATCTGCTACGATGTCATGTGTCAATGGAGTGTTCATATGGCGGAGAGGGTTGTCGGCAGCAACTATCTTGAAGTTCCTGATAACCTGGAGCTTAGGTTGGGCATCGGCCTTTTTCACATACATGGACACCAAGATACCTGCCTAGCTAGGTACTCACCCAGCTTTATCAAAGGTGGACGACAAATCGATGGCGAGACCATTGAAACACTTTGGGCTCCACTCAATGAGATCACCAGAAGCACAAGGGGGATGTCAACATCACACCGTAGGGAGGTCATAGACGACCACATGAACGACTCCAATTGGAAGAAACTTATCGACCTAGGCAAGTTCTTTCCTATGGATGCCGCACTGGTGCTCACTCTGGTTGTGTAGTCAATGCCGTGTCTAGACACTACCGAAAGGCACTTTCAGCAGCTATGCTGAGCACGGCAGCATTTGAGTCCATAAGTGCATCGGCAAGTCCAGAACGTATTAAGGCTTGGGGTGCCGAAGAGGAGCACGCACAAAGGGAGCGAGGTCATGATGTAAAAGTGATGGACATCTATGACATCAAGATGAAACAATGTGGGTCTGGTTACTCCGTGATTGTTTTTGCCTAACATGAGGATTCAGTCCCATCGCGTGCAGAAATACTTCTTGATTTGACAGAGAAGGAGATAGAGGGCTCTGGCCATAAGGGGCATGCTACGTGGCTCAGTAGCGGGTTGAAGATTCAGGAGATGCAGTATGATTTTCGGCAGCTTTCTGAGGGAGACTTCTGATCATGGTTTCACAAAAAATGTAGGTTATCCCTTCAAGCACTGGAAAGGAAGATTGGGTCCCATCCAACACCAGATCAACAAAGGGATATTGCCTTGAAGTGTGCTCGGCTTCAAGAAAGAGTTGACATGTTCCAAAAGCAGGCAGCTAACATTCTCCGGGCTTCCCCTGACAGTGGAGGTGACTCCTGGGATAACACCCCTTTAAGAGAAAGATATATTGGCATCGAATTTGATGGCATCGGTGAAGGAGAAGACAATGACAAGTGTGCATCATCTGCCGAAGAACATGATCAATTGCAAGTATCAGGAAATAACTCCACTGACGGCAGTATTGATGCGGAGTATATCCCATTGCATCTCCCCTCACATCTCGGATATGACTGGTGTGACAAAAATGGTGCCGAAGACCTGGCGAAGGCAGAACTTCACCTAAGGGAGGGCCAACTCAATGACACTCTGCATCATATTCGCATTGCCCTGGGACACAAATCCTATCTGTTCAGACATGACGTTTGTCCAGCACGTACACAGAGACTCAAAACTTGTGCTTGGACAGAGGTGCATGCTGCCGAGTCAACTGTTCAACATCATGCTCAGGTGTATACTTGTGCACGGCAGGCAATAGTAGACCTTGGCGCCGGCAGCTCTCTCCTTGACAGGTACAAAGTCTTGAGGCGCCAGGACTTGAGTGTCAAGACAAGCGTAATTGCGCCCCATGTGCGTGGACAACGGAACAAATCATTGCCTTGGTTTTGGACAATGGATGTTCGGAGAGATGCCGACATTGGGGAATGGATGGAAGATTGTACGGGCTACTCTGTTCATACATGCTTAAGAAATCTAACACTCCACACAGTCTACCAGGTCCATTGGCTTCGAGCAAAAGCTCAAAAAATGCGGTGGATTGAAGAGCTTCAGTGTCTCCAAGTCGAGATGGACTCTGCCATTAGGTTCTTCAGACATCAAGAGAAATTTTGGCAAACAAAGCAGGAGCTCATTGAGCCCCAGTCACAGCCGGGGCATGCTGTGTGGGCAGCAAGACAAAGTGCTATGTGGAGTTCAATGGCTGTCCAGGCGGGGTCCAAGTTTACTGCTTTGCTTAAGAGTGACCCACCTCCTGAGTTTGCCAAGGTCCTACTACAGCCAAAAACGAGTAGATAAAATTATTCAAATACATACAGTAATCTCAACTAGTCGTTGGTAGTCATTGGGGGTTAAAATATTGGCAGCATCTAATGGCAAGTTGGGCTTGTTTCTATCTACTAAAAGGGAAGCCATGTAGACAGTGGAATCGCTGCTGATGACGTTGTATTGGCCAATAGCTGGCAGGGAACTGGCAAACAACATCCTCACATGGGCCCACAGAACCCATCGTGTTGACCCAAAGTTGTTAGGAGAGCTGCCAAGTGTAGGCCGATGGGTTGAGCTGCCGAGCCAACACCTCATATGGGCCTATAGTCTCTGTCTATGGTCACCCATTGGCCCATAGAACCCATTGCGCTGGTCCAAAGTTGTCGGGAGAGCTGCCGAGCATGGTCCCAGGATCACGTGTATGATTTGGCAGCGTAACCCTACCTTAGATTATTAGGACTCATAGGCAGCTTCCAAAGGCAATATCACACTCCATTCACGTTACACACTACATACTATGTCAGCTGAAACAGGCACCTCTATATTAGATACTGTGCTCACCTGCATCGGCGAGAGAATATCCTCTATCTTGCTCAACTCTGCCGATAAAGATGAAAAGTATATCGCCAGCTTACACAATGAAGTGGCAAGCATTAATTTTCCATCTAAAACAAGTGGAACACATTCTGATCAGAATTTGGATTTAGCTTGCTGCCGTATGGGTCACTGGCCTTTTATCATCTAGCGGCAGCCCCCCTCATGTGCCAGAGGCAGTCAGGATTGCCTTTCACCATTTTTCGGACATCAGGAACCCGGCATCCTATGCAGCACATGATGCGGACCAGAGGCTGAAATGCAAGATTGAGGCATTAGCCATTCCACGATTTAAACTTACGGAGTGGTGGAAAATTGGAGAAGGGGTGACTATGAAAGAACCATTTGATGTCCGCGATGAGTTAGTAGCAGAGTTGTTGCGTTCTCTAGAGATGGTATGCACCCTGCTTCATTTACAAGTCCTCAAAGTAACTGGAACTGCAGCAGGAAGCTAGCTCAAGTCTTCGCACTAGGGTAACAGAGGGGTTCAAACAAGCTCGGCAGCTGTCCAAGAATATCGAGAGCTGCCGCGATTCCATTTATCACATGTTCGATGATACTTATCACAGTTTTGAGGCAGAGGCTATTCGTTTGGAGAATGAAAACTCTGGTTGATGATTACTGTAGTTCTACACATCACAGAATACGATTACAGCTGCCGATCCTCCCCAATGAAGGCGTCTGCCATAACCATCTCATTGTCCAAATCACGCAGAAGTTCCTCCAATAGTTCGATCTTCTCTGATTGCTTATCTTTCAGGAGGTTAGCTCGATCTCTGGCAATTGAAAGCCATCGCGGAGAGACACCCTTTGGAGGATCCTGGATTGTTTTAGCTGATGTCAATCAGATGACACTTGAGTTACCTTGTCAATGAGCTTTCCAATCACAGGTTGTAAGAGTGTCACACTTTTCGGGACCTCGCTGAAACCTTCGGCATCTGCTGTTGGGCTGGAGGGTCCCACCATTCCTTGCTGGTGTTGACCCACATCAGACTCCATTCCATTGAGGAGTTTGACCCCATTCCAGAATGCAGATCGCATCTATAGGCATCGGCTCAGTGTTCTAGTAAAGCATTAGTTTTGATACACACACCGCCTCCTTGAAGCTGTTCTCCTCTGACTCATAGACACCTTGTTTCATCTCTGAGGACTTCCCCTGCATGGTTGATAGATTGTTGATCGGATATCAGCAGATGTCCCTCACAGTATGACGTCATAAGCGCTTATGTACACATGCGGATCTATGAATCTGAAACAAGTTGCATGGGGTGGCAACAATCTATATCCCCTTCTAATTAGTTGGAACAGGCCAAAAGCAAGAGAACTGCCGGGTTAGACATGAGAGCTGCCGGGATAGACACATGAGCTGCCGAGCTGGATACAAGAGCTGCCGGGTTAGACACGGGCATAGGCCAGCCATATGTTTGTGTTTTGACTGCTGGCTGAACAAATTAAGCCCACGCAAGCAGCACGCATAACACCCAATAATCTTTCCTGAAACATCTTCTGAAACGTGCCTGTGTGGGTCAATGGAATCCATGTGTGAGCTCCCAACAAACTTGCGGCAGCCCCAACAATATGCCGGCAAGTGAAGCGCTTGCCTGGCCCATATAGTACACCCACACACACTGCCAATGAAACTACAATCCCCTAATAGGATGTTTCACAATATATCTATCTGCATAGTTGATAATTATAGATGGACATACCCAGGCCACGCTCCTACTGTTTCCTCCTATATCTACTCCCGACACCTCTTGCCTTTGATCCATAAGACCATTGACACCACCCTTCCTCTGTGACCATGTCAACTTCCAATCTCAGTCTAACCCAGGACAAACAAACTCTTCACCACTATGCAGCTATGCTTGAGAAGGAACTAGAAGCCTATCATGCATGCATACCCAGAGATGAAAAGGTGTGGAGGAAGAAATTCAGAACGCACTTGGTATTCTAGTCTTCCTACAATCCACTTCTATAAGCTGAGCTGAGGTCTATGCAGAAGACTTCAGTGGACTATTATTTCGGTGCCAATAGAAGAGGCTCTGTACCTCCCCGCATTCACCCACTGTTGTTAAGCCTCATGGAAGTGATCAGAGAGGGTGGAACCTCCGTGAAAATAAGTTCAGTCTCAGTGAAGGATCCAAGGATTTTGATGAGCAACTATTATACTTCACCAACGGATCTCCCACCACTGAATATACATTTACCAGGCCAAAATGGTGTGGATCCTCTCTCTGACATTCATGTCTGTCGACTGACATCGGCAGCTTCTTGTCAAGAATGCATGGACAGTTTGGCGTCAGTAGGCGGCATGATGATAAATATGCCATCGGCAGCTTCCAGTCCAGCTCCTATAGCACCTGAGCATCAAGAAAACTCAGCAGGTGGAAACATAATGACTACCTCAGCAGCAGCTTCTGGTCTAGAACCTATGGCATCTGAACCTCAAGAGCCCTTGGCAGAGATAGGCAATCCAAGAGCCCCTATTCCCAGGAGGAAGAAGGATTCATATGCGTCTGGTAGTGGTGTTCGCAGTGAGTCCTGAATTTTGTCATGCAGATGTGTTGAGGAATAAAATTGCCAAAGAAATTGTTACCAGATCGGCAGCAAAAAGGAGTGCTGCCGATGATATTGGTGAAGCAGCTATCAGCACTACATACAAGACTAGGAGGCGTGCAGGAGTTAATAATCCGAGTGCAGCTAGGCCAAATATCAAAGGTAAGGGTGAACGGGATAAGAGGACAAGCTCAAGAAAGGGCAAGCCTCTACACCCAGAAGAGGACCCTGACAACAACTGGGAGGATGAAGCTCAACCTCTCAATAAACCAATGGAGGGAACCAATGAGGAGGCGTCGCCAGGTGCATTAGGTCTAGCTTCCATTGGTTCTATGCTCATCACATTTACCGGCAGCTAAAGAAATTGTTACCAGATCGGCAGTGAAAAGGAGTGTTGCTGATGATATTGGTGAAGCAGCTATCAGCACTACATACAAGACTAGGAGGCATGCAGGAAATAATAATCCAAATGCAGCTAGGCCAAATATCAAAGGTAAGGGGAAACAGGATATGAAGACAAGCTCAAGGAAGGGCAAGCCTCTACACCCAGAAGAGGACCTTGACAACAACTGGGAGGTCGAAGCTCAACCTCTCAATAAACCAATGGAGGGAACCAATGAGGAGGCATCACCAGGTGCATTGGGTCTAGTTTCCATTGGTTCTATGCTCACCACATCGATCAGCAGCTGAGGGCGAAGATAACAATAATATAGTTAAACAGCTCGAACGGGAGGTCCAGAGTCTAAAGGTCAGATGTGACTGGCAAGAGAAAACAATTAAGGATCTGAAATCCAGATGTGATAGCCATGAGAAGGTCCTTGAGTCACTTCGGCAGCAAATTGTGGGTCTCCATGAGAGAGGGAAGAGCCTGAATACTACATATTTTGGGGAGAACTATGATCTCATGCCATAGCTACACTCCTCATACCAATACAGGCTCATCGGCAGGATGTATGCATGGGCATTGCAGGTCAATACATGCTTGTCGGAAGAGTACAGATATGAACACTGTGAGCCAACTTCATTGGAAGAAGAAACTGCAGGCCAATACAAGCACATCGGCAGGACGCACACATTGGCAGAATGGGCCAGTACAAGCTCATTGGCAGGATACATACCTTGACGCCATGGGCCAATACAAGCTATTCGGCAGAATACACACGCTTCTACCGTGGGTCATTACAAGCTCATCGGCAGCAAGTACACTTCGGCGCCATGGGCCAATATAAGCCATAAACACACAAACGCCATGGGCCAATACAAGCTCGTCAGCAGAATATGTATATGAGTACAGTGGGCCAATACAAGCTCATCGACAGAATACACACATCGGTGCCATGGGCCAATACAAGCTGTTCGGCAGAATTCACCTATGGGAAGAATAGGCCAATACGAGCTTGTCAGCAGAATACACACATGAGCACCGTGGGCCAATACAAACCCATCGGCAGCATGTACACGTCGGCAGCGTGGGCCAATACAAGCTGTTCGGCAGAATTCACCCATGGGAAGAATGGGCCAATACAAGCTGTTTGGCAGAATACACACATGAGCACAGTGGGCCAATACAAGCCCATCGGCAGCATGTACACATTGGCAGTGTGGGCCAATACAAGCTGTTCGGCAGAATTCACCTATGTGCAAAATGGGCCAATACAAGCTCATCGGCAGAATACATACATGAGTACAGTGGGCCAATACAAGCTCATCGACAGAATACACACATCGGTGCCATGGGCCAATACAAGCTGTTCAGCAGAATTCACCTATGGGGAGAATAGGCCAATACGAGCTTGTCAGCAGAATACATACATGAGCACCATGGGCCAATACAAACCCATCGGCAGCATGTACACATCGGCAGCGTGGGCCAATACAAACCCGTCGGTAGCATGTACACATTGGCAGTGTGGGCCAATACAAACTGTTTGGCAGAATTCACCCATGGGCAGAATGGGCCAATACAAGCCCATCGGCAGCATGTACACATTGGCAGCGTGGGCCAATACAAACTGTTCCGCAGAATTCACCCATGGGCAGAATGGGCCAATACAAGCCCATCAGCAGCATGTACACATTGGCAGCGTGGGCCAATACAAGCTGTTCGGCAGAATTCACCCATGGGGAGAATGGGCCAATACAAGCTCGTCGGCAGAATATGTACATGATTACAACGGGCCAATATAAGTTTATCGACAGAATACACACATCAGCGCCATGGGCCAATACAAGCTGTTTGGCAGAATTCACCTATGGGAAGAATAGGCCAATACAAGCTTGTCAGCAGAATACATACATGAGCACCATGGGCCAATACAAACCCATCAGCAGCATGTACACATTGGCAGCGTGGGCCAATACAAGCTGTTCAGCAGAATCCACCTATGTGCAGAATGGGCCAATATGAGCTTGTCAGCAGAATACATACATGAGCACCGTGGGCCAATACAAACCCATCGGCAGCATGTACACATCGGCAGTGTGGACCAATACAAGCTGTTCGGCAGAATTCACCCATGGGAAGAATGGGCCAATACAAGCTCATCAGCAGAATACATACATGAGTACAGCGGGCCAATACAAGCTCATCAACAGAATACACACATCGGCGCCATGGGCCAATACAAGCTATTCAGCAGAATTCACCCATGGGAAGAATAGGCCAATACGAGCTTGTCAGCAGAATACATACATGAGCACCATGGGCCAATACAAACCCATCGGCAGCATGTACACATTGGCAGCGTGGGCCAATACAAGCTGTTCGGCAGAATTCACCTATGGGAAGAATGGGCCAATACAAGCTCGTCGGCAGAATACGTACATGAGTACGGCGGGCCAATACAAGCTCATCGACAGAATACACACATCGGCGCCAGGGGCCAATACAAGCTATTCGGCAGAATTCACCCATGGGGAGAATGGGCCAATACGAGCTTGTCAGCAGAAAATACATGAGCACCATGGGCCACTACAAACCCATCGGCAGCATGTACACATCGGCAGCGTGGGCCAATACAAACCCATCGGTAGCATGTACACATTGGCAGTGTGGGCCAATACAAACTGTTCGGCAGAATTCACCCATGGGCAGAATGGGCCAATACAAGCTGTTCGGCAGAATTCACTCATGCAAAGAATGGGCCAATGCAAGCTCATTGGCAGCATGCGCACCTTGGCAGCATGGGCCAATTACAATCTCATCGGGACAAATGTCATAGGTGCATTGTGGGCCCATGCAAGTGATTCGTTTGGCAGCTATCCTACCAGCGGTACAGATAATGTGGGCCCACACAAGACTGTTTGCAGACAAGCCTGATGGGCCCATACAAATATATGCACATTATATTAACAATGGGCCCACATGGGCTTTGCTGACTGACATGGCACAATTGCACATGGGCTTTACCGAGTCTATCGCAAGGATTTGCGTCATGGGCTCGTAAACCAGGGGTATCCCAGTATGACTTCATCATTGCCTAGGTCGGTGATGAGGAATCTGAGGTGTTGAGTTTTTTCTCCTGTTTTGACGGTGAGATCTGTGAAGGAGTTAATTTCTCCTCCTTGATTATGAGTTCCGTCTACGTTCCATATCTTGATGGGTCGTTCTGTAGCCAGCCAGGCAATTTTGAGCCTTTTCAAGAGGTTAGCACTTATGAAATTGTCGGTTGCGCCAGAGTCGACAAGGACGTTTCGTTCGGCTGTTGTGTGAGCAGATTTGAAAAGAACTGGAATTTGCATGGATCGGAATCTGCTATTGTACACACTAAGTTTTAATGCTCTAGCCCAGGCCGCCGGGTTCAAGCATTCAGAAAATCCTTCTTCTGGCCAAATAGTTTGTCCACCATCAACTCTCGTACTTCTGGGGTTTGAGCAAATAGTGCTGCTACTTGAGCGTCAGCTTGTTCTTCATTAGAAAGGGGACGCGACGCGGTCATGGAAATAGTGGCAGTTGTAGGGGCGCTGGTTGTGGGAGTCATGGTTTCAGTGGCTTTGATGGTGGTAGACTTTTGAGGGCAATTGCGGGAAATATGCCCTTGGCCTTGGCAACGGAAGCACCTTCCTTCTTTCTGTAGTTGCAGTTTCTCGGTGTCTGTTAGGGCAGCTCTTGCTCTTGTGTGACTGACATCCATCACATTGGGGTCTTGGTTTTTGTTTAACGCTGATAACCACTGGTCACAGGATGCTCCACCTCGTTTGTTGTTTCCTCCTTTCATAAGTTTGTCTTTCACAAGGAGGTATTCGGCTTGTTGCAGTGTTACAGCTGCTTTCCAGTCGTCCCATGTGATTGGATGATGGAATTTGATTGCGTTTATGACGAGGGCGTTGGGGAGTCCTTTCTGGAAGATTTCCAGTGTGGTAGCTTCGTCTTTATTATACCCCGCTTTATTAGCAAGGTTCGAGAACTTGGCAATGTATGTGTCAATGTCTTCTTTCTCCATTCTGAGATTTTGGATGGAGTGTCGGGCTTTCTGTTGTTGTGTGGTGTCGGTGTAGGCTTGAATGAATCGTGCTTCGATAGTGTCCCAAAGGTTTTCTTTGTTTAGGGCCACTCCTGCTACTAATTGAGCGACAAGCCATTGAATTTGTTCTTCGACCCAGTCATCCACAAGGGGGCCTTGAATATAGGAAAGGAGGGTCATTGCACAGGAGTATGGGACTGCCAACTGTTACATGGTGGGGTTCATTCCTCGATAGAGGGAGAAGGCGTTGAGAAATGCTCGACTTGATTCCTGATCTCCTGTAAACTCTGGTGGGGTGTTTCCTCCGAGTCTCCCGTTAAGGAGACCTGGGGCTGCTCCTCCTCCTCCTGCAGCTGCGCCTCCACCTCCAGGCGCGCCGCCTCTGCCTCCACCTCCAGGCGCACCGCCTCCACCTCCAGGCGCACTGCCTCCATGATGGCTTCCTGAGCCTCCCGGAGGGCCACTTCCACCTGCCAGCGCACTTCCTCCCATAAGATGTCCTCCACTACTTGGAGCAGCCACAGAGGAGGTTGTTCCTCCACTGGGTTGGCCGCTTCCTGACTGGGTGAGGGTGGTTGTGAGTTGGGTTTGGGTGGTGGACATGTTTGTCACGCTTCGACTCAGATGGACTGATAGTACAACTTGGAACCCTTACTGTACCGGTTGCAACTACAGTGGTAAGGTATATTAGTTGCGGACTTATCTACGGTGATACGGTGGTACGATAGGCGATACGGGTATGACAGCTGACTGAGCGGTACCTTGGTGACTCGATACTAGTACAGGTACTAGTAGTAGTAGTTTTGAGATGTTTCTGCGATATGTTGGACGCTTACTTACTGTGACTCATAGCAGCGCTTGAAAGCCTGCTGGAACTGTATTTAAACTGGCTTGTGAAGACCAAGATACGCCATCTTGGTCTTCTTGAATCGTCACTTGTTCTCTTCTTTTCCTCTCCTCTTCGCGTCTATTCTAAAGGATCTCTCGAGTCCAACTCCACTTGTGACTAAGTCATTGAGTCTTGCCGGTGTACCTTCAGGTATTCACTAAGGCGAGAGCATGGACCTTCGTGTCATCGTGTCAGCAAGAACATTCTGCTAAGTTGTTATCGCCTCGTTCGAGCTCAAGTCGAGCTAACGTCGTGACGACGTTACAATGTTGGCATATGATGCGAAGTCGACTGTTCTGGTGATAGTAGGTGTGAGAGTGGGGTCTAGGTTTTCACTATCTGAGTCGGGTTCTGTGATGTCAGAGTCGATGTCGATGCCTTGTATTCGGGCTTTTCCTGGTCCGAGTCCAAGGGAAGTGGGTACTGGTTTGATCGAATACCAGGAATTCTTTTTGTCTGAATAGGCAACGTAGGCCCAGACGTGTTGGTCTTCGATATATTTGATGGGTTTGTAGGTGTTTTTGTCGGGGTCAAAGATGTAGTAGCCTGTATCATGGGGAGTGTTTCTCCAAGTGGCCGCTCCTTTGATCGAGGATTGGAGGTCGTTGTCAGTGTGTCATTCCAGGTATTCCTGGACAAACTTGGTTTGGCTTTGGCTGGTGAGAGTCACAGTGTGAGAGACTAGACTTAATGTAACGCCACTACAGGGGTGTTGGGTACAACCTGTACTAAGTCAGTCAAGTTGCAGTAACACAAGCTCTGGGGCTTGGTTTCAGTAGAATGGTGAACAAGGATCACAAGGACATTAGTCACCTGGATCGTAGAGGAGCGCTAAGACTCAAAGGTCTAGCAAAGGCAAAGGGATTCGCAAGACAATAGAAGGCACAAAGGCATTCAAGTGTAGTATTACACAAGAAGTCTAGTCTACCGTACAAGCTAGATAGAACTAGGTTTAAATAGATACTGGTCAGTGTGGTGACTACAAACAGATGGCGCCATCGCCCATGTTGGGACAAAGGAAAGGATATAAAGAGGACAAAGGGAAGTTGTAGTGGGAATAGAGGCGAATCACATGGGGTCACGCGTGATTGAGAACACGACGGAAACTAGCACATGTCAAACTTTATCAGAAGAGGGCATCGATAAGTAGGGTGCGTGATAGGAACCGGGTAATTGTAAAGTCCGCATAATCGTACAGGGCTCGTATAGTATAGGGAAGGGAATAGTAATATGCGAAAGAACAAGTCCAAGGAAAATCATAACATCTAAGACCCTCTCCAAAGCAAGCTTTGCTTTGCCTTTGTCCATCTTCACTTGTCCTCTACCATCACTCGACTTCGTGCTTTTCTCTTTGCCGATTGAACCAGCCCTTTGGATTCTGCCACTTGACCAGCCCACTTAGCCAGATCACCCCTATCGCCCGACCTTTACACCAAATAGTCCCATGATAGTAAAAGAACATGTAAGTGCCAAGAAGTCCCTCAAGGCTACTTAAGCGCTGTAGTATTATCCAATAAGAGCAGAATTCTCTTGCTCATTTTGCCGCAACATCAGTCTTATTTGTCACAATGTGAGCAACATCACACCTGCTCACTCAAAGACTGCTCTACCATGACTACCAGTAAGGCCCCGCTCGTTCCTCGCTCTGCCTTAGATCAGCTAACTCTTTTAACCTTGCGCCAAGCTGTCACTGCTTGGCACATTGTTACGCCCGCAACGGCTCTGCCACGCTCGGCCGTGGTGCCTGCACCTGCGATTGTGTCTACGTTCATTGTGTCTAGCTCGCGTCTGTCCATTGAACCTCGACTGTGTCTTTATCCACCTCGTCCTGTTTCTGCATATAACTAGTATCGACTTCGTGTGTCAAATAATGATCACCTCTGCTGTAAACTATTTTGTCCTTACCCCACGCGCCGATAGATGTCGACTCGTACACCACATCCACGCCGATCTTGTTCTATGTCCCTAGGCACTATCGCCAAACCGATGTCTGCCTCCGAACCTCATTGACTCTTGCGCTACCTCAGTCTGTTGCCCGTCTATATCTTCCCCAAGGATGACACATTATACGCACTAACTCGGGGACCTCTTTATCCGACATGTCCGTTTTCGGCAATTGGCCCTCAGTAGAGTATATAACACCGATATATATCATGTATGGAGTGAGGCTTGTTGCGCTGCCCAGAGTCAGTCTCGCACGGGTCGAGAAATTCGTGCGAAATTATACACACGTTACATCTCATGGATGCATCAGACCGGAAACAAAAGATCAAGTATGTATTGCAGCGCTTGGAAGTTAGGCGTCCCCAAACCAGTGATCTATCCATGCAATCAATCAACGTGAAAACAAAGATGAATTGTTTTAAGGTACGAACAGGATCCCATCCGGGGATGGCAGTGAATCCATTCGTCCCACATCCAGGGTTAGACCCCGACGTGATGTCGTTGAGACCATGGCGGCCATAACTATACAGTAAGAAGTTGAGGAGGCCGAGCCTGCCCCTGCCCGTTGAGATGAGGTAGTCATTGAGCAAAGAGACTATTCCCGCAACTGTCTGGGAATTCAAAATTAGCTGCATACTCAAGGAGGGAGGAGGAAAACACGCACGGGAGTCGCCGCGCTCGTGCCACTGACGACATGCAGACCAGCGTTGAGATAGAACTTGAACAGGTGCGACTGCGCAGAGATATCGGGAATGCCACGGCCGACAGGGCTGCGCAAGTTACAAAATTTGATTAGGTCAGGAATCACGACGGTGAACGCACTTGTAGAAGCCAGCATACGTGGTGCCGAGGGACTCGACGAAAGGCGGTACTGCAGCGTCCTGGTACGGAGGGCGCGGGAAGTGGGTTGAGAAGCCGCCCCCGGATATGAACATCGCGACCTCGGGGTTGTAGCTCACCGTGCCTCCGACACTAGTGACCCAAGGACCTGCAAAATCGAGGCAGTCTAGTGAGCGGCTGTCGGGGCTCATGTACTGCATACAAGGAAATCATCACGCGTACAAGATGCAGGGAACTCAGTGACGAAATGGACATTTCCGGCATCGTCCCTGCAGTCCCCACGACCGACGCCGTCGTCGCCGCTAGAGATGAGGACACTGGCACCACGCAGACCAAGCTGTGCGAACAGATTGCACACAGTCGTCGCGTATTCCAGTGGAAAGGAGAACTCGGGATTACCCCACGATATACTGATCGTCGGCGGGATGTACTCTTGAACAAGGAGGTGGTGGAGCCACACCAGGTACGGGTCGTCGGCAGCCGGCAGATTATCGTCCGTCGCATGCAGCATGCCACCCACGCTGTAGAAGATGTTCGGAGTCGGGTAGGTCATGGCCTCACTGTACTGGATGTTCAGGCTCGCCTCCGTGCCTGGGTTGCCTGGGTTGAACCCACCACCGTTGAGCCGCTCGACAAAGAAGGTCGCGGCCACTGCGTCCGCACGAAAGTCGATCATGAATTTGGTGAGATCTGCGTAGCTCGGGTAGTCATTACTTAGTCCCAATACCCCGAGCACATTATAACCCATCGCGACAGGCACGTAGGCTTGCGTCCCGTACAGCCAGCGTAAGAACATCGGTGTGACTGCAAGACTATCGACCCTCGGTAACACTCTCACGAGGTCCCTCGATGTCGCATTCCCAACAACCCCTGCTCCTTCGCTGGGGCGCTGCAACGGTGTCGACAGTAGCTTGCGCGGTTGGTCGAAGTACGTTGTCGGGGCGACAGTTTGCACGTGCGCATGTATCACCGCGGGGAGCGCGTAGCCGACAGTGCGGAGAACGACCTCAGTCTCGTTTGCCTCGACATGCCTGTAGAGCTGGTACGAAGCGGAGAGCAGCTCGTCAGCTTGGGACACGGGAACCCCGCTGATCTTGAGCCAGCCTCCGCCGTGTGACGTTGAAATCGAGGAGGGAGGTACACCATGGTGTTGAAGCCACGAGTGGACGAGCTCGAGCGTGTCTTGGCTTGGCGCGACGAGCTCTGCGACCTGTTCCCTGGATAAGTGTGCGCGATATCTGAAATGGAGCAGCAGAACAGGTAAGTACGAGCACATAGTGGAGGAGTGGTGAGGACGACATGCCTTTCATGCTCTGGATTGCTGACTTCGTGGAGCGCTTCGATCAATGCGTCGTCGCGGTCTGGTTTGAGCGCGATGTTGAGGTTGATGGTGGTACCGGCAGGAGGGGGACCGAGACACTCCCAATTTTCCGGGACTGTGTCCCATATGTGTTTGACACGTAGATCTCCCCAAGGTGGTGGGGGAGCGGTAGCGAGGTCGGCGAAAGGGACTGCAGAAAGGGTGGAGATGAGAGAGATCCAGTGGTAGCGCATGATTAGAGGGAGCGAGTTCCCTGCAATTTACTAGAGGTTGTGAGTGCTCTAAATACGTGAATGCTTGTTCCGACTATAGACCGAAGCGCCTGCACCCGCGGGCCCGGGAGCAGATCATTAGAAGTAGAATCACCTTGAGAATCACAGGACCCTGTATCCGAGTCTAGGCTGTATGGTATAAACCGGTCGCAACGCGTGGTTCTTGAGCGATACCAAACAGCCGGCGAAACTACATTGGGGTCACAGTATCCAGTCGGGGCTTCCTTGCGGAACCCTTGGTTTCGGGGTTGTCGAATGCGTGGCGCTTTCTTGGCGGGCAGGTGGCGGCATGCAAAAGAGGAATGTGCACGTGCCGCTTCGCCCGCTCACTCAAAGACTGCTCTACCGTGACTACTAGTAAGGCACCGCTCGTTCCTCGCTCTGCCTTAGATCGGCTAACTCTTTTAACCTTGCGCCAAGCTGTCACCGCTTGGCACGTTGTTACGCCCGCGACGGCTCTGCCATGCTCGGCCGTGGTGCCTGCACCTGCGATTGTGTCTACGTTCATTGTGTCTAGCTCGCGTCTGTCCATTGAACCTCGACTGTGTCTTTATCCACCTCGTCCTGTTTCTGCATATAACTAGTATCGACTTCGTGTGTCAAATAATGATCACCTCTGCTGTAAACTATTTTTTCCTTACCCCACGCGCCGATAGATGTCGACTCGTACACCACATCCACGCCAATCTTGTTCTATGTCCCTAGGTACTATCGCCAAACCGATGTCTGCCTCCGAACCTCATTGACTCTTGCGCTACCTCAGTCTGTTGCCTGTCTATATCTTCCCCAAGGATGACACATTATACGCGCACTAACTCGAAGACCTCTTTATCCGACATGTCCGTTTTCAGCATTTGGCCCTCAGTAGAGTATATAACACCGATATATATTATATATGGAGTGAGGTTCGTCGCGCTGCCCAGAGTCAGTCTCGCACGGGTTGAGAAATTCGTGCGAAAGTATACACACGTTGCATCTCATGGATGCATCAGACCGGAAACAAAAGATCAAGTATGTATTGCAGCGCTTGGAAGTTAGGCGTCCCCAAACCAGTGACCTATGCATCCAATCAATTAACGTAAAAACGAAGATGAATTGTTTTAGGGTACGAACAGGATCCCATCCGGGGATGGCAGTGAATCCATACGTCCCGCATCCAGGGTTAGAGCCTGACGTGATGTCGTTGAAACCATGGAGGAGATAGGTATACAGTAAGGGGTTGAGAAAGCCGAGCCTGCCCCTGCCCGTTGAGATAAGGTAGTCATGGAGCAAAGAGACTATTCCCGCAACTGTCTGTATATTGACAATTAGCTGCCTACTCAAGGAGGGAGGAGGGAAAAAAACACGCACGGGCGTCGCCGCGCTCGTGCCGCTCAAGACATGCAGACCAGCGCTGCGACAAAACAAGAACCGGAATGACTGCGCAGAGACATCGGGAATACCGCGGCCGACAGGGCTGCGCAAGTTACAAAGTTTGAATAGGTCGGGAATCACAACGGCGAACCCACTTGTAAAAGCCAGCATACGCGGTGCCGAGGGACTCGACGAAAGGCGGTACTACGGCGTTTTGGTACAGAGGGCGCGGAAAGAGGTTTGAGAAGCCGCCCCCGGACATGTACATCGCGACCTCGGGGTTGTAGCCCGTCGTGCCGCCGACACTAGTGACCCAAGGACCTACAAAGCAGAGGCAGTTTAGTGAGCGGCTTTTGGGGTTCATGTATTGCATACAAGGAAATCACCACGCGTACAAGATGCAGGGAACTCAGTGACGAAATGGACATTTCCGGCATTGTCCCTGCAGTCCCCACGACCGACGCCGTCGTCGCCGCTAGAGATGAAGACACTGGCGCCACGCAAACCAAGCTGTGCGAACAGGGTGCACAGGGTCGTCGCGTATTCCAGTGGAAAAGAGAACTCGGGATTACCCCACGATATACTGATCGTCGGCGGGATGTACTCTTCAGCAAGCAGGTAGTTGAGCCATACCAAGTACGGGTCGTCGGGGGCTGGCTCGCCGGAGTTCGTCGCCAGCAGTGAGCCACCCGTGCTGTAGAAGACGTTCGGAGTCGGGTAGGTCATGGCCTCACTGTATTGGATGTCCAGGCTCGCCTCCGTGCCGGGATTGCTTGTATCGAACAAACCACCGTTGATGTACTCGACAGTGAAGGTCGCGGCCACCGCGTCCGCACGAAAGTTGATCATGAACCTGGTGAGATCTGCATAGCTCGCGTACTGATTGGCTAAGCCTAAGATCCCGAGTGCATTGGAACTCATCGCGGCGGGCATGTAGCCTTGCGTCCCGTACAGCCAGCGTAGGAACGCCGGCGTGACTAGAGGACTGTCGACCCTCGGTAACACTCTCACGAGGTCCCTCGATGTTGCATTCCCAACCACTCCTGCTCCTTCTTCGCTGGGGCGCTGCAACGGTGTCGACAGTAGCTTGCGCGGTTGGTCGAAGTACGTTGTCGGCGCGACCGTTTGAACGTGCGAATGTAACACCGCGGGGAGCGCGTAACCGACAGTGCGGAGAACGACCTCAGTCTCGTTTGCCTCGACATGCCTATAGAGCTGGTACGAAGCGGAGAGCAGCTCGTCAGCTTGGGACACGGGCACGCCGCTGATCTTCAGCCAGCCTCCGCCATGTGACGTTGAAATCGAGGAAGAAGGTACACCATGGTGTTGAAGCCACGAGTGGACGAGCTCGAGCGTTTCTTGGCTTGGCGCGACGAGCTCGGCGACCTGCTCCCTGGATAAGTGTACGCGATATCTGAAACAGAGTAGCGGCACAGGTAAGTACAAGCACGAGTGGAGGAGTGGTGAGGACGACATGCCTTTCATGCTCAGGATTGCTGACTTCGTGGAGCGCTTCGATCAATGCGTCGTCGCGGTCTGGTTTGAGCGCGATGTTGAGATTGATGGTGGTACCGGCAGGAGGGGGACCGAGACAGTCCCAATTGGCCGGGACTGTGTCCCATGTGTGTTTGACACGTACGTCTCCCCAAGGTGGTGGAGGAGCGGTAGCGAGGTCGGCGAAAGGGACAGCAGAAAGGGTGGAGATGAGAGTGATCCAGTGGTAGCGCATGATTTGGGGGAGCGAATTCCCTGCAATTTACTAGAGGTTGTGAGTGCTCTAAATACGGAAACGCTTGTTCCGTGTATAGACCGAAGCGCCTGCACCCGCGGGCCCGGGAGCAGAGCATTAGAAGTAGAACCACAGGACCCTGTATGGTACAAACCGGTCGCAACGCGTAGCTCTTGAGCGATACCAAACAGCGGGCGAAACTACATTGGGGTCACGGTATCCAGCCGAAGCTTCCTCGGATTTGGGGTTTCCGAATGCACATGCTTTCTTTTAAAAAAAAAAAAAAAAAAGAATGCACATGCTTTCCATCGCCTTTAGTCACGATCACTAGGACGTGAGCTGTTTGCGCACCTTTTAATGTCATAGTCATGGCTTCCTGTAATCAATGACTCGAGGCCTTACTAGGAGGGCTTTAAGTTACTGTATCAAATACTGGACTCGTGGAACTGTGACAAGAAACTACCTTTCCAGTTTTTCTGAGATGCCGCGCGTGGAAACCCGACTTTCTCGCGCTCACGCGGGTACGACTCCTCGGCAATCGCCCTTCCGGCTATACAGTATGACTACCATACGAACTTGAAGAACGAACTACCATTCATACCATTCACGACGTAATCTGCACACGTCTACTTCTCTATTTAGGTGTACATTGTGAATTTCTCCCCCAATTCTACATGTCATTCCCGTTTTTTTCCACTGCGATCGCACTCGCACCATGACCGAGCAGCAGGCGCACGATCTCTGTTTTCCCTCGAGCTGTAGCGATGTGTAACGGGGCCCTTCCCTTCTTGTCCTCGACATGTGCATTCACGCCACCTTGGAGCAAGATGCCCACGACCTCTGTTTTCCCCAGGAGCGATGCGACGTGCAACGAGGTGCTTCCTGCCTTGTCCACGGGGTTTTTATTCGCGCCATGCTTGAGCAGCAGGCGCACAACATCTGTTTTCCCTCTGGATGATGCCACGCGCAGTGGGGTTCTTCCTTCGTTGTCTTCAACATCCACGATCTCGCCATGGTCGATAAACTGACGCGCGACCTCTGTTCGCCCCCAGAATGACGCTAGGTGCAACGGTGTATTTCCCGTTTTATCCTTGGCGTCTGCATTCGTGCCACGTTCTAGTAGCAGGCGCACGATCGCCGCTTCCTCCGAAGGTGATGAATATGATACGAGGTGCATCGGGGTGCTTCCCATTTTGTCCTCGGTGTCCGCGTCCGCGCCGCGGTCGAGCAGCAGGCGCACGACATCTCCTTTCTTATGAGACGATGCAACGTGCAACGGGGTTCTTCCCTTCTTGTCCTTTACAGCTGCATTCGCGCCATGGTCGAGGAGCAGGTGCACAACCTCGATTTTGCCAACGAATGATGCGGCGTGCAATGGGGTGCTTCCTGACTTGTCCTCGGACTTCACATTCGCTCCACGGTAGAGCAGCAGGAGCACGACATCTGTTTCCCCCATAGATGGTGCCACACACAGCAGGGTGCTTCTATTCTTGTCCTCGACATCTGTGATCGCGCCACTGTCGAGCAGCATACGCGCAGCCTGTACTCTACCCCAGAACGATGCGAGGTGGAACGGGGTGCTTCCTGCCTTGTCCTTGGCATTTGCGTCCGCACCACGGTCAAGGAGTAAACGCACGACCTCTGTTCTTCCCGCAGATGATGCAACGTGCAACGGGGTGCCTTCTTCATCGTCACTTGTGTCTGCGATTGCGTCATTGTCAAGAAGTAGGTGCGCAGCCTCTACTCTCCTCCAGAATGATGCGAGGTGCAGCGGGGTCCGCTTCTCCTCGTCTTGGAATTTGCATCCGCGCCGTAATTGAGGAGAAGGTGCACGGCCTCTGTTCTCTCGGTGGATGATGCGGTGTGTAAAAGGGTGCTTCCTATCCTGTCCTTGGCACTTGCGTTCGCGCCACGCTCAAGAGCAGGCGCACGATCTCGAATTTTTCTTGGGACGCGACGTGGAGTGGGGTCCTTCCCTTCCTTTCCCTTGCCTCCGTATTCGCGCGCGGTCAAGGAGTAGGTGCACGACCTCTGTTTTGCCGGCGGCTGATGCAATGTGCAACAAAACTCTTCCCTTCTTGTCCTCGGCGTTTGGATTCGCGCCATGGTCGAGGAGCGGGTACACGACGTCCAACTTCCCTCCTGATACTTCCACGTGCATCGGGGTTCTATCTTTCTCATCTATAGCGTTCAAGTCCGCACCGTGCCTGGGTACAGACCGCGTCATATGGGAATTGTCGCAGATCGGGCTTAAGCCCCCTGATGCTTCATACAATTGAACTCGGCCCATGTCGTATGCTGGATTGATGTCGGTGTTGCGCTCAAGTTGCGTCTGAAAACACGAACGTATCCGTAAGAGATAGATATAGTGAAGAGGCAGTCGCCCGTGGTACTTACGTTAGCACTGGGGTCAAGTAAACACCGCACTAATCCGACATGTCTCATATTTGCTGCAATGTGCAGTGGCGTCATCCCGTTCATGCCTCAGATGTCCGCGTCAACGCCATGCTTGAGGAGCAGCTGCACGACTTCGACGTGGTTCTGGTGTGACACTGAGTGTAGTGCAGTCCCAAAGAAACCACCTTGTGCACAGGCATACTGTGGGTACTTGATCAGAAGGTGTCCTACTATTTAGCAAAATCCGTAGAATGCGGCGCAGTACAATGGGGCTGCCATAGGCTCTATCGGACCTGACCAAGACGAAAGGCAGTCCACGTTGTGCAACTTGGTCCACGCAGAAAAGTGTGGTTTGTTCGGGTCAAAGAGTTGTTGCATCCCGTCTTGTATGCGCAATGACACCTCTTCAGACTGGGCGTGGTCCCTCCAATGTTGAGCGGCATATCCGGCCAGAGGAAACTTGCTGGTACAGTCGCAACCCTCGGACTCCGACGGCCCAAAATCTTCTCCCAAGGAGAGAAAGATACCCAGGCAAGCTTGTGCGACGAGTGTGTGGGCAAGCTCGAGGGACATATGATGACGGGAAATATCCCCATCTAAATCTATAAGTCGATCTGATGTCAGGAATTCTTTCTGTGAGAGATCAGTATCTGAACAGTTGGCGAGAGAGAATCTACTGACCAAGAGAAGGACGCCAGCACCGACAGAAATTACTTTTGCAGGTGAGAATACCTAGAAATACGATCTCAGAGAGTAGATCGTAGAAAGGTCAACCAATTGGAGTTCACCAGTCCGACGCCCTCACTGAGGGTTGTAGCAAGCGCATACAGGACATTGACAGTTGGGCCTAACCATTTTGTGAACCTATCTTCACCGCGGCTGTGCCTAGATGGGTCGAATCCTGTGACTTGGTCATAGAGCACAGCTAGGACGTCAGTGGGAGAGTTGCAGGATTGTAGCTGAGATGTCAAGGGATGCGCAAAAATATTTTTCTTCGTTTTCTGCTCATATACTTTCCAGGAATCATGAAAGATGGCTTGGAAATTGGAAGAAGAGGAAGTAGAGGGATGTGTCTGAACCGGACTCTGAGACATGGGGTGACTGTAGTGGTTGTTGCTGATAGTAAGTATGTGCACGAGTGATGGCTGAGTGGGAAAACCGATATATTATAGTGTAGCCTCGCTCGCAACTTCTCCCACACTGCATTTCTAAGGGCTCACAATGGTCTGGTCCGAGTCAAGCATAGATCTGGTACCTGGCTCGTGACGACACGCTGGCACGTGATACTGATACGAAAACTGAGGCCCGGGTTGTTAGTGGGTTGTCCTGAGAGTGGGATCAGAGAACTAGTTGGTCCTTGCGGCCTCGCCCTTAGCTAGGAAACCAATGGCCAACATTCTATCTCGTTTTTGCTCGGTCACCCCTCCGAATACAACACGCTTGGTGTTAAAACCAGTTTGCCCTCCTAATGCACCGCATTTTGACGCTCTCCCAGAGGAGATTATCGTCAAGATTTTGGAGTGGTGCGACGTCAGAAGTGTGGTTGCATGTCAACGGGTCCGTCTTGCCCTTTGCCCACATTTCATGACCGTGCTCATTGTCTTTGTCTTTCCTCTCTTTTGTTAGACTTGTCGCACTTTCAGAAATGTGATAGAAGGTTCGGCGGGCCTGCGCTACAAACTTGCCCTGAGCGAAAACGGGATGTGCGACGAGCCGCGCTGCCCCATGACCGCGGCCGAGAAGCTCGAGCTGTTGCACGCCCACGCCGCGGCTTGGCGACGCCTCCACACGGTGCAGCCCGAGTGGGCGACGTCGCTCGTAGGGTGGAGCACGCCGGCTGCCGCATCGGGCAATATTCTTGTCTTTACTAGGACGTGCAATGGTACAGGGTGCGCACACGGGCCCGGGGCCCCCGTCGGAGCCCATCTCGATCTGCTCGTCATTCGCGTCCCGTCCCCGCTTCGCCGAATCCAAGGCTCCCAGTGGATGCTTTGGCTACCCGCAAACGCGGGCGATCTGTGTATTGATGCTGCGCAGGATTTGCTGATTTACGTATTGTGGGTGGTTCTTTCTCCTCGGCTGCCTGGTGTGGTAGGAAGCTTATATTGCGGTCTCTTCTTTTACATTTTCTCTTGGCAGGAATCGTACGCTTTGTGTGCGCAAGCTGTCAACTGACGTTGTGCATCCGTTGGTCGATGGGCATTTGGGTAGTTTTAAGATGTGGAAAGGTGACTTGAATAGGTCCTTCGATGTCTTCAACCTCTGTATATGTGGGGATTACGTCGCTGCTGGCACGCGCATATACTTCATATCTGTCTGGAACTGGAAGACAGGGGTGCTAGTCTCCGATCAGGTACGGGACCAAGCGATTTTGGAAAAGTCCCCGTCTGATGTCGAGCTTACTTTGCCCATCCATTTCCAAAGATTTCCAATGTAACCTTCTCGTCGTTCGACTTTCTCGATGAACATCACATTCTGTATGGTGACTCCTCGGAGGACAGCATATACGTATACGATCTGCGCTGTGGGACCGAGCTGGCAACGAAAGCGGAAGCAGGGCATCGGCGCTTCCAGCTGGAGTTACCGCCAATCCACCGCGCCACGACATCACGCTACATTCAGGTCCGACGCAACACATTGCCAATGCGGATGCAGGAGCAGGAACAACACGAACTCCATGGCGATGGCGGTAATGCGCCGCCGCCGCCACCACCCTTCCATGCCGACCCCCGCGGGCGTCTTGTCGTGCTGCGCGTCGTCACAAGTCCGGTCGATTTGGCGGAAGAGCAGTTTGAGCTGCACATCCCCGGCCGCGCGCTTCTTGAGCACTTCGCAGCGAACAAGGATGCTGCCAGGGACGCGGTGTTACCGTGGTCCACTTGGTGTGCGGATACAAACGCGACTCCGGTCCGCAGACTGCCGTACCTCATGCAGCCGCGCATGATCACGTACGGCATGCGCGCGTTGTCGTACCCGCCAAACTGGGACGAGGGCGTCTTGTATCTTGATTCGTACCCCCCACGAAGGGCGAGCGCAGGTGGAGCAGGATCAAGAGCAAAGACAGCGACACGCCAGGGTATCCAGCTACCCGATGAGTCGCCGGGAGAGGCAAACTTTTTGAGCGTCTTGTGCGAAGACGCGCTATTGTGCTTACAGGTGATGTCCCTTTCTCTTCTTTCACACCAAACACAGGCCGAGAGGCAGACTTACATGTAAATGCAGCTGGATCCATCGCTGATCCAGATCAAACATGCATATTGGTTTACCCCCTAGGCCTTGGTTGACTGTATTACCGTATTTTCAGATCTGCAATGAATTTCAAAGAATGTTGTAGCGAGTAATAGCCTTCTGCCCGAGGGGAGGCGTAGATAGAGGTGATAGAGAAGAGAATAAGGAACACATAAATGCAGACGGAAGTCCAGACACGGACGCAGATGGAAATCGTTACTTTTTTTTTTAAAAAAAAAAAAAAACGGAAATCATGCAACGCAGAAGATGATTTTAAGATTGGTGACCCATATACCGATATACGTGTGATTAGTAATCGAATACTAACTCTCTACTGTACAGTGACTTAAACAAGGAACTTAAAGCCTACTAGTAAGGCCTCGAGTCATTTATCGCGGCGAAGCCATGACTATGACATTACTGTAAAAGGTGCGCAAAAAAAACAGTTCACGTCCTAGCAATCCTGACTAAAGGCGAAGAATGCATGTGTATTTGGAAACCCCGAGTCCAAGGGGGCTCGGGCTAGATATCGACTCATACCGTGACCCCATGTAGTTTAGTCCGCCGTTTGGTATCGCTTAAGAGCCACGAGCTGCGACCGGTTGGTGCCATGGAGGATCCTGTGATCCTACTTGTAACTCCATAAGGCTCCACTCCCGCAGGTTGCAGGCGTTTTGGTCTATATTCGGAACAAGCGTTTCCGTATTTAGAGCACTCACAACCTCTAGTAATCTGCAGGAACTCGCTCCCTCTAATCATGCGCTACTACTGGCTCTCTGTCATCTCCATCCTTTCTGCAGTCCCTTTCGCCGACCTCGCCACCGCACCTCCACCACCATCTTGGGGAGACGTACGTGTCAAGCACACATGGGACACAGTCCCGGCCAATTGGGAGTGTCTCGGTCCCCCTCCTGCCGGTACCACCATCAATCTCAACATCGCGCTCAAACCAGACCGCGACGACGCATTGATCGAAGCGCTCTACGAAGTCAGCAATCCCGAGCATGAAAGGTACGTCGTCCTCATTACTCCCCCATACGTGCTCGTACTTACCTGTTCCGCTGCTCCGTTTCAGATATCGCGCACACTTATCCAGGGAGCAGGTCGCCGAGCTTGTTGCGCCACGCCAAGACACGCTCGAGCTCGTCCACTCGTGGCTTCAACACCATGGTGTACCTTCTTCCTCGATTTCAACGTCACATGGCGGAGGCTGGCTCAAGATCAGCGGGGTTCCCGTGTCCCAAGCTGACGAGCTGCTCTCCGCTTCGTACCAGCTCTACAGGCATGTCGAGGCAAACGAGACTGAGGTCGTTCTCCGCACTGTCGGCTACGCGCTTCCCGCGGTGCTACATGCGCACGTGCAAATGGTTGCGCCGACAACGTACTTTGACCCCCCGCGCAAGCTACTGTCGACACCGTTGCAGCGCCCTAGCGAAGAAGGAGCAGGAGTGGTTGGGTATGCGACATCGAGGGACCTCGTGAGAATGTTACCGAGGGTCGACAATTTTGCAATCACGCCGGCATTCCTACGCTGGCTGTACGGGACGCAAGGCTATATGCCCGTCGCGATGGGTTACAATGTGCTCGGGGTCTTGGGACTAAGCAATGAGTATCCGAGCTACGCAGATCTCACCAGGTTCATGATCGACTTTCGTGCGGACGCAGTGGCCGCGACCTTCACTGTCGAGTACATCAACGGTGGTGGGTTCGACCCTGGACATCCCGGCACGGAGGCGAGCCTGGACATCCAGTACAGTGAGGCCATGACCTACCCGACTCCGAACGTCTTCTACAGCGCGGGTGGCTTGCTGCGGTCGACGGGCACCGGCGAGCCCGCCCCCGACGACCCGTACCTGGTGTGGCTCAACTACCTGCTTGCTGAAGAGTACATCCCACCCACGATCAGTATATCGTGGGCTAATCCAGAGACTTTTTTCCCACGGGAATACGCGACGACCCTGTGCACCCTGTTCGCACGGCTTGGTTTACGTGGCGCCAGTGTCCTCATCGCTAGCGGTGACTTCGGCGTCGGTCTTGGAGACTGTAAGGACAGCTCCGGGAATGTCCGATTCGTCCCTATGTTCCCTGCATCTTGTACGCGTGATGATTTCCTTGCATGCAGCACATGAGCCCCGAAAGCCGCTCACTAGACTGGCTCGGTTTTGCAGGCCCTTGGGTCACTAGTGTTGGTGGCACGAGGAATTACAATCCCGAGGTCGCGATGTACATGTCAGGGGGCGGCTTCTCAGTCTACTTCCCGCGTCCTCCGTACCAGGACGCTGTAGTACCGCCTTTCGTCGAGTCCCTCGGCACCGCGTACGCTGGCTTCTACAAGTGCGTTCATGGTCGTGATTCCTGAGCTATTCAAAATTTGTAACCTGCGCAGCCCTGTCGGCCGTGGCATTCCCGATATCTCTGCGCAGTCGTTCCAGTTCCTGATTTATCGCGGCGCTGGTCTCCAAGTCGTGAGCGGTACAAGCGCGGCGACGCCCGTGCGTATTTTCCTCCTCCCTCCTCGAGTAGGCAGCTGATCTGATGGCCAATGTACAGACAGTTGCGGGAATAGTCTCTTTGCTCAACGACTACCTCATCTCAACGGGCAGGGGCAGGCTCGGCTTCCTCAACTTCTTACTGTACGGCTATGGCCTCCATGGTCTCAACGACATCATTTCGGGGTCTAACCCTGGATGTGAGACAGATGGATTCACTGCCATCCCCGGATGGGATCCTGTTCGTACCCTAAAACAACTTATCTTCGTTTTTAGGTTGATTGATTGGATGCATAGGTCACTGGTTTGGGGACGCCTAACTTCCAAGTGCTGCAATACATACTAGACCTTTTGTTTCCGGTACAACGTATACACGAAACGTAACGTGTGCATAATGACACCTACCATCTTGGAGCTACTGAACCATAGTACGCTACCAGTCAATTCGAGGTGCTGAGGAAATAAAGTTCGCATGAATTCCTCCTCGGCCGTGGCGTGGACTCGGACGCAAGTGCCAAGGACGGGGCAGAAGAAGGGAGGCACCCCGCTGTGTGTGGCATCATCTAGGGGGAAAACAGACATCGCGTGTTTTCTGCTCAACGGTCGTACGAATGCGGACTCCAAGAACAAGTCAGGAAGCACCCCCGTTGTGAATGGTGTGTATAGTAGTTCGTTCTTCGGTATTCATATATCTGGAAGGGCGATTGCCGAGAAGTTCTGCCCGCGTGAGCGCGAATATGCGCCATCTCAGGAAAACTGGAAAGGCACTTTCCTGTCACGGTTCCATGGATACAGTATTCGATAAGTATTTGATACCGCGGCGTCCCTGGATTTCCCCGGATTGTCTCCTTTCCTTTCATCTTACACACTTCGACGCGCTTCCTGCCCCCTTCGACCCCGCAGCCCTGACGCTCAGAGCTTTGCGACTGCACCGTTATGTGAGTATACCCTCACAACCCCGGCACCTCCCCCACGACATTTGTTATAAATTAGACGATCCAGCAAGTGACACCCGTGAGATGCTTGTCAGCCAAAGTACGCCCCACATAGTAGCTCGCTCTGGAGATCCGGAGAACCCATCACGGCGTTGCATTCCTCTTCCGTACCTGCCCGTACGGGATGCGCGCACCTTTGAAAATGGCACAAGGATTGGAAGAGAGATCATCAGACACGACCGTTGACAAACAAAGGGTCACGAGGTTCCTAAAAAAGGAAGAATTGGTGTGGCCACCGAAATCATTTCTTTTATCGGACCTGGCCTTTGTCTTGGAACCAAGAAAAGTGGGGCCCCATTTGACTGATGATGAAACTGTCAGAGACGGTGCATCGATGTCTTGAGTTTACACTTGCCGGAGTTACGGAGGCGCGGACCTAACTCAGGCCTCTGCGCACGTTCTTTGATCTGATGGTAACTTCTATTTGCAGTTCTTTGCGCTTTACCCCCATTTAGCTTTACTTGTACCCTTCCAAAAAAAGCTGCATTCGCGCGAACGTGCCAAGGTCCGTCTCACTAGGACGAAAAGGGGGCACCACCAAATTCCCGCGGTGTATACTGTGCTCTACGTACAATTATTGCATGGAACAGGCGAGCGCCTGGTTGCTTGTTTGGCCAAATCAGAACTAGCATCGACGCTCCATGGCAGTGGTTCCTTTCGTTTACCTGATGGCCAACACTCGCTATAAGGGGAAGCCCAAGACAAAGTGTGGGGGTTTTTCGTGACAATGATCACGTACGGCGAACACTTTGGGTGAGATTCATTACTGTACACGGCTTGCATCACCCGCCCGTTCGTGGCGCCTGAAGATTTGTCGGGGATCGTGTAGATGGGTACAGACCCCACCTCTCTGGTGCCTTTCGAAATTCCCACCCTCACACAATAGGTGCATCATAGTGGGGCCGGCGAAATTGGCTCTTCGGACTATCGACCAACTCAGAAGCTAGACATCGTACTATAGCCATACACATCGTTCTCATAGGCACTCGAACAAGGAGACAAGACAACGCGCAATTCATTCGGAGTTTGGGTCATTGGGATTCGGCTCAGCACTTGCATTGGCCAGCCTGGCACTGGCAACTGTTTCACCGTCAGCGGGCTGGTTGAAACGAGTAGACTCCTGGTACTTACGATTCACCGCAGCTGCACGAGGAAGAGCCGCAGTTGTCGTGCTCATTGACGAGGATCGAGTTGACCTGAGAGAACGTGTGAGATCGCCAAACGGCAAAGCGATGAAGGTGGCTACGCACAGTGGACATGGTAAAGTTTGGGTGCTAAGATGGGATTCAAGAGAAAAGGGTTGGATGCTAGGGTAAAAGCGCGAACGCCTGAGTATTTATCCCCTGCGGAGAGTGTATGTGCGTATATTTGGCCTCGGTGGTGCTGTCTTTATCTTTCACCACACGATCGTCGATGCGACTACCGGTGCCTTGCCGCATTCTTACTCACCCCGACCCGACCGTAACAGAGTCGCCTCCTCCAATAACAGAGTGTGTAGACATTGAGTTCACGAGAATGCCGCAAACTTGCACATGTGCCCTCTACGTATCTCCTTCTAGATCTTTCCACGTCCATGGTGACTCACAACTTTTGTGGACCGCCCAAATGCTCAATTCATATACACGTACTTTATCATGGCATCGTCAGTGATCCGAGGGCTGCAATGTGGCCAAGAGTCCCCAACTGAGATGGGAAGGCGCTTTCCTAAGCTGAGATCCCATGAGAACGGATCTTACGTATATTGCAGGGGTAACCTTGGATTCGAAATAGTAAGGGGGGGCGTCCCCCGGGCACAGCTGAGCAAGGAGCTCTCCTGCGACTGCGCGCGCGTTCAGATTTTCACTAGCTGAACTACCCCAGCAAGCTCGTGAACAACAGGACGAGAAGAGAACGGTATATTGGGAGGGATAGCCAGCCGCGAGGCAATTTCGCCGACTCTTCCGGGAGAATTTCGCAAGAATTGGAAGGTTTAGGCCGTGTGAACCAACACCCGTATCGTGAGCGCGTAAGCATCCCTATGGGTTTCACATGTGGAAGGACTGCAGTAGTGTACTGAATTCGTTTGAGTTCGTCCGTTTCCATTCCTGCAGGTGATTTGCTTTTTTGAACACGAACCGAGTTCAGTCTGTTCCTCAGCTAGAGACGCCAAGGCGATGTTTTGTGGGGGTGTCTTGGGGGGATATACAGTGCAGTTCTACCGTCACTCTGGATGTTAGCCTTATCACGGATGCTGTACGGGTGGAACACACCACACGTGAACTTCTAACAGAGATCATATCTGTGCTATGCTGCGTAAATTACTTGGTGAATACGTTCATCCAGTTCATGGGTCTGGAACGAACCGTTTCTGGTGCCGCGAAGATCCGGGCCGGGCAGAGCACTAGTACATCCCGGGGCGATCTCATCCCCGGGTATAGCGAACTCGCCGGACGTTCGTCCCTCCGAGGGTGAACGCGTCGGCAATAGAGAATTATGCCTGCAACGCGCGCGTCTTGTCGTCATCGCGAGGTTGAGGGGGTTTACAGTCGTGAGAGACGAAATGAATTACGTATTTAATAACATTAATTTCCAGTCTGCCCCTGCCAAGGCCAAGGCTGCCCAGCGAACGACGACCCTTCGACCATCTTCACCCTCGTTCACATACAACACCAGTGCTACTTCCTGTATACAAACCATCTACCTGAGCACGTTCCACACAACTTACACCAGTCATGCTTTCGATGGTCTCCCAGAAGGTGCTTCCCCAGCCCTCGTCGGCCAACAAGAAGAAGCAGTATGAGATGCACAATGAACTCGGAACTGGGACATTTGGGAGGGTCGTGGTACGTGCACACAGAGCCTCTTATCCTCCCCCCGGCACTGACTCCATATTTGGTAGCGTGCGACATGGCACGTCCCAGCAGAGCAACTTGGCATCGCCGAGCGTGGAGCGGCCGGCGCTTCCGCCTCACCAAACGGCAACCGTTCCCCCACGTCTCCCAACCTCAAAACCTCTCCTACGGGGACCTCACCAACGATCCGCGGCTCTGGCGAGGCATCTCCGGGAGTCACTCATGAAGTCGCACTAAAGATTATCCCCAAGAAGAAGGTCAAGGGCAACGAGGCGAGCGTCTGGGGCGAGATGGAGGTCCTCAAGGGGCTCGATCATCCGAATATCGTGTGTTTCTCTTTGCTACCCTTTGCCCTTGGCTTGAACCTTAAACACTGTCCCCATTCTCCTAGGTAAAATTTTACGAGTGGTTTGAGTCCCGGAACAAGTACTACCTTTCCTTCGAACTCGCAGTTGGTGGAGAGCTCTTTGAGCGTATGAGCAAGCGCGGCAGGTTCACAGAACAAGATGCCGTCACGGTACTTCGGTTAGTTCTTCCTCCCTTCTTCACAGCGACCGTGCCTATGTAACGAGTACCTTCGTTCTAGTTCCATATTGTCCGGTGTGAAGTATTTGCATGACCACGATATCGTGCACCGAGATCTCAAGTACGCCGCTGTCTTTTCTCTTTCTCGTCAAATGGTCCTGATTCACGAGGGGCGTCTTGGTAGACCAGAAAACATTTTGTTCCGCACCAAGGACCCATCGTCAGACATCGTCATCGCTGATTTTGGCATGTAGGTCGTTGAAGTTCATTGTATGAAATAGAATCTGACACCTACCGCGCAGTGCCAAACACTTGCATTCGTCTGAAGAACAGCTCACGTCCCTTGCTGGAAGCTTCGGATATGTGGCGCCAGAAGTGCTCAATCACAAGGGCCACGGCAAGCCCGTCGACCTCTGGGCAATCGGGTACGCACATTTCCATCTGGCAACGTGCGACCCTAAATCGCCCTTCCTTTCTCATCGGCAGAATCATTACCTATGTACTACTCTGCGGGTACTCCCCGTTCCCCTCGGACGACATGAAAGAGCTCGTGCGGCAAACCACGGATGCCAAGATTACCTTCCACGACCGATACTGGAACAACGTGTCCGAAGAAGGTAACGTTCTCTCCGCGTCACTGCAATGTCGGGCGACTCCGTGTCTCACGCCCATTGCGCCACACTCACAGCAAAAGGGTTCATTCGTGCCCTGCTGGACCCCGATCCCGCGCAGCGCCTCACGGCCGAACAGGCGCTCGCCCACACGTGGCTCACGACCTACGCGCCTTCGACCGAACATGACCTCTCTGGTCTCCGCGAGAACTTCGATCCGCGCGCACGCTGGCGCAACGCGATTGGCGCCGCGCGCGCCCTATCACGGCTCACGAGTCGGAGCCGGACCCAGAGTGACGACGAAGACGATGGGTCCTGGTACGGAGGCGCGGATGGTGCGGAGTCCCGGCCGACGACGTACTTGAGTGTGCCGTCGTCGAGCGGAAGCCAGAAATCGCTGCGTGCCGGCGTCAACGCGATGATGACGGCATCCTCATCGTCCTCGTCATCGCTATTGCCATCGCCATCGCTGCCGGACCCTGCTGAGCCTAGGAACGCGACGGGGACCAAGACGCCCGTGCTGACGACGGACAAGACGGAGGAGGAGGTGGAGCAGCGCATTCCTGGGTCGTTCCACTATGAGCCCACCGACGGCGACGTGAATGCTGCGAGTACCGTCGATGTGGTCGGCGTGCTCGGAAGTTTATGGCGGCGCTTCCGTCTGAGGTGATGGATTTGGTCAGCTGCACCTGCGCCACCTACCTACCTCTCGACGAGTATCTCCTTCTGCCTCGTTTCCTCATTTATTTTGATTATTTCGCTATCCTGTTGCTAGACCTCCTCTTGCCTTGTCCGAGTCGCTGATAGTCACAATCGGTGCTTTGTACGGACCTTGTATATTATTTGTGTTGTAATGTATGGTTTAGTGCAGATCTACCATCGATGACCCGAATACAATAGAGCTTGGTTGGGCAAAGCACGAACGCCTGGACTCGAGAAAAATCGAACAAATACGGTGCCTGCACATATTTTCGTATTCCAGAGTTCGTTCATGCGCACGAGATTAGGGTACTATTATATACGTACGATAACTGTCGATATGGTTGTAATGTAGGGGGCAGCGATACTGTAATTCTTTCATTAGCGGCTTCCATCAAGTCACCCACAGAGAAAAACAAAGAAAAAAGAGGGTTTCAGAAAGAACACACGAATAGCCTTCTCATACCGCCACCGTCATGGTCCATGCGCTGTGGTAGGCGTGTAAGCATCCCGGGGTGACAATGAAAAAAAAAGAGAAAAGACGGGAAGGGGTTCCCACGCACCTCGCATATAATCACCGCGTCGTGGCACAGCGAAGATGAGATCAAGGCCGGATCGACGTTTTGCAGTTCCACCGGAAGTGGCACCTCGATGACCGCGTGGATCAGGGACGACGATGGCGGCGATCTGTTGCCAGGGGCGCGATTCTGGAGGATCCGCGTCGCGCGGCCCGGATGGAAGTCCACGACGTGGAGGACCGCGGGGCCGCCTTCGGGGCGCACGATGGGCTTGCGCGTGATGTGGCGCAAACCGCACACGCGCGACATAAGCGGAAGACGGCGTTCCTTGTCGAGGCGCTTCGTGAGGAGCGCGCCGCGCTCGCCCCACTGCTCCCACGAGAAGACGAGCGGGGTGGTGGATGGTGGTGATTGCTGCGACTGGCGCGAGCGCGCAATGCGCCGCAGGATCGTGCGCGCGGGGACGCAGAGGCTCATTGCGGGGTCGAGCTTCTCCGGGGAAGAAGTGTGCCTGCGGCTGGCCATCTCGATCATGAAGAGCTGGTCTGCGGGGTCGATGCTGAAGTATTGGTGGTAGTGGCGTGCGTGGCCCGGTACGGGAGGGCTACTGCTGTAAACAGGGACCGTGCTGCGGTGCGTGTGGATTTCCCAGAGGTCGCGACGCTTGAGGACTTTGGGAATGCGGAACACGTACGTTCGCACGGCGTCGATCGGACCGCCATCGTTGTCGAGCAGGCGCTGGGGGTCCAGTGCGCACACGAGCAGGTCTCTTGGCTGCGACTCGGTCGACCAGAGAAAGCCGGCGACGATGTGATGTTGGTCAAGGAAGCTGAACGTCGGTTTGAGGCCCATCACAGGCGTCGGCAGGGGCTTTTTGATCCACGGCGCGCGGAAGCAGATCAAAACGTCAGTCAGGGCAATAGCAACTTTGTTTCCAACACTCACCGCATCCACCTTGCGCTCGCCCGTTTTCCAGTTCCACAGGACGATGTGCGTGGATTTATCTGACAGGCTGTACACGGTGGCGCCGATGTAATCTCCGTACAGTCCAGAGGCTCCCAGGCTTATTACCCGTCCTTCTGGCACCTCAAGGAGACCGTCATTTGCAGCAAGCGGATGCGGACGACCCGTGCTCAGGCTAAACATGCGGTACATCGTCGTATAAATTACTCTGCAAATCATGAGAACTTCCGCAAGAAAAGGACAGAAGAAAAGAAGAGGCGCACAGGGAATCAGGCTCGAGGATGATGAGTAAATCCTGAGACACATCCATGAGCACGTCGTGCACCGCTGAGCCCGGGAACTGGAACAGGAGCTCCCATTGTCGGGCCTCGACATCTCGGAGGGAAGACGGAAACTGCTGTATGAGCAGTTTGAGGCCGCTGACGGGCCCGGGACCGAATGAGGCGAAAGCGAACGTGCTACCCGAGATGGCCATGGGGTGCAACGAACCAGAGAGGTGGGGCATCAAACGCGCGTCCGTCCAGGCGAGCTGTTGCCACGCGGCGTCGTGCGCGAGCAGGCGTTTCAGCTGCACTTCGTGATTCATGTCCGTGCGCGGGCCGTCGCGCATGCCGCACGAGAAGAGTGCGATTTTGTACTGCATCTGCATGCTGTGGGAGATCACCTGTCGCAAACTGCGACATGTCTGCCAAGAAAAAAAAAGACAAAAACGCGCAAGAACCAAAACGACAACGACGAGAAGCACGAGGGAGAAAGGGAAGAGGGTGGACAGGAAGATATTCAGTCTCTTTTGAGCTCGGGGATAAACGGAGGACATGATACGTACTTGATTGCAAGCGGCGATAGACGAGCCATCAAGGCACAGCAGAATGGCTATCAGAAGTTCCTCAGGCAGCTTGGAAAAGAGGTCGACGCCGTGGGGAAGGCATGCAGGTGGTGACTTCTCGCTCGACAGTGTGTCTGAAAAGAGTTCTGACACGACCGTTCTTAGCTTGCGTTGGGCGTGGGCGGTGAGGTCAAGAGTGAGGTCATGGGCAGAGCGTGCCTTTCGCACGAGAAGCGAGCCCAACATCGGTCCGTCCCGCGGGTCCAACAAATGTGGCGAGCTCCCTCTTGTGAGATAGGCAGGAGGAGTGGGGTTTAATAGTAGAGTCATTCACGTCGGGCCCTCCCAATTCGCAGTCTTTGAAGGAGAAAGACGACAGGTCCCTCCCCCTCGAAGCGAGCGCCCTCACTGTTCCCCGCTGCCCTTCCGTCCGAACTAAGGGCTATTTCAATTTGGCCAAGCTCGGTCGGGCCCAATCGTGACCGAGCGGACCGCGACGCCATGCAGCACCAATTTGACAGTCAAGGACTTTGCTTTTTGCGCCGAGGTTCCCCGCGACGCTTCCTTTTTCTTTTTTGTATTGGTTTTTCTTGGCCTTTTTTTTTTTTTAGATTCGTATCTGTTGCCATGTTTAGAATTTCAGAACGTCATGTGTGGGCAAACGAGCGAGTCTGTGAGTCAGCGAGGATAATTGATACAGTCGACTCCCTCTTATCCGGTACTCCTATTCACCGATACTCCCTCATACCCGATAGCTTTTTGTCAAAACGAGGTTGGTTTGCAGGGATAACCGATAGATACGCAGTACCCGATATCCGATACCAGATTTGGGAGGGATCACACATCGGTAACCGATACTTGGCCAGTGGTTGAATGTTGAACCAAGTTTTGAACGTCAAACTATCGGGTTTGGGGATTGCACTACCACTTTGTCCAAGCTAATTCCGATGCAGTATAGTGTATTAAATTAGAAAAAAAAAAAAAATTTAGTTGGACTCGTGAATACTGATACTGAACCTCCTGTGCCCGCCTCGCTCTATGACTTCTGTGCCTCTTGAGGTCCTGAAAAAGGGCCTCGCCTCACTGAAGAGACATATCACTACTAAAAAGGGTCATCTCACCACTCGTCTCAAGAATAAACAACCAATTTCCGAAGACGATGAGATGTGGTTAGACAAGGGGGCTGGAAATACCTTGGTAGACAAGGGACTCGGAGGTGGTATGTCGTATATCAAATACAGCCAAATAGGCGCCTTTCCTATGACCCGATACTCCCTCATAACCGATAGCTTTTGGCCATGACGGAGAGGTATCGGATAAGAGGGAGTCGACTGTATAGCCACCGGTCGTTCAACGTAATTTAGTCGCTGCCCCTTGACGCTCCGAGTAAGCTTACGCCGCCGGTGTGGAGGAGATCCGAATGTCGACCGGGAGTGATAAGCGTACGCGTACTCTGTCTTCCCCTTTCTCTGCACTCCTGTGACCTGCAGCTTCCTACTTCGACTTTAGACAGATCTGGGACCCGGATCGACCCCGCCGCGTGTTGCATAACCGAACCTGGCAACACGTGACACGCGGTCCCACCTCGATTCAGTATATCCAATCAGCGCATCGCATTTGTCCTGTACTTTAACCCAGACGCCGCACAAGACGCGATACCAAGAGGACTGACAAACGCTGCATTTGATTCCAAGCTCCACAGTAAATTACATCTAATGACTCTGGTGCGTAAAAGCCAGAGGATAGCCGTGTGGTGATGCTCCCGGGTATCGCGGAATGCTAGGGTGTTCATAATACTTGAAACATGAAACTGTATCCATACACTCGATCCGTCGATTTTGGTGCGCAACTCAGCGCTCCAAACAGTACACTAGATGAGTTGTCAGCTAGCCCCAACGACTAATTCACGTGGGCGCCCGTACCTCATGCAAATCCCGTCAAAATTAGAATGTGTATGCAACAACCCTGCTGACCTCAAACCCGTCTGGAGCATACTGCGCAATGAAAATAGCAAGCACCAACGACAGTACCCGCTCCGCCGGTCAGTAAAGTCCGACAACAGACGAGCACGGGGTGTGCAAAGGGGGGGGGAGGAATCAAACTCCTTCTCCCTACTCACCTCAAAGGCTACCAACGCGTCCTCGCACAACATTATCCACGGGCTCTCTGACGTCTCTTGCAGCTCACAAAGTAAGGGAACCTCCTTCGTAATGCACATCGATGGCGGGCGGGCGCCCAGAACACCACGCGTGCCCAGTAAGATCTCGGAGAACGTGCTCAAAGCACGCGCACGCATGCCAGTCCCTCCGCTGCCGCCGAGACCTACACTGCGCGCGATGCGCCCAGGATGGTAGTCCGCCACGATGACGGAGCGGTCGCACAACGACGCACCGAGCACACGCATACCGCACACGCGTGGCCGACGCACGATGTATGGTTGGTCTGCGGCGCGCACGAGATGCGCGCCGTGTGGCCCCCACGCCTCCCACGGTACGTCGAGCGGTTTTTGGCCTGAGATGGACGTAGAGACGGATGCGGACGCGGTGACGGGGGG